>OV050033.1:50785779-51165779 GCA_920105625.2 Clusia tigrina | reverse complement strand
TATTACATCAGCTGGTATGAGTTTGTAGAAACAGCTATGAACGAAGTATTTACAACTCAAGGGAATAATCCATAAAGTCAATTAGGGACGTTATCCTTTTTTCCGTTTTTTCTATTTTCTCGGTCTCTTCCGTTATTCCACAATTGACCGTTTCAGTGGTCAAGCCGGTCAATCCTCCTATTTTCAAATTTAGACTAGTCTGAGGCAGCGCCATCTCTACCTCAGAACCAAAACTATGTCTTGACTGGCTGCATTCAGCAGAACAGTTGACAGATAAAAACAAGAAACAGAAGGTGAGCAGCAAAACACAACAAACAAAAAATATAGACGGTGGCAAAAAAATTCGATCGAAACATATTAATTATGTATACCAAAAATTATTAATTTTTGCAGCAAGATTTATTAAGATTCATCAAAAAAGTAAGTACGTAGTGGTAATGTAAATAGAAATAAAACTCGAAAAGAAAGCGTTCCGGTTTTTTTATATTTTGATATTATTCACGATTTATGGATCCCATATTTATATATCTCACAATTATATTTGTATTTCCGTCTAAAATGGAACGAAATGAACAAATTTAATTATATATGTTGTATTTTATATTATAAAAAATTGTTCTCGAACAGTTTTTGACAGTTATGGGGTTTGACAGAGTTGTTCTCATCAGCATACGTAATGGAGGGGCTGTGTATAATTTTATTAACGCCGTAAATCCGTTATGATTGGGCTCTGAAGTTACCCCATAAAATGTAAATAAAACAAGTTGCTGCGAGCATTTTAAGGTTAATTTGCATGCAACTAGACGACAAAATAAGTAAATAAACTTAACTATGGAAGAAGACGAGTTGGCTTTACCTGCAGATACGCTTTTAATTTTGAACGAATTTTTACAAGAAAAACAACAACGTGAACGCAACGAATTGGAAAATATTCAGAATAAAGTGGGAAAGGAGGCAACATTCGCGGAAGACTGGGTAAATGGATTTCAACTACCAGTTTTAAATATAAATTAATAGGGTTCTACATTTCACTTCTAGCAATTGAGTCAATTTTGGTACAGTGAAACCACTAAGAAAGCCTTGGGAAGTGTAGTAGCGAAATTAGTGGAAGCACAGAAGGATGACAATTATCGTGTAGCACTGCTGTCATGCCCATCATTGTATGGAACTGTTAAAGAAATATTCCAAAATGGTACCTACAAATTAATATATTTCACATTCAATTATTTGTAAATGTTTAAATTGCAGTTAAAATATTTGAATTTGACAAACGATTTGGAGCTTTCGGAGATGACTTCGTGTTTTACGACTTCAACGAAGGCGATACAGAAAATTATCTGAACGATTTTAGTAGTGAATTTGACCTTATCATAGCAGACCCGCCTTTCCTTTCAGAAGAGTGCATTACCAAAATTTCAAAGATCATAGGAAATTTACAAAAACCAGCTGCGAAGATCGTTTTTTGCTCTGGCGAAGTTATTGAGCCGTGGCTGACGAAATGCTTGGGTTTAAAAAAGTGCAAGTTTCGACCACAACATGAGCGTAATCTGGGCAACGAATTTGTCTCCTATGCTAATTTCAATTTAGACGAAATTGTTAAATGTTAAAAATAAAGTAAATAAATCCTTATGTAGTTTTTAAAATTTTAAATGCATTCATATTTTAAAGCATCGATCTTATATTAGCTAAACAAAATTGCAATGAATTTGATTTTATGGAGGCGAGTTTTAAATATTTTTCGTATTTTAAAATAACATGAGTGCAGACAGCATTCACACATATTTTGTGTTCATTTAGCCGCATCAGCATCTTTGCGTTGTTGCACCAGCTCGCGTAGTCCGTCCTCTTGCTCTTGTAATGACTTCGCCAGGAAATCCTTTTTCTGGGTTAACAGTTCAATAGCTTTATCACATTTTTCTTGCTTCGCTTTCAAGTCCTGACGCATATTTTCTACATCGCTTAAGACGAACATGCGGCCGACCGATAGATACACTCTGCATAAAGACATAATTTAATGCCATGATTGAGTCTGAATCATTCCATTGGTACTTACCTAGTATCGGTGCTCAAGTCGCTAGTGCCCTTTTCAGTCAAATGATATTTGTGCTTCCCTGTCTTAACCATGTCGCATTTCATATCAATCATATTAATCTTTTTTGTTGTTTCCACTTTATTTATTTGCATTTCGGAAAATGCCTAATTAAAAAGTATATGTATGTATATAAATTTGTAAATGTATATGTATGCAAATGTTAGACCGGATTTTCGGTCCAAATGTTTCCAATATTATTATGACTTACTTTCTTTAATTCCAGATCCATTTGTGCCATTTTTACCAACGATTTATGTTTACGAAGATATTTCCAACTAATATTTTCTACAAATTAATAAATTTAGCAAAATTGCAGCATATGTGCGCTGCGCCTACTTCTTTTAATTCCTCGCTGCCTTGATAGAACAGCTGTTTTGGCAATTGCGAGAAATGTCAGATTCTATTGTGAATGCTTTGATGAGTTTAGAAGCTAGTTTTAAATGATTATCCGCAAATAAAAATGAGGTTAAGTAAAGCGATAGATTTTTAGAACGATGGAAATGATTTAATTATATATACACTACTCATTTTAATATAAGCTGTAGAATATATATTATTAAGTTCATTTACATAACATTTATTAGGGGGTAATATAGTTTTTGTATACCATCCCATCAACAATACCGTTAGAGTTGGCAAGAGTACCGAAAAATCAGCTGAATTTGGGAGTCAAACCAAGCGTCATAAATTAAGTGTCGAGTGTTATAAACACACTCACTTATTAAAAAAAGTAGTAAAGTGCCTAATATTCTTCGAACATATATTTCATATAACAAATCCTTCCATGCTATCTTCCGCTAGCTTAACATGGATATCGGTTATTCTGAGACCACTTAAAAGTATGTGAGTGTGAGTGAAACAACAATAATTTTGCTAATTTAATTCAAATTGGGAGACGTTCTGCCAGAAATGTACGTCCCCCGTTTTTAGACAATGGCCACTTAACAAATTTACATTATTAAAGTATCTTTCGGTGCGAGGCACAATTGTAAATCCATCTGAAAACACCTTATGACTTATTATCCTTTTATTTGCATCAATTTCTGCAGCAATAAATTTACATTTAGCTTATGCATACACAAAAATTGACCATTCAGAAACAGCACTGGAATATCGTAACGGAATAAACGCAAAAAACGCACATTTTCCTTTTCTGTGATAAAAACTTTTTCCAAATGATACTGGCCAGAAAAGTTGGCTTCTAGTTCCTCAACTAAAGCATCACACAAAGGACATGGCTCCTTCGTATATAAGGTCAGTATGGGTAAATTCCAGGTGGCAGGAGTGGGATTGTCCCTAAAATAGCAAGTAAATAAATTTAAATGAATACAAAAAATAAATAGAGCAATTTTCACATACATTCTTTGAATCAATATAGCGGAAGCACCGCCACTTCCATCACAAATAGCAGCGCAGCCAAGCTGGTCTGTTTTAAGGGTATGTGCCAAATGACAAACCAAATGTGCGCCCGCCATACCAATGGGATAGCCATGAAATATGGCACCACCATGCACGTTTACCTGGTTGATATCAATTTCTAATTCATTTGCGAAAGCCAAAGGAATTACAGGCAAGGCTTCATCTATTTCCCACATTGCAATATCATTCTTGTGAATACCAGTACTCTCCAATAGGCGTGATACAGCCAAAGAAATGGGCGCTATTGAGTAATCCGTAGGGTCTGTGTTTGCTTCTTGATAAGCTAATATGCGGGCCAAGGGTTTCAAATTGTATCGTTCAACCACTGCAACGGTTGTTAGCACCAAAGCTGCCGCGCCATCACTCAAATTAAAATAACTTTCAATACTTTTATGATCCTTACTTGAGAGCTGTGCAAATTTGGAGAAGTCGGCACGCTTATACTCCTCATCTTCAGTCAACAACACTTCCGGCCTATGCTTCTGTTGTATTCGAATTGGCACTATTTCTGCATCGAAAACACCTGCTGACCATGCTTTTGTGGAGCGTGTATAGGATGATTTAGCGTAGTCAATTGCCATTTGAGGACTGATGGACAGCTTTTTAACCAGTTTATCAGCATAAACGCTTGTATCTGGCAGACCGTCGCAGATGATGCCATCTTGCAGCTGCAAGCCACCATAGACTTGACTGGTTCTTGGCATATAATAGGGTACATTTGACATAGATTCCATGCCGCCAGCAATTGCCACATCACTATTTCCTAATTGCAGCGTTTGTGTGGCCAATATGATGGCTTTCATTCCAGACGCACCAACATTGTTTACTGTTGTGCAACACACGGTTTTGGGCAATTCCGCAAATATAGCAGACTGGCGTGCCGGTGCTTGTCCCACTCCGGCGGATAGAACATTGCCCATGTAAACCTCCTGTACTTGTTCTTTTGGTATTGCTGATTGCTTAACGGCCGCCTCTATAACCGATGCACCCAGCTGTGTGGCCGTCAGGGAGGCCAAGTAGCTCTGAACGCCGGCAATGGGAGTGCGTACAGCGGAGGCAATGACCACATCATTAACTCTGCCACTAAGATGGCGTACGAATATCTGCAAATTACTGAAAACAATTATATAATTTTATTTTTCTTACTATTATTATATTTACTTTTTGATGCCGAACGCAAAGACCTGTAAACATTTTCACATTCGTTCACAGTTCCCAGCGTTGAAACCACTGTTCACAATAGTGAACGAAAAATATTCACGAGAATATTAAAAAAAATGAAATACGTTGGAATCAAATTTTCTTTTATCGTTTATTGTATTTTGTTATAATGATTTTCTCATACAGATTTTATACTAATTTTATTTATATGACTATTTATTTGATTAATTCAGTTCGTCTTATATAGACTGCAGCTTATTTATATAGTACAGGAAGATAAAAAAAAACACTTTGAAATGTTCATTTGCTTGGACTGCTGCGACATTAAATCATTTGCTAGAGTGTAACAATAATTTAATAAAATAAATCGACTAATAAATAATATTCTTAATTGCATCTGTAAGTAAGTAAGACTAGTCTAGGAAGACAATTTAGTGCGCACAGCCTGTATATAACCATTTCGGAAGTAGATTTCCTCCTTATCGTTGTGCTGCCAATTGCGCAATGGTCGCAAATCACGATAAGGATTTTTCATCACGTTGAATATTCGCTCTACATGTATGCCAACAACGTCTGTTTGAACGAGACGCAATAATGCGCCGTAATCCATATCGGCCTCAAAGCTCGTCAATGATGTAAAAACGATGGGTAGATTGTGAGTCTGGCATATTTCCAAAATTGACTCCGACCCAATCTGTTTCTGATGCCGATTGACGATCATCTCTTTTTTAGCTCCGATTAGGGGCTTGTACTCTGAAAAGCCACAATTATACCCAATGATCAGCGATGGCTTCACGTTGAACGCCAAACTAAAGTTGTGAAAGTAACCACGGTACGTGATGTACAGAACTGATCGATGTTTTTCCTAAAATCACAAGTTGATTCGATTTTAAAGCAGCAAATTTTATATGGGGATTTTAACTGAATTTACCTGAAAATAATACCGAACTTTACGCAAACGCTCTCCCAATTCTGCATCCGGCCCAATAAAATATAATTCCAAATATAATATATCTGGAAACTGCAAAAAGAAGAACTGGGTGTGTATGTCGCGAAACCACAAATCTTGTTCAACGGTAGCCCCCACAACGAATATAATGAACTTTTGGTTTTTGTAGTGGCGCATTTCGAGAAACGATAAAGCATAACAAATGGTGCCCACACAACTAAAATCGGCGGCAGTATCAAACAACTGATAGTCCTTTAACGTCGCGGTAGGCTGCGCAGGCAAACGCATCAGTGTGGCCCGCTGGAATGCCTCCACTAGATCCATCTTCTGTAAATCCAGAACACACTTGCGTAGCTTTATGAAATACGGCCGAGGTTTTTGCAACTTATATGGACAATAGTACAACTCTAATAGACCGCAAACACGGTTGTGCTCCGGTGCATCCAGGCGTTCATGAAGATCGCCACAATACGACACTGCATAACAGCGAAAACAAGGTCGCACATGAAAAAATTTAAAACAAACTGCGCAATGTGCGGGAAATGATGTGAGTTCTTCCTCGTGGTACTTCAGCGGGCGATCGAGTGTAATGCGTATCAAGTACTTAATTTGCAAGATTTTCTTCTCGAAGTCGCTCCTGGATTTGGGAATACCCTTGAATAGGTACGGATGTTCTACATCGTAGGCGGACATAACTTTTTGAGCAGCTTGACAGAAACTGCGGTGCATCGGCCAATCGAGCTTGCGGTGTTCGTCATTACAGTAGAACACCATTTGGCAGCCATTGCATCTGTATAGTTTCGGTAACGACTTCTGTGCTCTTTTTGTTGCCTCAGTTTGTGTTCCAGGTTTGTTGTTCTCATTTTCCCCATCAATGTCTTCCTCGGCTGATTGGAGCAATACACAAACGTTACAGCGACGAGAAGAAAACAACTCGTACAACATTCTTTTACTTCACTAGAAGATAAGAACAAAAAAATTCTTATTTTTCTTATAATAATTAAAATCACCCACAGACTTCATTATATAACTTTTACAATTTCTTACCGCTCTTTCGATAGGAATTATGATGAACATTTCAAATTATTGAAGCGAACAGTGCTGCCAAACCAAAGTGAAACACCAGGAAAGAACAACAGATGATCAAAATGTGTAAACAAGTTAAAGCAGCAGAAAAGAAAACAGGTGCAGACAGCAGAATAATTAACCCATGAGTAAATGAATAACAATTTAGGATCTGTTATATAGGTGGGGATCCCAAGGTGGAATACATCATAGGCTTGTATTAAATTGCCATATATATTTGCAAACAGGCTTGACTACAGAACAATCCTGTAAAAAGACTTCATAAGGAGGGAGGGGTGAGGAGGGGGTTTTGTTTTCATATCTGTGTTGTGTAAAAACTTTCAATAAATTAGGGCACACTTATTAGGTGGGCGCAAGGGAAAATTTCTCTTCTTCTTGATTGTTTTTACGCTCGTTATATATTTATATACTGAATGAAAAATATTCATATGACCATTATTTTACATAAAAAAGAGGAGCACTAGCTACCAAGGCATTCGGCTCTTATGCTCTATTTTAATGTTGTCAACAGCGATTTTTTTTTCAACTAATAGGAAATTCTACTGACAATATAATTAAGTGAAATTGTAGTTATTGTACGCTTGAGCTGCCTGAAATAAATGAAACCTAAAACCACTGTATATATTATGTTAATCGATCATCGTTTTGTAATGAATTCTTTATTATTATTATTATAACTTACACCACATAATTAATCATTGTTGCAAGGGGTTGGGGTGCTTTTTAAAATAAGAAATTAAATTTTTTTGCGATTTTGAGACATTTAATAATTCAGCGAATGAGTTTTTATTAAAATTTTTAATATAATATTTATTTAATAATAAATGATAGATATATACAATAATCATTATTTATACTCACGCAACCTTCCATGAATTTCACAAACCCTTATATTTTTTCTTTTTACCTTTTTTATTGACATTCTCCCCATTTTCCCCGCTTAAAAAATGTGTACTTCTCCTTAAAAAACCATTTTGAAGCGGACATGATAAAGAAGAATCAAATCTTTTTAAAAGTTTGGGTCTGTTTTTGATCTGGGGATGGACATGGGCATATCTCTGCGAAACACAGAACTATGTAGAACGTACATTTTTTCTTCTCTTAAAGGAATTCAACGTGATACAGTATGCACTACATTATTATATTGATTTTTAGTTCTAAATTCATTGGATCATAATTATGTTGGAGCTATGAAAGGAACGTTGACCAAGTTCTCGAGATACATCACTACTGATTTTATGATGAGAGACCCATAGCGTAATGATATAGATAGCGCGAATAAATATTAAGGAAGTTTGCTAAGCATTTTCTCTCAAAATGTTCCGCCAATGTGTTCCAGAGATATTTAGATAGACTGTAAATTTTGTTAAATTTAATAAGCTAATTTCATTATGGCGAAACTTATTATTTTATTATGAATGCGAAGATGGGAACGAAGCAAAAATACATAGTTAATACTACGTTACCATATAGAGATTATCTCAATGAGATTTTCGTAATCTGCCAAACCGTTTACTCAGTGAGATTACCAGGTAATGAGATTCTTTTTGACATTTCATCTTTCTCTCATTTTAAGTACCATAACTATACATACATGATATAATATATAATATATCATATATATATATATATATATATATATATATATATATATATATATATATATATATATATATACTCGTATATATATATATATATATATATATATATATATATATACTCGTATATATATATATATATATATATATATATATATATATATATATATATATATATATATATATATATATATATAATATTGAGTATTTGAGCATAACCGATTAGGAAGCGATGCCATCTCGTTCGCACTCTTATTGAATATGGGCAAATCTCCTGGAATAGTCCGAAAAGTAGAGATTTGTTATGAAAATACGATGCAGAGTTTTCAGTGACAACTTCGAAACTGCAGTGGTACACCGAATTAGAAGGAAAAGTTAAATATTGCGGGTGTGTAATGATGTTGTAATGTTAATTTAAAAAATCTTCATGAAAGCTGTATCAAATATATAACATTACTTAACATAATCCAGTGGAGAGACTAGCAACAAATTTTCGTGCCGACATCAACATAGTAATAATAAAAATCAGTGAACTACATTTTCTAATTTGCATCAAACGTTAACATTAATATTAACATTAGCGTTAACATTAGCGTTAACATTAAATTAACTTAGCTTTAACATTAGCATTAACATTAACATTAACATTAACATGAAATCATAAAGATGTTAAAACACAAAACATAAAAATGTTAAAATACAAAAGACGTTGATAATGGGAATACACAAAAATCACTGAGTCACGTGTAATGCAGCTGAGCCCGCAGTCATTGACAAATCACAAAAAAAACTACGCAGAATTCTCTGAAATCAAGATAGTTTATTCACAAACATTATTCCAAATATTTTTGATCATCATCGGGATTATTATGGAATCGCACTGTCTCAAATCCATCTACTAATATCTGTCGATCCTCCATGGAAGCTTCCGGTCGCACCACTAATGTGCGCCAATTGCGCTGTACAGGCAAATAGCGACGCATCTCATTAAATTTGCACCAATAGCGCCGTTTGTAGCAAATCCATAGCAGTGTGCCACCAGCGCCAACCAGGAAAAATACCAGAAATACATTTAAACCGTGCGAGTGTCGCGAATCGGCCACACCAATGCCAGCAATTTTTGTCACGGGACCCGCATGACAAACACTAACATTGACCCAGGGTGTGATTACGCTGCTACCAAGCGAGTGTACGCGCACGGCCACTTCGTTGTAGGAGGTGTTCAAATGCACCACGTACTGATAGTTCGACTGAGCATGCTGCAGGCGTGTCACACAGTTCATTTGATTCTGGTAGGGTTTATCATCTGGTGTGAAAAACCGGTAGTGAATGACATAGGATACAATCAGACCATTGGGGTGCTTCGGCTCGCTGAAGTGTATACGATACTCTGATGAGTCCGATACACGACAAGCGTGCAAATCATCAATCTTATCACCAGCCCGCAAAAAGTCCGTCCTTTCGCTGTGCATGCTAAACGAGCTGCAGGCAACGCCATTGCAGGCTCGTATCTGCAACACATACAAGCGAAACCGCTCGAGAGCGTGTAATGTGAACGTGGTCTCATTAAGCGCCAATTGTATTCTCTGCACGGGTTTATTATCCATCACCATTGTTGCATCAAGACAATTCTCTTTTCGATCCAATGTGCAGCTGAACTCCTGACGCATCTTTTGTGCAAAGACTCGATCTTCCGCTGCCTCCTCCTGGCGCGCACAACAATCATCATAGTCCTCGTTGCGGTTAGTCCCGGAATACGCTTCCACATATCGTAGAGCCGGCTGATTGCAGTAATTGCGCTTATCCAAAAATTCCACATCTTCCGGGTGTTCATAGACGTCGACCACGTAGTGAGTGACACCGTCAACCCAGCTATTCTCCTGTTGCACTTGCAGCGTCAAACTGGAATCCGTCTTGCGGATGATATCCACCAGCGGCGGTTTAGGTATATCCATTTTTGTGGTCGCATACAGCAATTCACTGCGGGCATCGTTTTTCTCAATAGTGCCAAAAGTTTTTACCAAGCATCCATACTTCGTATTCGGCTCTAATCCTTTGATGGTGTACACGTAAAATGAGCCGTCCTTGCGTAACTCGCTTTTGAACACAAGCTGCCGTTGCCAATTTATGCGGGTGCAAACATTACTATCGAGCTCACTGTCTTCGCTGAAGATTACTCCAATTGGTATCGGACGATATATAATCTCAATCTCATCCGATGTCTGTTCTATGGGCCACATTAGCTGGAATTTATGATGTGACACGACCTGCAACGAAGGAATGGATGTCAGAATTTTTAATTAGCGCTATGTCACTTCCGAAAGGCTTAAATTGTATTGTGGGTGGAGCAATATTTTCGATGACTCCCTTTCCCTCTTCCATTGCGGTGATACCTATGAACATACCATAGTTATAGTGGCTTTGAGTCTTATTGCTGTCTTATCTAAATCTCTGGATATATTAAATGTAATACCACTTTATGTGCTGCCACCCTCAACATGTTGCTGTGGACCTCAACCTCCTATTGATTGTAATAGATTCAGCTCTCTGAATTTTTGCAGGAGCACTGCCACATCTTAACCGAACCTGGTTTAATGATGTCCATTGCACGGTAATTTATGCAATAGAAAACATCTTAAAAAGGCGAGTGTTCCCTTCGCATCAGTAAAATGGGATATCTACCATAACAACACTATCACGAGTTCGCAAAACGATACTGGGCAAAAGAGCACAACTTGGACTGCCAGGGTTAAACACTGAACTGGTCAGCTACTCAACCTCAACAGAAGCACAATAATATCTGTAATGAACACTGCTTGATTGTTAGACATGATGAAATACTAGGGTAGCCATTCAATAATTTCTGCCGCGGTTGTGGGACTGAAGAAAAGGGAGACTCTTCTTCATGTCATATGCAAATTTCTCTCGCTAACTAGGAGAAGACATAATTCCTGGGCTCACCCTTCCTCAATGGTGTGATCGCATTATCATCTTCATTAGTATCAGGAATGTAGCCATATTTATATCGGAATCACAACAGTTCCCCACGCTGCAGATTTAGGAGTAGCGCCGGATTCTTGTTGTATCACAATGATAATTTAAGTGTGCTTAAGTGAGCTTACATGGATAAGGCTCTAAGCTGACCTATTCAACCTTAATATCAGCCTTAAAGCAAAAATGCATGTTTAACAAAACTCGCGGAAAATTTTTGGATGCACCCCTCGGTTCTTTGGGTGGACTTAGGTAGGTTAGGCAGGCGTATTACGAAGAAAACAGTGATGCCACTTAGACCACCAGTTGGGTCCGTTGTGATCACTTAGGTTTGCAATCATTTGTAGGAAACAATTTTGTTAACTCATTCATTTTCGGTGAGATTCCATAGAAGACGTGTCAAAGGATACACCTCCGCTGGTAATTCGTTCTCCCTGGTTCTCAGTACCTAATTGTTTCAAACCTAGAGCTAAAGACGTTTTGCAAGTGTTGTCGGTGCCTCTCAGATGGAAAATACATTTCAATAATTTTACTTGAAAAAATAGTTGAAAGATTCCTATCGACTTCGATTCAAATGTCAGGTAATTTTCCACAAGTGAACATGTTTTGGATGCCTCAAATATTGATAGGAAAAAATATTCTTCAAGAACAAAAGAAGAATATCAGATCTCTATTAGGTGGCTTTGTATATTATGTGGCCAGTCTAATTGGTCACTGTATACTTTCGGTTATTATGGGCTCGGGTCTTATGATCATACCTTCTTAATGATACCTACTCACATTTCCCATTGCTCACCTGTAACTGCAATTGCAATTTCTTAGGTCCGCATAAAGCTTCTTGATCACTGATCTGCAATGAGTCCCTTGCTCTATCGTGCACCACTTTGTCGCGGAACTCCATCAGAAACCGATTGCATAGCTTATTATTTAGCTGCACATACATACTGCCACGTTCCAATTCGAAATTCTCGGGCTGCCAGAGTTCCTTCAGTTTCTTATTGTTGTAAATTATGAAGGCATAGATCTCATTCTCCAATGGATCACCGGCAATCTTTCGAAGATTCTTCAAAAATTTCAAAGAGGTAAGATGCGGAGATCTGAAAGTAACAACAAAAATATTCAAAATATATACAGATATATCGTGAGTATATAAGATATCTGAACTGGCACCTAACAACTTTCAAATGTCCACGTATTTCGCGTACACTGCCCAAACCGCGTTCCAAATCGTCTTCGTTGATATTGTTTCTTATGTTGATGATCAAACTGCTATTGAGTATTTGGCAACCTCTGAACAGGTCCGCATCGGCCAAGTTGTATATCATTACGGTTTCGTATGACATCTGAGGCTGGCAGATTTTAACACAGTCGTCAGCGTCAGAGCATGGAACACAATCCGAGTCATCCTTTGAAATAGTAAAATTAGGAAATCATGAAAGGTTGCTACTTAAGCTGTGAGAAAGGACTATTTTGAGTGCCCCAAAAAGAGGCTCAAACGAATCCTATGATAAGGTTCACGAAGCTTCTGTAGAACTCTTTAAAGTTACCTGCTGTTTAAATTAAATGTGTCTATGAACTCTAGACAGCCAATATAGTTAGATTCTAGATACGACCAGTTACTGAATAGGAAATGAATTACAAGACATCTTTGAAATCTGGTTAAAGGCGACTAACTGCAAGAGAACTTGGTAGATAGTTGCTACTCCAAGAGACTACCAAGAATCCGGGGATAGATGCCACATACCACTTTATGATAAGAAACACACTTCAATAGATTTGTCAAAGTAGGATCTATTGTCTAGTGCCACAGTGATAACCATCATCGCATTAATGATGCTACATTCGCATGGTTTCCTCACCTCGGATGATAATTTCCTCTTTGAGTAGAGAGTTTAACATATATGAACGGTATTCCTGGGTGATATGAGATATGCGAGGGCCAAACTGATGAGCAAAATTCAATATGGTGCCCTTACAATAATTTTATTCTGATACCTGAACGCTTTCAGTGATAGATCACAAAAATCATTTTTCTTTTCTTGTGGCGACTGGAACAAATCAGTCATGGCGTTAAGTGAGCTTTCATGGATAAGGCTGCCACTCTAAGCTACCCTAATCTACCTTAATATCAGACTTAAAGCAAAAATGAACGTTTAACAAATCTCGCGGAACATTTTTTGGTGCACCCCACTGTGCTTTGGGTCGAACAATCACTTAGGTGGGTTAGGCAGCCGCATCACCAAGAAAACAGTGATACCACTTAAACCACCAGTTGGGTCCGTTGTCATCACTTAGGTTTCCAATCATTTATAGGGAACAATTTTAATGGAATTGTCATGAATAATTTAATTTTTCGACTATGACTCGGAAGCTCCCAAGTTGAGTAGTGGATCACCTCACATAGGAACCACAGATGATTTAACGAGCCCGATGAAATAGCGAAACGTGCTTTAGCAAAGTTCTAAAAGATGTGGAAGTTGTCGTATAGTCTAGACCCAACCAGGCATTGCTTCAGTAAGGCCGGTGTGAAATCAATGCTACTGTATATTTGAGAAACTTTGATGATGATTACATCACTTTGCAGGTTCGAAGTATTCATCATATATATTCTTAGAATTACTCATTATATGTATACTGCGAATCAGGTGGCAGCGTAAAATCTCTAACTCCGAGCGCCACCTAGTTACCAACAACAAGCCTCAGTGACAACCAAAATCAAGCTGCTATTTCGAGTGGAAGCCACAAAAGGCCACAAACATCAGGGAATAGTAACCTAGAAATAGGAATCGAAGAACCGGGGAAACTGTAGGCAAATCGAACTTATACGAAATATCACAATCGATTGAATTGAATTGTTTCAAATAGAGTTAAGAAATTTTATGACTGGTGGATATCGTACGCTTTATTGTAACCCAAATGAAGGCGAGGGGTTAATTGCAGAATGCAATTAATGAATTGTTACTATCGACGACTGACAAAAGCAGAATTCGATCACTTTAGTCACGTAGGATTAAGGGATAATTGGATTGATGAATGTATCCTGGCGCCGGTAAGGAAATTATGTATCAATTCTTTGGAGATATAAACAATATTATAATAGAAAATCGCCATATAGTCATTGGTATAGTGACATTTCCGGTAACGTTTTTCAAAGGGTGGATAATTCGTCATAAAATCAATTCACCTACAAAACTAAACACATTGGACAATCTTGTTATTTAACGCTTCACGAGTCCTTCCAATCTGATCTCTAGATACCTAAATACTTAACATTATAGGCAATTACGAGGTAGACGAATTGGTGAAATCTGCCCCTCCTTCGCCGTTGGTGTACCCTTAGTATCCGTCAAATCGGCTATCAAACAATATTACCTCGAACACGCAAAACTATCCGGGGTAGAAGAGCACACCTGTGGTGTGGCCAGACAAACTTGGACTACCAAAGACAAGAGGCGAACTGCTCAGCTCCTCAACCTCAGCAAAAACTCCATCATTACATGAAACAAAGACAAGAGGAGAACTGCTCAGATACTCAACCGCAGAAGAAAATCCATATCAATATCATTATTATTATGATATATTAATATTGATATTATCATATCAATATTATCCATAATCTCTATGATTATGGGACACTGCTTGGATTGGTAGACATGATGAACTATTAGGGTTGGCAATAATAACTTTCGTCGCAGTTGCGTTTCTTCTTCTCATGTGTCAGTGCCTCTCGCTACTAGGAGAATACATAAATACCTGGGCTCACCCTTCCTCAATGGTCTGATCGAATTATCTATCATCTTCATCAGTATCATAAGTTTCAGGAACATGGCCATATTTGTTTTGGAATATCAGTAGTTCTCTCCCCGGTAGATTTGGGAGTCACGCTGGATTCTTATGGTATCAAAATGAGTTTTTAAGTCTACTTAAGTGAGCTGTCATGAAGAAGGCTGCCTCTCTAAGCAAAGCTAACCTACCATAATGCCAGCCTTAAAGGGAAATGCATGTTTAGCAACTCAGTGGCGGACTAAATTACGAATTGTGCGCCCAGAGCTATCAGACTGATTCAGACTTATGTAAAAATATTTTGATTGTTAAATATTTTACCGGGAACAACTTGTCTCGAGGATCTTGCTGAGCTTTCCTCCGTTAGTATAAGCTATATCGCTCGCTCAATCGCTATGCTTCCCATTTCAGTCCTAGTGGTGTCTCAGTTTCAGGTACTTACGTCTCTATGGTATCATAATTGGACATCCTTGGCCTAGCTGAGCTGCCTTTAGCTGCAACCCTAAACTAACCTAAACCAAGTCTATTTCACTATTTGCTTATTAAGCTGATTCTGGAAATTATTTCAAATAAATACTTTCATATATTTTCATTGACAGGCTAAAGAACTTGAGTAGCAATCCTGGTACAAATATAGTTAAGTACTCTTACTTACATTAGGTACATAGCCACTGGGGCAATCGGGCACACAAGTGAAGCCATGCGTAAATTGTTCCGTTTCACTGACACACTCCTCTTGTGTATAGCATCTCTGGTGGAGCTCTGAGGAATACCTACAAGAATATTATTGTAATTGGTTCACCACACAAAACAATTTTAGCTAACTTCTGAATAAAATCTTCCCTTGGAAAGTTTCTTCTTACCGAGGAGGAAAAATTGCTCGGAAGAAAACATTTCTCGGCTGCTTTTATTCAGAATAGGACTAATTATTGGCACTCACTTATCTTCCGGGCACTCGGCCACACAAACACCATGATCCGTGAATTGTTTGCAAACAACACAATCTGCTTGGGTAGTGTTGTAACAGCCGCCCAAGCACTGCTCATGGCAGTTATAAGCACGTCTGGATATAAGATGGTAAAAGGTGTCATTTCATTTCATTCAATAAAAGTCTCTCGTTCGAATCGCCTTCAGCTTCGACTAGCAATACAATACAATAACAACAACAACACTTAGCGAAGCAACGAGTTGGAGCTGACTCCTTCATGCGACCTAACGAGTTGGAACTGTGCTGCCAAGTCGAATTCTTTTCGTTGGTTTGCAGATAGAATGAGACTTTTTGAATAATAAACAATATGAGAGATTAATTTTTGCAAGTGCTGCGAAATTTCCAAATAGCGACTACGCTGTGGGTTTTATTTTGTCTAGTCAGTAATTGGAATGGCGATTCGAACGTGGCTTAACTCATGATCTTATACTCACTCTCTTAAATTGACGACATTATCGTTTTCGAACTTTTGACAAACCAAATTCGACCAGCAATACTCGGATTCACAGCCCTTGCATTCGGACTGTGTACGGCAATTGTTCGAATCCGTGGGATAAATATGATTTTCACCAGTGGATAATGTCATGCGATCCCAGTTAATCTGTAAAATTTCAAACATATTCTATATACAAGTATCGGGAAGTACACAATCGCTTACCTTCTCCAAATGGCATAATTTTGGACATGTACTAATATACACATGCCCACGTTGGATAGCCACCAGGGATTTGAATTCAAGCTGTTGATGACAGAAATGATCAGATCGTGTGTTGGTTAATGTAAAAGGTCCCATATATGAGTTAATATATTGAAAACTTGTTTGTGGTCGATCCTAAGGACTGAGTTTCTTAATGAAAACTGGTGTGTAGTCGATCGTAATGACTGAGCACAATTTGTCGGGGTTAGAACTCCATTAGACTTCCATTGCATTTGACGTTCCATATTTTTGTTATTCTTTGAACTAACTGATGTGATGCTGAACAAATCTCCATAGATCTTGTGTCCCCAAGGAGCTAAAGTTTCTGCTACTTAGGTTGGCGTTGCCGAAAATCTCAGAGCTGATTCTCGAGAAACCACACAGAAGCATAAAAAAGTGGTTAGAGTCTCATCTTCTTCCCACAAAAGCCGGGCAAAAAGCACTGTCTGTTATGCGTATCATACTGTGCCTCCTAACTGGAGGAAGAACAGGACAGGACAGAGCATTTTGATTGATCTACCTTTACCAGAATGATGAGGCACTTATTAGGGCAAGATGTATTGGGAATGTACAATGTATATTCCTTTACTCTGTATATACTTCTAAGATTCATAAAAGAGTAAAACAAATTCTCTTCCCTTTTACAATTCCTCTATCTCCCTTTCAGGCTTATAGTACAATGGCCATAATTTGCTTGAGTGCTTGTAGGTTTCCTTCAATGGGGGTTCTCTAGCCTAACCCAATTCTAACTATTCTATCTATCTATGCATACCCTTTTCCTGTGTTTAACTCACGTAAAACAACCATCAATCCTTTGAGAAGTCTACCAAGTAACAAAAGAAATTTGACGTTCTGTCAGAAGCTTGTGTCCAACCGCTGCCTGTTAAGACTTCCCATTCGCTGCTCCAATAGTGGCTTCTAAGCAAAAGGTTAGAAAAGAAAAGGTTCATGGCGAGTAAAACTGACAAAATTATCCATAACGCCCATGTGTCCTGGAACCTACGATGACATTAGACTATCATAGTTTAATCTGTATTCACACAACAGTAGTTTGGAAGTGGCATGTCGGCTGTGTGATGCCTTCAGCGCAACACACACACACATCTGCCCACATCATCTGTTTTTCACCACATAGTCCATCGTCTGCTGAAAGTCAGAAGCATGAAGACCACGGGCTTAGTGCAACAAAGTACCACTTTGTTCCACGAAAACCCCAGAACTCGATCTATGATCTGTTCTGGAGCCATCAATGAAGAAACTACAGTATTGCCTGCCAGGTTCGGAAGTAGGATCATAAGTACGCCTCTGGAATTTTAATGCAGAGCCGCCTTTCTGTTATTTGGGTAGGCGAGCATTGAGTTAGTGGGCATAGAAGTGATAGCAATATCCATGTTATTGCCAACAATGTCTTCTAGAGCCAAATGTTTCCCCATTGTGTTCAAGCCTACATATGCCCTTTAGAGCCTCTTCTTGTATGAAAACACCCAGCCACGCATCAAGAGAAGGGCCAGAAGTCAGCCTCTCCTTGAATAAAAATACCCAGCCACGCATCAAGAGAAGAGCCAGAA
This sequence comes from Clusia tigrina, assembly GCA_920105625.2. NCBI lineage: Eukaryota > Metazoa > Arthropoda > Insecta > Diptera > Clusiidae > Clusia > Clusia tigrina. Next base: position 51,147,447 of record OV050033.1, on the reverse strand, counting down.
GTTGTCGGAACCCCCTTGAGATGTATTCTTCTCTCCCAGACACCGATGGGTAACCTGATCATTACCTTATAAATATAAAGGACCATCTCGAACGCCAGACTTTACGTCTTACCAAAAATCCTCTTGGAATCCCAAAAAGATGCCGTAAGATGAAAGTGAGATTTCCATAGCAGCCCCACTCAAGGACTTCTTTGAAATAGTTCACCTCCCTCGCTAGCTGAATTGTGACTTCCTTGAGTGTAGGCATAACTATACGATGGATCTTCTTCCTCCAAGTATGCATTTTAACTTAAACATTTCATATACTCAATATTCTCCAGAAAAAATTAGATCGGGGTATTATTGGCCCTTATTTATTCTAAAATGACCGAGACCCGACACTATCAGGCAAATATCAAGCTACTATAGCCGATGTTTTGCGGTCTAGATTGTATGACATGGACCTAACACCCATATGCTTTCAAGTTAATGCCACTCTAGAGAGTCCTTGAATGAGATGTTGCATGACCTGCGTGGCGGCAATATCAACTGATTACCAGGAACGGGCGAAATAACGTCTTTGAACTACTTAAAGGAGGTTACATGAGTCTTTGGTCTATGCGAATATATTCCAAAAATTTCAAATGACTTTTCAAAGCAAGTGATGGAAAATTACTAGACACCTCCCGTGTATAGAAAATATCCTTACAGATCCCCCTTTATATATAGTATCCATAGACACAACTTCAGAAGTATTCTGAATGAAATAAATTGAATCACAGTCACGTCATAATATAATATTTACCAATAATGTTACGAGTAGATCTTCAATACTTACCACCTCCAAATTGGGCATACTCGTAATGCCCAAAGCATAATTCATAAACAGCCGACGGCCTCTTATCACAGTTAGATTAGGAAACAAATCTCGTATGGTTGTCAAGCCCTTCACATCGAAGAATAAAAAAAAATCGGTGATCTCGCGGAGGGCCGGGAAGTGATACTTCTCGAAATCGCACGTTTCGCGCGTATTGTTATTGACCCTGAGCAACAGGGTAATTATTAGGAAACCTTTGATGGCAGTGCAGCCCTCCAGTTGCAAGAGTCTGTCGCAGTCGTTGCGTATATCCGTGCTGCCACATTCGCCTGTAACAGCTGACGATAACGATAATGCTGCTGCTGCTGCTGATGATGATGACGATGACGATGATGATAATGATAACGATGATGACGATGAAGATGAAGAAGAATATGCTTGTAAAAGTGGCACAAAAATGCCGGTAAGAATGAAGGCAACAACAAACGCTGTACAAGTCGACATTATTGATGATTGGAACGAGATCCAAGCGACAGGATGTGCTTTGCGGCGAGTCGGCAGAGTTTCACTTGAAATTAAGGGAAAACTAAATCTTTTGTTCGCCGATATGTAATTCGTATTACTTTAATTGCACTTTTTTCTTGTTTTTCCTCTTTTCTTTGCGTTTGCTTTGGCTGTTGTTGTTGTTGTTGTTAATTAATTTTTATTGTTTTAGCTGGCGATTTTTTCTCTCATATTCTCTGCTCGTAAGAGAAGAATTGCGTGCTTAGCACAAATCTTGAAATTCAATTCAACAGAATTCACTTTAAAGGTATTTATCAGATTTTACATAAGTTTTCCTGTACGTGGAGTGCACAAGTACACACACACACTCATTCACAAAGGCGCATGCGCGGTCGCATTTGCCTTGCAATGCTGTAACGTTTAATTTGTGCTTTACAGCGAAGACGTTGGCAACTCTGGACTTGTTTACTTCACTTTGTTTTGATTGGAAGCTCACTAACTCCACACACACACACACACACACACTCAACACTCACTACACAGCGCTCCCTGCTGCAGTGTTTTGGTTTGTTGGCGGTAAGGTGAGAGCGGTAATCGTATAAATGCGAGTGAGGTGTAAACTCGGCTCAGCTTAATTAACGTCGATATTTATTTCATTGATTTAGATTAGCCAAATTTATGTTCTCCTCCGTTTCATTCATACTAGAAACAGAATGTAATTCCTTGCAGATCAAAGCAAACATTTCAAAACAATGCGCTCGCCTCCGTGGGCCTGGTGGCGCGGCGAGAATGCAGTGGTTCTTAAATTACTGCTTCTGGGAATTTTACAGTACTGCGGTACTGTGAGTGCCTCGAATAGTCGTGCCGTGCAGTTGCGCATTGAATTAAGTGCCCGTATGGAAGGCGGCAAGTGTGGTCAGGGCTTGATTAAGGGTCGAGAGCAAGGATGTAGGCAGCAAGAGGCAGTTGAAGCTGGTAAATGTAAATAAATTGTAAATGTCATGAGACAGGGATTGGGGCTTTAGTGTTTTTAGTTGACGGTAAAGAGTGCTAACGATGAGTTTTAGCACAGAACATATTATAGGCCAAACTTGGGCGTTACAAGCTGCTAAACTTGGGTGCTATAAGAGTTTCACTATGGGTGGTTTTCATGGGATAACAAGAGTTTCTTGTGGAGGTATTTTAGGGAGGTCGTCAAGTCCTTTGTACCATTTCTTCACATACCAAACTAGTTCTGTCTCATGGACCAGGCAATGCGCAACGTTTTATTATTATATTATTTCAGCCGCCCTCTGTGGTTTCATAGTAAGCATGCTAGACTTGCACTCAGAGGGTCGCAGGCTCAAATCCTGCCCCGGGCTTAGTCTCAAAAATGCTTCTTTTTAAAAAATATTCTCTCTTCGAGTCCAAGGCCGCAGTAGCTATTACTCATTCCCCTGACCCTTTCAGTTATAATTAATTATGGTGTATGATATAATAATAATAATAATAATCAGTGAAAATGGAAATAAAAGTGCATGATCTCAGAGTTTTTCCTCTCCAAATTCGAAGATGAAATACGAGCATATGATAAAGCAGTTATAGTTGAAACAAGGAGTGGGTTTTTGTTTTTATTAGACACCAATATTTTTTCCAATCTAGTCCCCTTTTATATCATAACAATTATCCCAATGATCTTATAATTGTGTATCCAATCCTTATAAAGGATTGCGCCGACGTTCCAGATAGACCATCGTTATATTACGTAACATCGGAAAAGCGTATCTCAATAACCAAACGGTATCGGTATCCGCGGTTGAACTTTTCTTTCTACATGAGATCGCGTTGAATTTTTCTTGAAACATGACATGAAGAGCATATCTCAAGCACCAAAAGACATCTCTGGTTGAAATTGAATTTATGAATTTCAACATATGAAGTTCACCTACGCTGATGAGCTGCAAAATGCATATTTTGGCTAAGTTTATGCAGAGTCCACTTTAATATGCCCCTTTTTGTCGAATGAGGAACAAACATGGAATATTTGTGGCCCAAAAATACTTTATATTTATTTGATGAGTCTTTTGATTGGATCAGTTCAAAGAATACACAAGTTCAGAAATTGGTTGAGTCTAGTTATTTTAGTGGCCAGCAATAGAAACGTTTATAAAGGTACTCATGACCAATAAACGGATTTGGAGGACCTCAAAACATAAAGAACTATAGTTAGCCTTGATATTAATAAAGATGCAAAAGAGCCTATAAATGCTTAGAACAGAAATAGTTTCTATAGAAGTCTACACAATCTTCAGACAGATATCCTCGTAATAAACAAAATCATTCATGAAACCGATCATAATACTCCGATAACTTATTCGAAGTTTTGTTCTTATTTATCCTCACTTGGTTTTGTAAATGAATCCGAATATAATGGTTATACTCATCAGATTCTTTTTAAATGTGAGGGTTTTGAGTCGAGCAAATAATTCGTTTACTGAATATGATGTTTGAAAAACATTTAATTCCTTGAAAATGCTTTGACTAAAGTAATGAAGAGCTTAGTGGGACGAATAGAAGAAAGAGCTCGTAATATCAAAAACAGACTGGAACCTCGGCGTAAGCCAAAATGGCTGCAGTAAGTCCTCAAAAAAGGTGTTAAGATTGTGACCGCTCATTTACAGGATATTTCGAATAAGCTATGAAGACATGGGAAGCTTAAATAAGAACTGCTTCTTGAATATCAATCAATTTATCTAGAGGAGAACGTTGAACCAGATGCTGGGAATTAGAAGAGAAAAGTCGGAAATGTTTGTGGGAACATTAGAAGTCTTTATTGATTCCCTAATTCCCAAACAACCTTGCGAACTCCCAAACATGTAAGGAGGATTCTTTGAAACTGAACTGAAAATGCAGATCCTACGTTATGGCCTAAAACCTCAACCCTTTCGCGGCTCCTCACAAATTTATTATAAAGAAACTGCGGACAAATCTTGGAATTCTTAACGATGACTCGCAGAGGATTTGTAACTTATTAAGTGTGTCCCAATGAGCCCATTTGAGGTCGCAATGACTAGGTGACTAGATCCCACTCTTCTTTACTCTAATCTAATCTATGAAGAACTTCAAACGCTCGTAAGTCCCCTCTTTCGCTAGAATCAACGCTCTACGAAGTTAACAAACTTAAAAACACAACTCTGACAAGACAATCAGTTTAACGCCCTCCATGGACTTCAAGCGTAGAGTCATTCCTCGACAAACTAACAAAATATAATAAAGGAAACACAAACTTGACTGTCTACAACCAGCTCTTCTTAGATTCCAAGAAGCTCTTCTTTCTATTGCACCGCTCAAGGAAAACAATTCGCACCCGATCTTCACTGAATAAAGTTGCAGTTGCTTTTGCAGTCGTAGAGGAAAATGGAGCAGATATTTCCAGAGGCCTATTACAGCAAGGATAAAGAGTTCCTGAAGCAGAACCGCAAGCCATATAATTCTGCCTGCAATGGATTTAAAACAAAAGAGGCGAATGTGTCGTCTGCCTTGAAGCACTTTGAGGCAGAAAAACATTATGCCAACAGTTTTACAAGATATACAAAACTGCTCACTTTAATGATAATTTATGTGGATACCAGGACATACAGGCATGTGTGGAAAGGAGCTATCTCACTTACCAGTAAAAGAAGCACTAAACTGTCCACAGGTCTACTTTAAGACATTTTCGAAGAAAAATATTATTAGTTCAGCCAGGGGATATTTACATAAAAATTTCAGCGATCCATGGTGGCGGTTTGACCGCCCTTATAAAATATTAACCCTGCAAGAACCCTTCTGACGCTGCCTCCAACAACAACTACAACTATTCACATGACTATTTCACGTGACTTCGATTGGGTCACACAAATCCCCGAAGAGATGCATTTTAAATAGCGGATATGCGGAATGATTGATCTGTGCTTTATGAATCGGAATATTTCTCCAAGTCAAAAATCAGGGAAGGAAACTTGTTCCTTGGTAGCGATATCAAAGTTTATATAAATGGGTTTTCAACTAGTGGCATCATTTTAAATAGCGCGATATTGAAACCATCTGGCAACCATGTGATGGAACTCTCGATAGATGTAAAGGAAAGCAATACAAAAAAGGAAGGACGTGTTGCGTGTGATAGAAGGATATGTTTCAAAAACGCCAGGCGTTATCAGAGTGTCAAAAGGGTCGCATCTTTGCCAATTTGTTATAAGAAATGCATTAAAAACTATTTAAATAAGAGAAAGTTCAGTGTGAAACACAAAACTTTTCAGTCTACTGAATACCCCATTAGAGCTGGTGTACCACAGGGAAGCGTTCTCGGCCCAATTCTCTACTAGATTTATTATACGGACCTGCCAACGGATGCGCTGTTAAATAGATAGAAGTGGGTTAGGCCGGAGAGCCTCCGAAAAAGGAGGTCTCCAAGCACTTAGTCATTAATGCCCATTGTGGTGTGATGCTCGGTTACTATCATCAACATTTGCAGATGACACCGCAATTTTAAGCTCTCACTCTGACCCAAAGTCTTCATCGAAAAACTTGCAACAACACTTAAAATTAGTGGAGACATGGCTAGCAAGATGGAGGATCAAGGATAACGAAACTAAAAGTACCCAAACAACATTAACCTTAAGAGGAGACACTTGCCCCTCTATAACTCTCAACGATCGCACCATTCCATAAATGTGAACTATCTCGGTGTTAATATTGGATGGTTGACATGGAAGAAACACATTGGGGCAAAGATAACTCAGGTCAAGCTAAGAGAATCGAAACTGATAATAATATTAATTTGATCAAGTCGTGGAACTTTATTTTAGATATTCGTCAGGTTTAGAGAAATATTCCCTATGATTGGCAGACATGCAAGTAGAGTGGGGGTACCCCATTGTGAGCTGTCAAGATGGCGAGGAAGAGGAAACAGTGGAACACCTTCTGTGTGGGTGCATGGCTGTACACAAAAAATGATTCTCCGCTCTTGGATTCGCATTTCTTGATAGTATTGAGGAGATTTCCCGGATGAAGCTTACGAAAGTGGCTACTTTTATCAAATCCACTTGTTGGTTTAAGGAGGATCCGGAGACGTAGGGAAAAAGCTCTCATAGCCACAATGGGCCTTGAACAGGCCTAAGTGAGTCTAAGGACAGCCATTCAATGTAGCACTAACCTAGAGAAATATATTATCGAATGATTTTGTTCAGTAAGGAAGTTTTTTCTGATTTACAAGGGTAAGTTAGTGAGCTAAATTGCCTAATATGTAGTGACACCACTCCAGTAGGGATTGAGAGAGAACATTATATTCAACAAATTTAAACGTTGGTGACGTCATAGGACGTTACGACGTTATACTCCTCAAAAATAAAGTTGGAACTCACATTGCAATCAATGGTGCGCGATCGTTACCAGACCATGGTAAATAATAGGTGTAGTAAAAATAAATCCATTATTTTTCCAATAGATGGTTTCGTGATCTGTATCTCGCGTTGTATAACTGCGATTGGGTTACGCTAGATGGCGTTAGAAAGATAAAGATTTCGTACTAAGAAACTTCCCAGCTGGTTTGGTGATTTCTGGACTCAGTTTAGTTTGAGCGCGCCTCAAAGATGGACAGCAGCAAACAGAAAATACGCCATATTTTAGATTTTCTTCAATAAAGACAAAAACCCAAGGCAGGCGGCTGAAAATGTGAATAGTGTTAATGTGAATAATGGTAACAGCCAATCACGCCCAATTTTGGTTTCGTCGATTCCGTTCCGGTAATTTTGATGTCAAAGATGGACCACGCTCTGGAAGGCCAATTGTCGAAAATGTCGATAAAATCATGGAAATCGTCGAGTCCGACCGTCATAGAAGCACTGTTTCGATTGCCCAGAAACTAAACATTGCATAAAAAGCCGTTTGTAACCACTTAAATAAGCCTGGATACAAATAGAAGCTCGATACACGGGTGCCACACGAGTTATCGCAAAAAACCACATGGACCGAATTTCCATCTGTGAATCGCTGTTCAACCCATTTCTGAAGCGGGTGGTGACTGGTGATGAAAAGTGGGCCATTTACGACAACGTCAAGCGAAAACGGTCGTGGTCGAATCGCGGTAAGCCGGCACAAGCGGTGGCCAAGCCAGGATTGACGGCCAAAAAGGTTTTGCTGCGTGTTTGGTGGGATTGCCACGGATTCACCTACTATGAGCTCCTCTCCTCCGGCCAAACTCTTAATTCGGACCTGTGCTGTCAACAATTGGGCCGTCTGAAGGAAGCAATCGCCGAGAAGTGTCCGGCTTTTGCCAATAGGAGAGGATTTGTGTTTCAACAGCCAGGCCACTCACATCGTTAGTGACTCGCCAGAAGCTCAGGTTGGGAGGTTATTTATTATGCATCCACCTTATAGTCCGTACTTGGCACCAAGTGACTACCACCTGTTCCTGTCTATGGCGAATAATTTTGCTGGAGAAACATTCGCCTCAAGAGAAGCTTTTGAAAATCGACTTCCACACTTAAATGTCCATAGGGACGAGGGTTTCTGTGAGAGAGTAATAATGAAATTGCCTTCAAACAAGCACCTGGCAACAAGTTATCGAACAAAACGGTGCATATTTGACCTAAATCGGATCATTCTAACTATGCTAAATAAAGCATTCAATTTCATGCAAAAATAATGGATATCTTTTTACATATTTCGTGTGTTCAAAATATGGAAGACATTGTTTCGAACGATTCCAGGTGTCAGCAGAATGACACTATGTAAACGCAACCATTGACTGCAAGAATCACAGTTTGGCATTAAAACAATTTGGAGCCATATTTCTAAAATATCGTGCGATTACCCCATCTTGAAGATGTCCTGTGGGGTTTTATAGGATTGTGCTGATAAACCAGAGAAGATTGGGGGGATGGAAGCCAACATTACACTCTTTACGCACTTTATACGAATACCTCTCAAGATGCGCCAAGAAGTGTTTCAAAATTCTACCGCCAGAAGGAGCTTTGTCAGGCCCACCCGTGGCCCCACATGAGTGATTAAGTGGACATGTGAATAAACAAAACAACCGGTTCTGGGCAGTAGAGAGTCCTCAAATAATTCAACATTCATCCATCACAGTATGGTGTGGAATTTGGTCTGCATGGGTTGGAATGGTTCAACTGTTACAGTCACCGGCGAGTGTTATAGTGACACGGTTGGTAACTTTTTTAGACCAGAATTGCATGCCAATGGATTCGTTGTCAATGTTAATGTGTGGTTTGGAGGTATAAGAGGTACTGCGACCAAAAAGATCTATTGCACCGCCCTCTACTATTAAGGGTATCCCTCTAAATTTTCATCCAGCCCCGTTGCGCTCAGAAATTGTCGGCTAGATCTAGCGTTGATATTTCTTTATTCTGGTATTTGGTATGGGCCTGGGTGTTCTTTTCTGTACATTGTTGCTCCACAGTTCCCTAAATTGTGGTCTGGCGACTCATTTTCTTCATCGCAGAATCTGCACAATGGGCTTGCTTGGAGAGGTGAACATGTGGTTCCAACAGGACGATGCCACATACCATACTGCTAGAGAAACCATGGAATTGTTACGAGAAATGCTTCCACAACAGCAACTTTCAAAAACTGTTGATTGGCCTCCACGGTCACCCGATTTAGTTGCTTCCAACTTCTTTTTATTGGGTTATCTTCAAAGTAACGTTTATGCAAATAAAGCAGATTAAACTGAACAACTTGCAAGGCACAGAGAGGAAATTAACATGACTCAGGGTGAAAGTGTGAAAAAGTCTTGAAGAATCAATGGAGCTCGTATGTGTAAGGCCAATAGAGGCGGGGATTTGGCAGACATTGTTTTTTGCACACTTAATTCCAAACATTAAATAAACAATTTATAGACATTAAATTCATTTTCTTTTATTAAAAAGAAATTTATAGGCAAAAAAAGTAGTAAACCTTTCAGGTGGACGTCGTATATTCAAATTTTATTTACATATTTTCGCTGTGAAAGAATTTAAATATTTGAATAAGTTCTGAATTATTTTTTAGTATTGTTTTATTTTTTATTATTTTTTATTATTTTATATTAATTTTTTTTTATTTAAATATGAGTTATAAAAACAAAATGTTAAACAATTTTTTTTTTGTGTAATTTCTTATGAAAAGAAATTTTATATTCGATTGAGTTTTAAATTAATTCTAAAACCTTTTTTTCAATTTCGGTTAAATTTTTAAATAATTAATTTGAAATTTTAGAATTTTTCGTTGCATATTTTTGCATGGACTTTTTTTTATTTTTTGACGGTTAAGAATTAATTAATTCTTCAAACTAAATTTAAATTTTAAAATATATTTAGTTAAATAAATTTTTTATTTTACAATTTTATTTTTGTTAAATTTAAAATTAAAAAATATTTTGTTACATATAATTTTATGGAAAAAATTAAAATACTTGAAAGAGTTTTGAATTATTTTTATTTATTTTTTTATGTTTTATATTTTTAATTAATTAATTTAAAAAAATTTTTAGTTAAATCATTTTTTATTTTGCAATTTATTTGTGTCAAAAATTTTTTCACGTATATTTTTTTATGAAAAAAATAAAATTTTGAATTATATTTATTTATTTTTTTCAATATGTTTTATATTTTTATTTAATTAATTTTAAAAAATTATTAGTTACAAAATTTCTTCACCATAATTTTAAATTCTAAAAAAATGTTCGTTAAATAATTTTTTAATTTGAAATTTTTGTGTTAAGTTAAAATTTTAAAAACTTTTTCACATATATTTTTTTATTGGAAAAATTAAAATATTTGGAAGAGTTTTGAATTATTTTTATTTATTTTTTTAAAATATTTTTTATATTTTTTTAATTAACTAATTTCCAATTTGAACAATTTTTTACTGCAAAACTTTGTGTGGAAACAATTTTTATATTTGATTGAGTTCTTAATTATTTTTTTATTTTTTATTTTTCGATTTGGATTATATTTGAATTTTGAACAATTTGTTTTCATAAAGAATTTATGCATTTTTTATATTATTTATTTATTAATTTGTTTATTTATTTATTATTTATTATTATTATTATTAATGTATTTAATTTATTTATTTAATATTTGGTTAAATCCGGAATAACTATTTAATTTTTTTTTCAAATTTTGTTTATACTTTTAATTAAATAATTTTAAAATTTAAAAAATTGTTGGTTGTCTTTTTTATGGACTCTTTTTAATTTTTTAATGTATATTTTTTTATTTTAATAATTTTTTAATTTTTGAAGGTAAAGAAATGTTGATTCTCACGAAATTTTGGCCTCCTTCATTTGCGGATGTTATTTTTGAATTTATAATAATTTTTAATTTGGATAAATTATTTATTATTTATTTATATATTTCTGTGTTTTCATTTAACATTAATATAAATTTAGAAAATATTTTTATATAATTTTTTTAATAATTTTTTTTATATATTTATCTTTATATTATTTTTTATTATTTTTTATAATTTTAACAAAACTATTTTGCAATAAAAAACTTTTTTTAAATGAAATTTTCTTATTATTTTCTATTAAATGAAAAAACTTTTATAATTTCACTAATTTTTTATTGGAAGGAATTTATTAATATTTTATTTATTTGAATAGATTAAAAAAAATTTTTTTAAAAATAATTTTTATAATTATTATTCATTAAAACAAATTTTTTTCAATCTATTAAATTTTCTTATTTTTTTCTTTTAAAGTGAAACAACATTTATTCATTGATTAATTAATTAATATTTTATTAATTTTACGTCCATTTTTCACTTTTCTTTGCATCTTTATTTTATACCTTTTTTTTTTAATAATTATTGTAGGGAATTAATTATTATTTTACAAAATTTGAATTTTTGAAATTCCGATTTTGCACTTTTCTCGATCGTTTGAAATTTAGCTGCACCCACAATAATTTTTTTCCGTTTCAATTATATTTATTTGTTTATTATATTTATTTATTTAATGCATTAAGCCGCACAAACTGAGGCCAGCGCCATTGTTACACAATAACTCATTTATTTATCCAGCAATTTTTGCAAAATCAAAATAATTTTTCCATTAACTTAATTTACATTTTATACAATATCTGAATTTATACATCGAGTATGCATAATTTATACATATTCATCTATAATCGAACGATAATATAAACGATCAGATCTGTCCACGTAAATGAATATTAGAATATATTTTCGTGCTATTTTCTAGTTTAAATGGGGCTTTTTTTCCAAATTGAAAATTAATGAAAAATTGAACTCAATTACGAAAAAGTGAAACAAAATTTTGCCAATTATGTTCGAGTCCAATTTCAGTTTTCAGCCACAATTAAAAAAAGAAAATTCAAATCGCCACTACCGTTTTTCCTCAATCGACCGTACCGAACCGAACCGAACTGAACCGTTTTATTAGTTCTCGCTGTCATGCAATGAAAAATTTCGCTCATTCACCGATCACGTTCAATGGTAGACTGTGTGTGCCAAAGTGTCTGCCGATCCTCAAGACACAGATGCACGGTGTGCGGCCGGGCCGGGTCGAGCCGGCCAGCGATATGTGCGTCAGTGTGCCGCCCCAAAGCGGTTCGCCAAACAGAACATTGGCGCAGCACCGGCGAATACGCTGTAACCGAACCATGCATGCAACGAGCCAACGAACTAACCTGACGTCCCAGCTGCCCAAGAGCTGCGGCCCGAGCGAGAAACGCACACTCACTCTCCAGCAGGGATGCTCGAGCACTGGTACTCGGTACTCGGTTATGCGAGCTACCGTTAATAAATTATATAATATATATAAATTATATAATATAATAAAAATAATACAGGAAATCAATTTGCTAATAAATAAATGGAATCAAAATAAGTCAATTTAAAGTCAAATTTAGAATATAATTTATTATATACTAAAATGTATTTTAATACTTAATAAAATGAAAAAATGATATAATAATAATTAGAATATATTATTTTTTTTTCTTAATTATAATTATAGAAAAATAAATATATATAAATAATGAGCAATTAAAATCTTATAAAACAAATAATTATTATTATTATTAGCCCGTGGCAGGATTTGAACCTGCGACCCTCGGGTGTGAGTCTAGCATGCTCACCACTAGACCACAGAGGGCGGCTAAAAAAAAAACAAATAATAATTTTATTGGAGCGATGAAAACACATTTTTTCTTCTTAATATAAGATGAGCTGGCCCGGTTCGTGTCCCAATTGGCTCAATCAGGAGTAAGATAGGCAAAGAATTCTTGGTGTATGCAAACTGTCGATGGAGGAGGTTGGAAATCTGCAATATCAGTTGAGCACACTGGCCGGATTACCACAAAAACAAATCCACAGAGTGATTAAACAGAGTCATTGTGTTGCAGCCATCACAGGCCCCTGGCCTATTGGGGAACATGCGGCAAAAAATAGGGATAACGTTCAATAATAGCTGCCGGAGCTGTGCAAACCAGGGAGAAGAGGAAGGCGTAGAACATGTCCTCTGTGCCTGCCCGGCCCTGGCCAGAAGAAGACGGAAAACACTACACAAAATAGTAAGCAAACAGTAAGCAACCATTAAATTGTCTCTGGTGCGAACTTTGGTACTACTAGCCGAAAAACGCCGTCAAGATCATCCCAGAGTAAGAGTCAAATCTCGCTCCACTTAAGATCACTGATTACTTGAATGTTAATACCTCGCTCTACCAATCGTTCCTCGACTTCTTCATCCATCTTATATTATTATTATGGTATCAGAAGGAGACTTTAAGTGTGCTTAAGTGCGCTTTTCCGGAAGAAGGCTGACACTCTAACCCAACCCAGACTAACCCAACCCAGACTAACCCAACCTAACTTAACCTATATCGCAACTCTCCCGAGAATTCCGGAACGTTCACGTTCAGAAATCCCGAGGAATGCTATTGGCATTATTCTTTTCATATCACAGAAAAATTATCAATGAAATTATAATGGAATAATCACGTTTCGGTTTGATTTCATCTCCGAAACTAATCTCTTGGCGAATACCTAAATATGATTGAAGCTCCACACGCGGCCAAAGACACTCCCACTTTTACACTATGTATGAATGTATAATTCGAATAATAGAATAGTTGAGGACATCAATATTCGACACAACTCTTGGTGTCCTTCGGCCTACTTTGATATATGAGACCAACAATGGCACCCGAAGCAAAACATTCAGCGCAAGAGTCCATCCTCGGACCGGACCTTCAGAATATAAGCTACGACGGCATTTTACGCATAGCATAATCACGAAGTAAGAATCTCCAGAATCTCTCTTTATAATTTAACAGAGATATAATAACACAGAGATCTCATTTATGGTTCCCCCTATTGACATCACGTGGTCCAGAAATTCCAATCCTTCTTTTTCCCATTAGATATTTGCAATTTGCTTGATAAAATATCAGGTTTTCAGCTACCCGTTTATCGAAAGTAAATATAAGTATGAACTTTCAGGTCGACCAAACCAGGATCTCATCAATATAGTTTTCTTTTGTGTCGCTTTGTGAAATTTATTTATATATTATTATATGTTTATTATTTATTAATTAATCAAAATATAAATCATTCTGCAAGAAGAAAAAATATAGGACGAGGGATGTGTATGACCATTATTGAAGGATTATTCGGCTGCCGTTCTCACTTTTACAATCATAATGTTAATTTGACCCTTCCACAGTATTAAGAATAGTCATTTGGGGTCATTCGTAGACCGAAGGGCACGAAGCCTAATCCATTTTTGGAGGATCAAAACAATTGAAAACTGAAAATATGCCCGGTGAAGCTTCTGAATACTGGTCAAAAGCTAATACGAGTTGTGTCGAATATTGATGTCCTCAACTATTCTATTATTCGAATTATACGAGTATATTCATACATAGTGAAAAAGTGGGAGTGTCTTTGGTCGCGTGTGGAGCTTCAATCATATTTAGGTATTCGCCAAGAGATTAGTTTCGGAGATGAAATCAAACCGAAGCGTGATTATTCCATTATAATTTCATTGATAATTTTTCTGTGATATGAAAAGTATTATGCCAATAGCATTCCTCGGGATTTCTGAACGTGAACGTTCCGGAATTCTCGGGAGAGTTGCGATATAGGTTAAGTTGGGTTAAGTTAGGTTGGGTTAGTCTGGGTTGGGTTAGAGTGTCAGCCTTCTTCGGAAAAGCACACTTAAGCACACTTAAAGTCTCCTTCTGATACCATAATAATGATATAAGATGGACGAAGAAGTCGAGGATCGATTGGTAGAGCGAGGTATTAACATTCAAGTAATCAGTGATCGTAAGTGGAGCGAGATTTGACTCTTACTCTGGGATGATCTTGACAGCGTTTTTCGAGTTGTAGTAGCAAAGTTCGCATCAAAGACAGTTTAATGGTTGCTTACGAAGTGGCCGATCATGCCACCGGATCATTAATGGATGCAAGGGCCAGTCATGCATCCTGGTAGATCTCGCAGGGATTGGTATATTGGTATCCCATCAAAGTTCGACCATTTTGCTTCTTAATGAACAATATTTTTTTCATCTGGATCTGTTGTTCAATCTTCAAGGATCCAATCAGTGAAGGGTAGTCTTCCCAAATCGTTGCTCATGATGTTACAGTTCTTTGATTAACTGGTTGGTGTCTGGCTGGAGGGTATGTGCAAAATTCTCTAGGTGGAGGCATCCGAATGCACCATCTTCTGTGAGGAACTGTTAGATTTTGGGTCTAAATCACATTTTCGTTAACGGTGACGTTAATTCCGGTTCACCAATAAACCGGATTTATCCACTACCGAGCAGAATGTTTAGAAATATCGTTGTAGTGCTAAGTGTGGATGACCATGTTGATCGAACGTTTCATGTAAGCCTCCAAATGTTTCTTAAATAGAAAGCGCATTGTGGTGATAACTTCGCATCATTTTGACTGGGTTTCCAAGATAATTTTCAAGAAAGCGTTGGAGGTTGTTAAAAAGTCAAATTAAAATATTTCTAAACCACTAGGAAAATTCAAAGTTCCATCGCCACAATTGGACCACCGTTTAGATACAATATTATAGCGGTTTCTGTTTAACGATGATATCCTCGATGATGTATTTGCGAGCGGTCTGGTGGAGTAGTGTTATGATGCAATGTCAGCTCAAATAGAGACACCTGTATCCACACCTCGACAACTCGACACCTCGACAACTCGACACCTCGACAAGTCGACACCTCGTCATCCTCATCTAGCTCTTATTCTCTGTCTATGTGGTAATCAGAACTGCTGATAATGGTACCAATAGGGATGTGTTCAGTGTCAGTGCCCACTCTTTTGCCACTAATGGCAGACACAAGAAGACGGCAAGATTGATGGGTATCAAAAGTCTCAGAATTTTCGTTCCAAGCACCGCAAAAGTATTCCAAAAGGGGTTTGAGGGTTATCACTGGATTAATCTGGAGTCTCTCAATGTGGATCTCAAATTGCTTTGGGATTTTGTTGACAATGCTTTACCTTAAACGCAAACTCAATAGAACCTCAACATTAATGTTTTACATAATGAATTTATGGATTCCGATCAGGTCGGCCGATCAGGACACAACGCTTCATTAAGTCATACACGCCAAAAGCAAACACATAATTGTAGATCGCCTCATTCCATCCCATGCGTGATCTCACATTTGCTTTCGGCTCTTTGAGGGAATTACCACAAAACCATTGATAAGAAATTCAAAGCCTACAATCATGTATAACATCGACAATCCTAATCTCGTCCTCTCTCTCACACTTTCTCCGTCTCTCTCGCCTTTCTTGCCCTCTCTCGCCCTTTCTCCCGTATCCCGATATCACGTTGTATTACCTGTTGATCTTCTCACTGTCGAATATATATTCAAAATTTGCTATCAATGCTTCCACTGTAATTCCCTCAGGCTCATTATAGACTAACATTATTCGTAGTCGGTAATCGTATGGGTGAATCGTTGCCATACGAACATCACTACTCTCCAGTCAGTCAGTCGGTTACACTTGTCTCTATCTGCAGTCAGTAAACGCAAGCGTAATGATGATCATTTGTCGATCGATACGCCGTCCATCATTTCGTAGTGGTAGTGTGTGGAAATTACTGCGCCGTACCGCCTTCCATCCCAGTGGGCTGGTGCAAATCATCAGTGTACGAGTAGGTTTCTCTCGAAGCAGGGGTGTGGAGGGGGCAGGGGCAGGTGTCTTAGCAACAAATCAATGGGGTAGGTAGCGTACGAAGTGGAAATTAGTAATACTGTGTTGAACTCGACGATGCGAGTCTCTATCGCAGCGGAACAAACGAAAGTAACACCACACGACCATGTTCTCGCATCTACGGTGCTACGCTAACAAGTGCACATACGTCATTT
The DNA here is from genome assembly GCA_920105625.2 of Clusia tigrina. Classification (NCBI taxonomy): domain Eukaryota; kingdom Metazoa; phylum Arthropoda; class Insecta; order Diptera; family Clusiidae; genus Clusia; species Clusia tigrina. The sequence continues at coordinate 51,130,761 of OV050033.1, read as the reverse complement.
TAATTGACGTTCAATCGTCAATTGCAACTGCTCGCATACTGGGTGAATGAATGAGTGGACGGACTCTGTATGCGCAACGGAGCAGCGAGTTCCAATAAATTGAACTTGTACGTTTGACATTAACTACTTGTGAGAGCCAAGTCAAGCTGGGGAAGGCGCATGGGGACGCAGGCGGCCGACAGCATTGATAAGTATTCCGAAATATTCCAAAGCATGTGGCAAGAAAATGCGAGTAGTGATACACTGCAGTAAGTCTGCTTCCGGCGAACGTTGTCTAGAGCTCTGAGTTATGTCACGGATGCTTAAAAAATTAGCCGGCACTTATGACAGGTTATCGCACAATTAACTTGGAACAGGCGAAAATATGTGACCACAGGCGTAAATTAATTTGCCAGTTACACGAGCGAAAGCCAAGAAAGAGGATAGCATAAAAAGGAGCAAACATACACAGACCTCTGAGCTTAGGTCAAGTGAATCTCTCAACCAGGCGGGATCTATACTCGACTTGTATTGTGGCCCAGATATGGGCACCTAGTGGCTCATTGTGTTCCGAACACAATGTCGATTAGTCGACTATCGCAATATACCTCCAAATAATGCGGGAAAATAAATAAATTTGATAAATGCCGTGACCTCTTAGGTGGATCAAGTCTACTTGAGGTCTACTTGATGTCTACTTGATGTCTACTTGAGGTCAACTTGAGGTCTACTTAAAGTCTACTTGAGGTATACTTGAATTCTACTTGAGGTCTACTTGAGATCTACTTGAGGTCAAATAAAGGTGTACTTGAGGTATACTTGAAGTCTACTTGAGGTGTACTTGAAGTCTACTTGACGTCTACTTGAGGTCTACTTGTGGTCTACTTGTGGTCTACTTCAGGTCTAATTGAGGTCTACTAGAGGTCTACTTGAGATCTACTTGAGGTCTACTTGAGGTCTAATTATAGTCTACTTGCGGTCTACTTGAGGTCTAATTGAGGTCTACTTGAGGTATACTTGAGGTCTAATTGAAATCTACTTGATTTCTACTTGATGTCTACTTGAGGCCTACTAGATATCTACTTGAGGTCTACTTGAGGTCTAATTAAAGTCAACTTGAGGTCTACTTGAGGTCTAATTAAGGTCTACTTGAGGTCTACTCGAGGTCTACTTGAGGTCTACTTGAGATCTACTTAAGATCTACTTGAGATCTACTTGAAGTCTACTTGAGGTCTACTTGAGGTCTACTTGAGGTCTACTTGAGGTCAGCGCATGATGGTAGTTGATTGGGGATGAGCTTTAAAAGGTCCTTCTCTTCAGTGGTGGTAGAAATATGGTAGACATCAAAGTATTAGAGGAGGTTGTTGAGGCAGAATTAAAAATGGTCTATGTACTTGGGTCATTGACTCGTATACTCGTATGAATAAATGTGAAAATGCTATTAGAAAATTCTGTGATGTAAATTCATTAGTAAATAACAACTCTGAAAAGGCGAGTCATAAACAACTAGTTATAAAATATGCTATCTCCTTTGTACTAACAGACTTAGTTCTGGAATGTGTTGGAATGATGTTCGAAAGTAGCTACTTTCGAATGATCGTGAAAGTAGCTGCAATCAATTAAAAGTAGGATCTGGAAACATTGTAGCATTGCTGGAGCTCCAAGAATACGATCTTGAGAAATAAATTGGGTTTTGTCCAAAGTAATGTTTTCTAGCGAAGGCCGATTACTTTTCAGTCCACCTTCATATAGTGGACTATGCTGTGACTTATGTTTATTGTTCATAAAAATATGTTCTACAAGTTACCCTTCGTTAACTTACAAGCTACATTTTCCTCCACGTGAACTCTTTCTGAACTGTCTGCACAATTTAGGAGTATAAAATAACTCAGATAGAATTGTTCCACCAGTGGAAACCAGCCGATGTTTTCATATAAGAATAGTTACAGCTCAATGGATTATTATGGTCGAAGACTTGATCCAAAAAATTTCGTTAATTTTGTTCAAATGATCTAAAGATAGGTAAGGTTAGAATGATCTGGCTGACTGTAAGCCACACATAGACCTTTTGGTTCTTAGCGGTGCCGGACCTCTAATTAAATTTGTAATAGGTATCCTTAGGGATGGTAGCGCTATTAGCGAATCTAGGAAAGTTCCATTCCTGAGACATCTTCCAGCTGCTGAAAATATGGAGCCCCCCTATCATGATAAGCGTGTTCTGGTTAACGAAGTTCATACGCATAAGAGATTTTCCAAAGTATCCTTCATTTTCAGCTACTCCGCATTTCCTGCATACGTATAAATATAGTTCTGGTAACACTATAAGGCCATTATAATCAGCATAATCAAGGCCAGAGGCTGTCATATTTTTCAATTAAGAAGATTGTTGATTAATTTTGAGACTATTATGTCCGATTACATTCCCATTTAATTTACAAAATATATCTAATAAATTTCAAATTCTTTAAAGAGAATTATAGTAGTCGGAACAGTATGAATCAGGGAGTTGATATTATAACCTTATCTTTAAAGAAGATTGATCAGCCATATAATTCATTAGTCATTGACTCTGGATCATTATGATCAGTATGAACCTGCATCTTACACAGTACCTTGAACCAGTTAAACTAGAATCATCAGATCTTAAAAAACGTACTGTAGCACAAGTTGAGAATTCACAACTCCTGGCCTGGCAAAATCTTTGAATACTCTGCATCGCTTGAGATTACTTTTAATTGTACTTACCTACAGTACTACCTACTGCGAACGTCATGTGCACATCAACCGTAGGAAAGTATGCTCGATTCATACTAGCGCTGTCACGGAAGGACTGCAGAACCATCATAGGTATAGTGACAGGCCGATGATGTATGCAGGAAATGCAGAGAGCTGGGAATATATGGGAAGGAGACCTTGAAGTATCACTTATGCGAATGACCTGAGTTATCAAGACCAAGCATAAAATGCTTGGGGCCCCACAATTTGGGAAGCTGGAGGGCGTCTTAGAAATTGAATTTAAAGCAGCCCTTAGTCCTGACTTCACACAAGATGCCTACTGCAAATTTAGGTGGAGGGCTAGCTCCATCTGGTACTGCTAAGGACCAAAAGGTCTATGTGTCAGATGAACTTAACCTACCCTACCTACAGGTAATACTGCATTCTACAGGAAATAAATATTACACCACGTGAAGTACTGTACATATGCTATAGCGACCTACAGCGATGTGGTGGTCATGCCCAGAAATAAGGGGCAGTTTTTACATATATCGTACCTCAGTTTGCAAACTTTACTTCTCTCATTGAGTTTCTTTCAGTCATACAAATTAGTACTGAGCAAAAGAAGAGCTTGAAAGGAACTCTTTTGATTTGTTATTTTTGTCGGTGTATCTCAACCACTTCATTAGTCATTGTCTGTGGCGGTGCCAATTTGAGTTTGCAAACCAGCTGAAAACCTTGTTGCCAAGCGCTTTACCACGGCCATATGTTCGGCTCACAAGACACAGCTGTTTTTTAATGACTTCAACCTCACGCTCCCTCCGCGCTCCCTTTTCGCTTCCATTGCATTCACAATTGTGAAATCAGAAATCCTTTTCAAAGTCAAAGAAGGAGCCGCATGCACACTTGTGGCAATAATTACCGACGGTGCTACGAGTATTTTATAGAACTATAAAAAGGGATGAGTTGGAGTTTGTGCAGCGGCCAAGAGCCGTGCAAAAAAGAGTTTCAGCGGGGAACCGTTTTATGTTTGCTTCCTTTTGGGGCTTCCTTTGTTAGTTTGTAAAGCAGGCACATTAAAATTAAATGACTTTTAAAAGTCAATCGTGGTGTTTTGCTCTTTTTGCATTATTATTAAGTAATCTTTTAATCTCACTTGTTTAATAAATGTTTATTGATCGTGTTTACAGCTGCTGTCGGTGAGCATAAATACTCGAAAGTGGGAACTATTTCATATGAGTTGTATATGCTCACAGTGGCAGTACACGCACACAGTTTCAGATCATTCCGATATTGGATTTTTTGTGATATAGAAACACAATGCCTTTGCGGCCAGTGATACTTCATCTTGTATATTATTATTATTATTATTATTATTATTATTATTATTATTATTATTATTATTATTATTATTATAATTTGGACGAAAATGTGTACCATTTGGCAAAGGAGCCCGAGCTACTATGACTTTCAGCTCTCTTGTAAAAAGAATGCTATACTAGAGTGGAGGGTGACAGCTTGATTGGTGGAATCACGAGACGAAACTGGTATGCGGCATCAAAAATTGTGACGGAGGAACCAATGAGGTTTTCCCCTTCCTCTTTTGACAACTTTAAGTCACTCGGCCCTGATGATGTATAACCAATAATGTTAAATAGAGAAGGGAATACGTTCAATAGGGCCTTGAAAAAGATTTACATTGCTTGTCTTGCTCTAGGTTACGTACCATCTCTTTGGCGACAGGTTAGGGTGTTCTTCATTCCCAAACCGGGCAACGATGACTACACTTTAGAGAAAAGCTTCAGGCCGATTAGATTGACATCGTTCCTGTTGAAAGGTCTGGAGCGTTTGGTGGAGAAGTACATTAGGGCGGGTTTAATGTTGAATAGCCCCCTTAGTATCCACCAGCATGCATACCAGAGTGGAAAGTCATGCGAATCAGCTCTGCACGATCTAGTGTGTGAGATTGAAACATGGCTGGAAACTGGTGAATACACAATGGGGGTATTTGTGGATATTGAGGGGGCATTTGATAATGCTACCTTTGACTCTATGTGCTTGAGTGCTAGACAACATGGGGTGGACGAAACTGCTGTCAAGTGGTTCCATTTCAAGTTCTCAGAAATACTGTTAACTGTTGGAGAGACAAGCGATAATTGTACCGTGGCAGAAGTTCTCGAGGATGCCCTCAGTGTGGGGTAGTCTCTCTTCTGCTATGGTGTTTTGTGGTGGACTCTTTCTGACTGAGTTACAGAACCATGAAATACACATCCCAGCATATACGGCTGAAATATGTGCACTGGCATCAGCTCTGCCCTTTAGGACTGTATGTGCAAATGCAGAGAAAAATGGCTGAGTGGTGCACTTCCCAGGGACTTACTATTAAGCCAAGTAAGACAACTGTGGTGTTGTTTATATGAATAAGAGAATTGGTACGACTTAAAGTATCAGTTCCAAAAGGTGTAAATATCAGTCTTTCCAGGGAAGTGAAATATTTAGGCGTCGTTCTTGATAGGAAACTCACTTGGAAGACGCATGTTGAACTGAAGGTTAGTCGGGCACATAAAATATTTGGGCAGTGCCGAAGAGCATTTGGTAAGACTTGAGGTCTGAAACCAGCGGGTGTATTTTGGCTGTACACAGCATTGGTTAGGCCAATAATTTTGTATGCTACTGTGGTCTGGTGGTGCAGAACTGGGGTTAAATCCACATGTTTGGGGTTAAACAGACTACAGAGAAGTGCATGTTTGAGCATTACGGGTGCCATGGGTACCACGCTCTGAATGCTTTGTTGAAGTTGCCACCAATGGATCTTATGATTCAACAAGAGGCGAAGAAAACGATGTGTCGGTGATATTCATATGGATATTGGCAGGACGACAAGAACTTTGGGCACAGAGAGATGTTCAAGAGGCTGTCGGAACAATACCCGTTGTTTCTGGCACCGAAGGATAAACTCTTACCGAGAGTTTCTTTTGGAATAAAGTACAAAGTCAGCTTCCCGAGAAGGGAGCAACGGATAGATCCAGAACTACGTTTAGGGGACCCGGCGGAAACCTTCAGCACTAATGGCTCCAAAACTGAAAAGGAAACTGCTGCTGGCTGGCATCTGAATGAAAATGTCAGATGCTTTTCTGCTCTGGGAAGTATGGCAACGGTATTCCAATCGGAGGTGTTTGCTATACTGAAGGTAGCGGAATGGGTAATTTAGAAGAAATGGCACGGTAAACAGATTAGAGTCTGTGGTGACCGTTAGGCTGAACTAAAGTCTCCTGAAAACTCGGTAGCCACTTCAAAAATGGTCCAAGAATGTAAGTCAAGACTTAGCTCCACCAAAAAGTGGCATTTACTTGAACTTATTTGGGTTCTGGAAGACTATTGTGTACGGGGGAACGAATTAGCTGATGAATTGGCAAACTGTGGATCTGCGGGTACTCCAAGGGCACCATAGCCATTTATCGGTATAAGATTAGCAGGGGCCATTGATTGGATCAAGAGCCATGTAAATAATATTCACAAGGACCGATGGTGCAGTTTAGTTGCCTGCGAAACAACCAAGTGCTTCCTAGAAAGCCCAAACAGGAGAATTGCATATTTCCTCTAACATTACAAAGGAAAGATCTTCGATCATTGGTTGGGGTAATCACGCGGCATACTCCATGGAGCTGTCATAAGGCGACCGTAGGGATCATCGAGAATCTGAACTGCATCCCCTGCCTGGAGGAAGAACAGGACGGCACAGAGCATTTTGTCTGCTCTTGTCCTGCCTTTGCCAGAATGAGGAGCCGCATATTAGGGTCAGATGTTTTGGGAATGGACAACCTACATTTCTTATCCCTGGACAAACTTCTGAGGTTCATAAAAGAGTAAACAAAGTTTGAAGTGGTGTAACTTCTTTTCCAAAATCCTCTATATCTCCCCCTTCCCCTAAATATTTGCCCAGGCTTGTAGTACCATGGGCATCAATGCCTGAGTGATGTTTATCATTATTATTGCCTATCTATGAGGCCTTTCTATTAAAATCAAGGTCCACGTTGTATCGCAGCAAAATGGAATCAAATATCTTGGCATTCACTTAGATAGAAGACTTACCTGGCATAAGCCCATCGATACCTGTCCTGGATGCTCAATTCAGAATCAACACTACCACTCGAGTATAAAGTGCTGCAATACAAGGCTATGTTATAACAAATATAGACATATCAGATAGAGATGTGGGGAACTTCTACACCAATAAACGTCGAAAAGGGGCAACGGATACAATCGAAAGCCTTGAGAACTATTACCGAAGCTCCTTGGTATATCAGAAATGCCAACACTCACAAGGACTTGAGCATGCCTACTGAGCTAAGGAGGAGGCTACGCAAAGGTTAAGGTTACGGGCTTGAGAACAGAAAAAAGTCACACGAGGCCATGTCAGGTGAATAAGGAGCTTGCAGAACGGTATTAATTTGTTTCTGATCAAATAGATGAGATGTGAGAGGTGATGTGTGAAATTTTGACAATATCTCAAGCGCGGTTCCTTTTATGGACAAATTCCGTGTACTTTTTCAAAACAAGGTAAAATCGTCAGAACTTTGTTGGCGACATCGCAAAAAATATATCTCAGAGTCTTGAGATACTTATTATTATAATACAAAATTTGATAGGACTGGTAAAGTTCATGGTGACCACTTTAGTATTCATACCAAATGTGGGAGGAACCTAATAGGCATGCCCACTATTCACACTTATTCATAAATTGAGGCATATTCCTCAAGACTTTTGGACGGTTTTAATTGCAAGATTCAATCTTTACACTCATAAGTAAGTAATGGAGACACTCCCACCTCCCGTATAAACCGCCGAATGAAGCTGGACAGATTCCTACACATTACTCACGTAATGCTCCCGAGCTTGGCACATTTTGTCTGGTTTGGAATTTACGAGTAATAACAATAAAATTATTTCGTAGTTCACAAAAATTCATTCCTACTTTCTACTCCGCTGCAGATTGTTTTCTCTCTGCTTTGGAACAATGTGAATGGAAGGTTAAAGATCAATTAAGTCAATTAAATTATTATTGTTGATGTTGGCGATGTGATCAATTTGAATTGATCACATGAATTTTTGTGCAGTGGCTCTGTTTTGGAATTTGCAAGTGCGCCGTTTTTTTGGAACAACATATTGACTTAACATTGGTCCTGTGCTAATAGAAGTGTTTTTAAGTTGACCCAATTTTGGTTCCGGAATTTGGACTTTCATGTGAAATTTTCCGCAGTTAGTTAGGATAGGTTCGGTTACATCTGACTGGCAACTGAAGCTTAAAGAAATGTCCATCCAGGATGTTTGTGTGGCATCAGAGTAGTCAATGTTCCGTTGTCATCCACAAAACCAAGCTGAGGCGGTTCAAGTGCACTGAAGAGGAAATGAGGAGGAACTTTGAACTGACAGATAAGCAGATTGATATCCAAGTTGTCTCAGTCCATCTTACATTGGTTTTCTTGAGGTCATTATCAGTGAGTGTATTTCCGATTGTCATAGGAGAAACATTGTCCCCCTTTATCTATATAAACTGAAATTCAGAGTTTCTTTTAGTGATGTTATCCATATCCTAGTGATTTATTTCATATTCTTCTAGCGACTTATTTCATTCCCTGGTATAATACTCGTACGTAGTAGGATACTCCACGTTTAACTAGTCGCCAGTTTCTGGAATAGAGGTCCTAAATAAATGACGTCACGTGCATTTTGTGATTTTTTCTATTGTAATATTTTCAACATTTGAAGGCTCTCTTGACATCAAACGCTATATTTACCCGCATCCCCGTCCACATCTTGTAATAAGTAGTACCGCAGTAACAGAACCTACTCATCTAACCGCCTATCGATTTGATCATGATGGAATTTATCACCAACTCCCCAGTTAAAAAAGACAACTTAGGTTAGGGAGGTAGCTAAAGAGAGCTCACCTAGGCCAAGAATTGTAATATCATAAAGAATGTGGGTCCTTTAAACTAAAACCACCCCCGGGACTGAAAAAAAATCTAGAGCGATTCTCTAATGAAGCGCGAGATAATGATTTTACTAATGAAGGATAGCTCAGCAAGATCCTCGAGAAAATATGCCCCCAGGAATCGGAAACTAGTATTCACAAGAGCAGGCCAATAACACATTAAGTGGGGGATGTTCCCCTCTTCGTCCGATGATCCGCAGCTGTGGCATAAGTCAATGCAGTGTAGGTTAAGCCTCTGAGGAGGTCAGTGGCCTGTCCGGACTGAAACTGTTGGGGCGAGAGAGTTGCGTCCTAGTTGCAGTAATTGCGTTATTTTTCGACAATATGAAGCCCAGGCATCGCTGGTGATCCTACAGATTTGTTCCTCAGATTAGAGCCTTTTAACTACACGCTATGCCTGCATGATGGACACCTGAGACCCACATTTTGGAAGGGTTCTTGTTGTGTGGCGTTTCTTCTTGTCAATTAGTTGGCCTCAAAAGTGCCAACATTAGCTCTATTTTCAGCCACCCATCGGATGTCTGGAGCAGGATGACTCATTAGCACAAACTAAGAAAGGGTGTCGACCCCAGAGAGTGACTTTATAGCCCCTTGGCTGTCAGAGAATATATAGATATCGGAATTATTAGTGACGTTCCAAAACCCAACTACTGATACTAAAGTAGTTATAATTTTATGAGAAAGTCGGAAGTTTATTTTGATTTCAGTATATAGGAAAACCTATTCGGGATGCTGACAGAGCCACCGATCATCAATCAACTTAGTCTGACAGGGTGTTGAGTTCATTATTTCCCAAGCGATCAATGTGAATCTTCAATATTCCATAGAAATCAGATGATTTTTGGTAGATTCCCGTCTTTGCTTTACGAAGGAACTTGTGGATATTATTCGCTGACCTATTACTTTGGTTCCGGATAAACTAGCAACTGCTTCAGACAACTCTTGGCTCTTACGATAGTTTATAGTTGAGATTATCTTGAAATTATACCATCCTCCAGATTGTCGTGAAACCAGGATCTCTCTCTCATATTTCATACAGATACAAATAAAACAGAGTCCCTTTCTGTGGAGCCGGACTCATATGCATGTATAATGAATCTTTAATTGAAAACCAGATACTCCTGCTATACATATAAATCTATGGAATACAATGTTAAAATGTGTGTGATATGAACTGATGAACTCCTCGAGCTTCCTTCAACTTAACGACTAAGTACAATAAATATGCTCTATGGAGATAATGTAAAAACTCCTGTTAAAGCGATCCACAGAGTACGCCCACTCCATCACTCTGGGGGTGTGTTGTCGTGAATCCACTCGGCAAAATGTGCCACGGATGTGTAAACGCTGGGTATGCGCAACCCACCACAATTATCCGACCCAAAGGACATTATCCCAATCTGCAAGCACAGAAAATTAGTTGAAAATTAAACGAAAATGATCTCATTTTCAGCTCACCTGCGAAAATATGCCATTTTCCTGTATGAACAAAGGCGCTCCACCGAAACCCTGACACACATCTTTGCCCTCGCCGCCAGCGCACATCCATTGACCCTCAATTGAGTTGGGGGACTCCAGCGCTCCGGTCGATCCGTAATTACGCAAGCATAAATCCCAACTGGTCAGCGGCACGTCCAGATTAGCCATTTCCGGTTGTCGCGAGCTCGAAGTGGACATTTTTCCCCACCCGGCAATGGTGGCGCGTTTGCCGATTATTAAATTCGTACGCGACTTCTGCAGGCATATCGGCTGGGTCGCAACTAAAGCAAAAGAGGGGTTAATATACAAATCAAGTAAGGATAGATAGATATATTTAAGGGTGTTATACACTGCGACCTGAAAGATCTATTGTGAATCAATTAAGAATGATCGGTCCTTATTGTGAATAGAAACTTCTCTGAAATTATTTCAGTGTCTCTGAAAGTAAAAGTAACCGAGAGTTTCAATTCACAATTTCTCTGGAATGATTTCAGTGTCTCCATATACAGGGTTGCAGCAAGAGATACCTGAGAATTTTCTTTCTGTCCAATTAGATCGTTAGGTCTGAATATAATTCTCATTAAGTTTAAGTTAGTTTTACTACAGATTCGAGGAAGCACACCATACTGACGACATCAGGGTCTTCGACCGAAACAGAAGCTAGTTTTAGTACAGACTGGAAGCATATAATACAGATTAAGGTACCAGAGCCTTCAACTGGAACAGAGCTAGTAAAAAATGCAGCGGGGAGATTCAGGAATTGTGAAGGGAGTAGTTGTGTGTAGGGGATTTAAAGCACCGCGACCTTTCGATCTATTGTGCCCAACAAATTTCTTTGCATCGTCTATGAAGAATATAATAGAATAGAATAGAATAGAGGTGGGGTAGGCCGGAGTGTTGCCGAAGAATTAGGTTTCGAATCACTTAGGGATTGATGCCCATTGCACTATGAGCCTGGAAATATTTGGGGGATGTGGGACCTAGAGGATTTTGGAAAGAAAGTTACACCTTTTCAAACTTCTTTGACTCGTTTATGAATTTCAGAGGTCTGCCCAGGGACAAGGAATGTACGTGGTCCATTCCCAAAACATCTGACCCTAATATGCGCCTGCTCATTCTGGCAAAGGCAGGACAAGCGCCGAGAAAGTGGTCTGTGTCGTCCTGCTTTTCCTCCAGACAAGAAACGTAGTTCCGACTCTAGCTAATACCAATTGTCGCCATTATGGCCCCATGGATTGTGTCCCGTGATTACCCCAACCAATGATCGAAGATCTTTCCTTCGTAATGTTGGCAATGGAAAGAAGGAAATCTGCAACTCTCTTGTTTGGGCTCTCTTGAAAGCAATTGGCAAGTGCTTCCTAGAGCAACATCGGTCCTTCTGAATATCATTCACATGGCTCTTGATCCAATCAATAGCCCCTGCTAATCTCATACCGATAAATGGCTCTGGTGCCATTTGAGTACCCGCAGATCCGCATATAATCCGTTTACCGTGCCATTTCTTCTAAATTACCCATTCTGCTACCTTCAGTATAGCAAACAATTCCGATTGGAATTACGTTGCCATGCTTCCCATAGGCGAGAACAATCTGACATTTTCATTCAGATGCCAGCGAGCCCCAGTTCCATTTATCATCAATGAAACTCAGAAATCTGTCCAGGGATAAGAAATGTACCTTATCCATTCCCAGTACATCACACACTAACCCCTCATTCTAGCAGTCAGACTTTAACACTGTCGTGTCCTGTACTCCATCCAGAATGTAGACCCAGTTCGAACTCTCGATGATGCGTAGGGTCGCCATATGATAGCCCCATGGATTATGCTCCATGAAGTCAATGTATGTGCCATATAAACTGAGTGAATGAAAGTGGCTTGTCACTTTTCCTATATTGTGCTAGAACATTAATTCTGTCTATATATATACAGGAATTGAGGACAAGCAGAGGGATATCTGAACAATTGATTTCTATCAAGAATATCAAATCATATCCAATAGGGTGATGCCTTCTTTAGTATAATCAAATTTGAAATGCTCTGCATGAAACGGGAGCCAACTTAAAGAACATTTAAAAAAGGATATAATTTCGCTCTTAAGAAAATAGGGGAAATAATTCAACAGAACTCTCCGAATCGATCAGGTCAATCGCACAAATTTTGCATATCCTTTTTTTCCCTATTTAAGGGTAACGGGTATAAAAAAGCTACTACTTTAAAGAAAATGTTGCTGAAGAAGGAGAAGTGAACTTGAAAACAGAACCGTAGTTATTTTGGTACTAAACAACTCAGCTGCCAAAATTTAATTCATCCTCAATCCATCAACTCAAGTACATTAGTATGGGGTGCGTCGTCTTTCGATCTATCAAAGATGAATCATTCAAAACTAACGAACTGTCGATACTCGCTACTTGTCAATCAGCTGTCATTTCAGCTGTAATGGAGCTGTCATATTCGTTCCGCCGAGTTAAGTGGAGCAAAATACCATCGATCCAACGATATTGAATTGCACTCTCATCGCAATCATAGTCGACGATTCTGTATACGTCGAGCGATGCTGTACACGTCCTGTGATCCTGTACACATCGAGTGATCTTGTGCACTTCAGGTGAACCTGTACACATCGAGTGATCCTAAACACGTCGAGTGATCCTGTACACATCGAGTGATCTTGTGCACTTCGGGTGATCCTTTACATGTCGAGTAATCCTCTACGCGTATTGCGGCCAAAAACAGTGGGTTTTATCTTCATCGGTATACTCGCTTTTAAACATCTGGACCTCCCATTTTGTCAAGTATACCATATTTTAATTAACCCAACTTGTGAATATCTCTCAGAAATATCGTATTTCATAGTTACATTGCACATCATATTATTCTCATGCTCAACACCCCACGACACTGCTCTCGTTTTCCTTGTACACCATACGCTATCCCCATCACATACCATTCCATAATGTATTTTATTGCTCCATTATAAAGTGGAACGTGCTAAAGATTATTGAATGATTATGCAGCCGTTACAAGGATAATATCAACAACATCAACAACAACAACACCGACGACTATAAATTCAACAACGGCCAGTGCAACAACAACAACAACTATGGCCAGATCAACAAAATGATCAGCCGCAAACGTGGTGCTCATAACTGAAATTATGGTCCAGCGCAATTTAAAATTGAATTATGATACCAAAGTGCCTGCATTGCGGCCTGCCCCATGGCCTCATGTAACGCTCGCACACATCAATATTACACGGTGGCAGTGGCAGTTGCAGTTGCTCCTGGTTGGTGTACGCTCATCACTGCCCAGTCGTGGTAGCAGCCAACGGCAATGTACCAAATACCCGTACATGTGTTTTTCATTTATCATGGTGCGCATATCAACAACAACATTGTTGTGATCCTCTGTGTGTGTGTGTGTGTGTGACTGAGTGTGTGCGCACTGCATCAGGCCCCGCTGGAAAGCCAAAGAGCAATGGTTCAAAGGAGGCCCTTTTTGATTGCTGGTTAACGATGAGCGAGCGCTTAATATCGCATAATATACATTTTGTGGCTTTTGATTACATATTGCAGCATGTTTTGCCGACAAATTGACTTTAATGTTCTTTTGGTACTCGCCCAGCGAACACGGTTGTCGCAGCCGCAGCCGCCACTACCACCCCAGTTGGAATTGTTTACAGTAATGCAGGCTGACTCGGCTGATGGAGCTGGTAATACCATTTCAAAAACACAAATGTCCCATGGGACGCTCTTTATCGCTTACAAAGTGATGCTGAGGGAAACATAATCGACCGATAAAGACATTGGTTCTCTTTTCAATAGTTACCATAAACCTTCTATGGCACATTTATGTTCACATTTTTGTTGTGGTGAACATAATGGTCTCCTGGGATGGTGAACATAATAGTATCCTATCTATAGGTCGATAGGTAGGTAGGTTTAGTGCTGTCAAGGGCCCGGATACTCGGCCAGAAGACACACTTGTCATGTGGAGGCCCATTGTGATACCACAAATTAGGGGTTAAGTATGTACTTTCAGAGTATATGTGTATTCCCCAAGTTAGGGTATAAATGTGTACTTCCAGATAATATGTGTGAAGCCTTGCTCCAGCTATTTTCAAAGTACGACGAATCTCACCAATCTCAATCGTCCAGCTCATTAGAGAGGGGACACCCTAAGGGTTTTCACCTGAGCTTGGAAAGGGCCGGAGAGTGAAAGTATATTTGGACTTCGGTTTCCTCCTCATCCTGATCTTGACATCTGCGATAGGAGTCCTGCACTTCGATGCTCAGACTTCTGGCATGATGGCCAAATAGAGAGTATCCTATCAAAACTGCCACAATGGAGCTAATGCATTGTGCGTCTGAACTAAAAATAAGGCCAGAGCTGTCTTGTGGTACTGGTCGAGGAAGCTAGAAGTAATAGACCGTTTACAGGTAGCGAGAAATATTTCCGCTATGTGGGTGTAGCTTAGGTCAGTTAATGTTCTGCCACATCTAGCAAGTTCATCAGCAGCTCCCTCTTATACCACAAGATGTGGTGTTGAGCAGAGAGCAACAGAGGGAGCCTACCTTCGAGAAAGTGGCGTCGTTTAGGGTCTTCCTATCGAAGTAAAAAACATTGCTTACTATTTTAAAGATTGTAAGTTTATTGTGGGGCAGCACTTCCCTTTCCAGCGCACTAATTAATACGGACGGAAGCTTACTCTATAAATGTATAAGCAGTAATTCAAAGGATATTTTCATTAATATTGTCCATCATCACCGTAGCGCAATATTTTTGTTGCCAATCTATTCTAAGTTTTTCTCATGGAAACAATTTTGTTTTAATAACCTCCTAGTAACTAACATATAACATTGTGATTACTAAAAAGCACTAAGCATTGGCAAGGTGTATTAATATTAATTATTTAGTTTGTAAGATATGCTTACTTATTGTTAGTCTAAGATTAGAAGATACAATAAATAAATATATGAAATAAAAAAAATAAAATACAATAAAATAAAAAAATAATCTCCTAAAAATGCGTTTACTTACTTACAGAATAATAATGGGAAGAATTCTCCATGATCTTACAAGTCTTTGACTATTAATCTTCTTTCAAACATTCGCTTCTTGCAGATGTAGAGCCCACCTTATGAAGTTTCAGTCTCACTTACCAAGAAATGCGCACCGAATTCGAATAAGACATCTTCTAATAAGATGGATCACTGGATAGTCTTCCCTTCCCACATGTACATTGAAGACCTGTTTGCTAACCTTGATTAGTTTATTAGCACTGATTTTATTGTCCATACTTCACAGTCTTATGTGAAACTAGTCCAAATGGAACTGTATACCAATAGTGTTAGAGAAACAGGCATGAAAATAGCGTGTTGTGAATGGTAATGGAGTTTTGACATAGAGAATAGATGGAAGCATATCCAAGATGACTCAGACTGATATAAATGGCGATCAGCACTTTATATAAGTAAACGGGTACATCAGGAATGAGGTTCACAAGGAAATATACTAACTATTATATATTCAATTATATGTAAAATCTTCTCTCTCTACAAGCTCTTTGACAACAGCGCAGGTGTTTCCTACCTGTTTCTCCTCCCTTGAAAGTCATTTCTACTTTAGCAAGTATTTCTAATGGTTCCGTCTTCTACTTTGGTGACCACTGCGATCTGACCTTCTTCACTGACTGACTTTCATAGCCAGACAAGTCGCTAATATATGCCACTGACAGAGTAGAACTCATCCAGCTCCTCTTTACCTCTTAAGCGTTCAAACACCATTAACTCAAACTAAACCGCACAATTATCCCTTTTCCATTTGATCGCCTTTCATCAATGTCGCTTCATTTTACAGCTCAAGCAGAGTTCTCATAATTTCCTACTGGGTCCTCACTTCAACCTTCACTCAATCCTCTGCTGATGTTCGGTGTTCAATATTGCGGCTACGGTGTTGCTTTGAAGGTGGTTGTTTAATTTTTGTTATCTTCTTGTTATTGCCCATGGTGTCGTTGTTTTTGTTGTTGTTGTTGCTTTAACACACTGCGCTCACACATTGCCCAGCGTCTGCCGTCGCTGCTCGCGGTCGGCTTATGAAGCCATCATCAGTGATACGGTATGTGCGCATGTTCGGCCTGTTCGGGCCGTCTTCGAGGGTGTCTTTAATATAACAAGTCGTCAACTTCCTCACATTGTTGTTATGTTGTTTATTGCTTTTTAATATGAGCCATAATCAAGTAGAAGGGCCTTCGGTATGTGAATTTAAGCGCGCTGCGTTGCGTCCGCACGGAGGAGCCAGTGTGTGGAACCTGTTGGCAACATTGTGTGTCCGACCATCGCCTATTAAAATTTATCACGTTCGACAGCTGCCGTCCGTCCGCGCCGTGGCCTGTTTGTGCGAGTTGTCACGGGGACGCAAGAGCGATGATGGCAATGTTGTTAGGTGTTTTGTTTTTATACGCGCTGCTCCTTAATTTGTCACGCTTTAACTTCCAATTAGGGGTTGTGTTTATGGCGTCTTCGCACGCTTAATTATGATATGCGGCAGTTTAATGAGTCTTGACAGGTGCCTGTCATCATTAAAATTTTGTGGAAATGGATCGAGTTGCGGCCTAAATGTGGGTTAGTGGCGTGTCTGAACGATGTAACCATGCTAATTTCTATATTAGTTTAGTGTGCAGATGTGAGAGCTGAGAAATAGGAGGATGAAAGGAAGTCAACTCTGATAATAAGCTAAGATTCCCGGTATTCTGGACAACATGTCATTGTTGATCAGTACTTATGCGATATGATAATGGACTCCAAGGACCAACCAAACCACTGAAGTTGCCAGCCTAAAGACTGAAGAGCGAATAACTTTGGCTAAACAGTACTACTTGGGTCTTAACAGGCAAAATATATATCTTCCGAGTTGGTATAAATTCAGCTGCTATGAGGAAACTATCAGTCAAAGGTGGATAAATGATGAGTAATGTATATGAAGATAGGGTCAAGGAAATTTTGTTGGTGATTCTGGCGAAAGATGGATCTCAAATTACAAGTGTAAATTTTTTGTGACTGTAGATAGTGAGAGTTATTTCTCGAATCTCTGAAGTAAATTTCCAATTGATACCTTCAATCTTACGTAAATAATAATACCAAATGTCCAGTTGGAGGAAAGAACAGAATATTTCATCAAGGACCATATAAGAAATCGGCTGAAATTCCTATGTTGTATATCGAAATCATTTCTTTTCATATATGCCAATACTCTTACCATCTCCTTAATAAAACATGTTAACCTATTCAAAATCTGGCAACTACGTTTATTGTAGCAGCCATTGAAAGGTGGCAACCTCGTGAATTGCAATTAAATTGAGAAAAGGAGGAACGTCGCTTGTTGATAAAACATAATTTTATTATTTATTATATTATTTAGATATATATTTTTAAATTTTTTAATGTTAAATAAAAAACTATTAAGTAAACAAAAATTAAATTTCATAAATTTGTGGAGAATCTGTTCCATAATTTAATTGTTCCTAAGTGATTCACTGATTTTCTTTGTACAAGCACCGCTTACACTACCAAACTACGACATCCTTATAAGGAGATAAACCAGAAAAGATCGTGAAAATTCACAGTGTGGTTATGAAGGAACGCTGAGTGCATATTAGAGGGATCACTGAAACTGGGTCATTCAAACAAACAGGCTTAGAAAATGTTTAAGGATATTTTGGAGATGAAAAAGTAGGTCAGAAGATGGGTGCCACGATTTCTCATAAATGATATTAAAGCAGAGTCCAGATGAAATTTGGCATCGATTTATAAACGATATTAAACAGGGATATACTCGTATAACAACACAATCCACCAGAAACAACACAGTCCTCCAGAGACAGCAAATGATCGATACAGTGAAATTAATTTTTATTTTTACCAGGCCTTTAAAGCGATCCTCGTAGGATCATCTGAAAATGGTCATGTGGTATTTTTCTGATACAACTGCTAAAAATGTTGTTAGTGGGTGAATATTTGAGGACTATAACCGAAATTATTGAATACTAAAGAGCAATTAAAAGAAGCTAAGAGCTTCAACACAGTGAATACTCGTAGTTCCCTCAGTTTCGCTGTGGCGATCAGTAATTTTCATGGGTTGATAGCAATGTAAATTTTGCGAACCTTTATCATAATTGCCGAAAATAAACGAATGAACGTATTGAATAGTTTCCTCAATGGTCGTTATGGTGCTCCAATGTTTAAGTGATAAATCGAAGTAATCACTGGGCCAGGTACGAATTATATGTAAACCATCTTCTTTCTAGTATGAGTGAAATTAAAGTCACACAACTGAAGTACAACTTTTGGACAATCTGAATATTTGACGATGATGTTATTGTCCTTGATAGGGGCCTTGGCGATTTCGTTGTGCATATCTGAGTATGTATCCTAACCCACTATACTTCTTCTCAAAATTGCACTCTGGATTGTGGTTTAAGTACTGTCTCAACCTAAATCGATGCTACTTATGTTTGGAGTTATTGTATTTTAAGGCATGTCTATATTTAGCTGGGCCACGAGGATATTCCAGGGAACTGTGAAGCGGATGAACTTGCCCGTGAGGGTACTACCAATCCGATTGAACCAGATAAGTCACACCTCGGTATTCCCATTGCCACATGTAAGCTCTTAATAAATACAATATCCTTAGGTACAGGATGCAAAATAGCCCGACAAAGCTGGCCAGAAATAAATGTGAAGCGCTCAAAAGATTTATTACCTCTAAATAGACTAAGTATAGGTTCCATAGTTAATGTCCTAACGGGACACTGGATCCTGGGTACACACGATAGTAGGCTGTGGATTGCCTCTAACAACTTCTGCAGGAGTTGCATGAACGAGGAGGAGCAACAGCCCATTGAATACCTGTTATCCACGTGTCCAGCGTTGTCCAGAAGGAGGTGCACTTTCCTGGGTGACCACTTTCTGGACTCTTTGGGAGATTCCAAATAAAAAGATAAGATTCATCAACTGCTTCATTAAAAGCTCCAAATGGCTGGACCTTTGAAAGGGATGGGACCTATGTCTCAAGGGGTCAATGATGGCCGAAGTGCGCCCTTCTGGCGTCCGCATTACCTGCCTACCTACGTAGCTGAAATTTTCAATTCAGATGAGTTTCAACACATAGATAAACTGGTATACAACTATATACTTATTATGGCAATACGCCCACTTTCTATACTTGAACCCCTATTACGTCCTTTCTTATACCCTTTACCATTAAAAAAGATAAAAAGGGTATACTAATTTTGAGAGGGGTTGCAACTACAAGAAGGAAGCGTGGTAGGCATGGACATAAATATACAGATATGATCAGAATCACTTTCTGAAAAATTTTTTCCGCCCGTCTGTCCGTCCGTGGCCACTTTTTCCCACACCGTTATAGAAATCTTAGTGAAACTTTGCAAAAGTGTAGATTGGACAACGATACAGAACCAGATTGCTATATGAGCCGATTTGGACAAAGACCACGCCTATCTCCCACATATGGAACTTTTTCACCTTTTTCATAATGACTATAACTTCGGTCCAATTGATGGAATCGTGACGATTTGGCAGTTATGGAGATGTGGGTCCTACTAAATACTATGCAAAAAGTAGCGGTGTATATTAACTGCCACGCCCACTGTTAACAAACTTAAGACATATTAAAGATTTATGGACGCAATTTTACAAGAAGCAACATGTGGACATTATAAAGCTAACTACAAGAAATGAGGTTGATCGGACAGAAGACACGTCCACTTTGGATAGAGGAATTTTCGGGTCTAAGATTCAAATTGGCCTAAGTATGCTCGAATTGATGATATCGGAATAAAAATTGGCAGAAATTTATATTGGCGGAAATGTATATGGTGCCCATAATAGTGTGTAAGGGGATCATAATACTACTGCCACGCCCATAGGTAACGAAACATTATTACTAGGTTCCTATTAAAGATTTATTTACGAAATTTCTCAGGAAGGTTGCGGGTACTAACATTAAACACCACACAAAAAATTTCCAGGTTATTATTACAGCCACGCCCACTCTTGACATATTTTTATACCTTACGACATATACCATATTTTTGGCGAAATTGTATATTAGTATATTGACGCTACAAAGCCATCCACAAGAAATGGGGTCGATCAGTTAAAGGTTCCCTCTATTACAATCAACTCGAGGTACCCTACCGAAAATTACCGTAGATTTGCTCCTAATGATTTATTGATTGTTCAACTCGCACGCACAAGGTAAGGTAAAGAGAATTTCGAAGTCGGTCTAACCTGACGTCAGACTTCTTTACTTGTTCTTACTCCTATAATCCTGAAAATTTCATCTCTTAAGAACCAACTCCATCCAACCCACTCCATTTGAAAAAATTATATATGGAGTCGAAAATTAACACATACGAGTATATAAGCTGTGGGAAATTTTTTGCTGACCACCACCACACCCATTTTTCAGACGCTTTCTATTACTGATCAAAACATCTTAAGAACAAAGAACCTTAAATGTCATTTGTATTAAATGTGATTTAGCACCCCCATATGACCTGTTGAAAGTTCAATGAAAATAGGATCGCCAAAAAGCCAACTTTCCACACAAACAGTTTCTTGACAGAATATCTTAGGAATCAAAAAAGTTATTTGGATGAAAAATCAAATTCAGTCCAGTATCCATCCACATAATCTGTGAAAAGTTTCAATGAAAATTGCACTGCCAAAACACGAACTATCCACACAAATGCTTGCTTGACAGAAACATATCTGAAGTACCAAAAGAGTTATTGCGATGATGAATTTATATATAGTCGAGTAAGAACATTCACAGCATTTGTGGAAATTGGACTGCCGGCTACCACACAAGGACTTCAAAAGAAGATACCTTCAAAGCCAAAGGAGTCCTTTGGATACGAATTGATATGTAGTCGAGTATGAACATCCGACATATCTGTGAAATGCTATTAAACTTAACAATTAATTAACATAAATTAACAACATGCCCAAATAATGCTTCCTAAGAACGAAGAGAGCAAGGAACACGCATACATATTCTTACCTTGTAGGCAGCATATTTAGATAAGTTTGCGACTATGTTGTTTTGACAACTAAATTAAGCTCCAATTACTGTGAAGAAAGCATATCATACCCTATAAGGATATCATTATTTACACTGATAGCCAGTCCACGATATAGGCGCACATGCACACTCAGAAACTGGCCTGCATTGTAGATCATCTTTCAACGAGAATTCGGAACAATATGACTATATGATACTAGTGCTGGCTCCTTGGGCTTCAAAATATTGAAGGAAATTGTGTAGCAGATGAACTAGCAATATTATGCACCGAGCTATATAACATAAGCACAGAACATGAGGCAGGTATACCAGTAGCCACTTGAAAAATAGTACTGAATACAGAATACCCAAAGAAGGTAAATGCTACAAGAGCCGACTTCCAACACAGCAAATCAAATCGGGCCTAAAATCGCTTCAAGGAGGTCCATAGAACTGATACTACTATGGTAAACAAACCGTGTATCGGAATATGAGTAGGGATTGTAACTGAACATTGACTTATTGGAACACAAGCATACAGACTTGGACATCTGTAGAAGCTGCGGAAATGCGGAGTAAGAAGAAAGTGTGCACCACCTTTTATGCAAATACCCAGCGCTGGCAAAGAGGCACTTATTTCCACCATATGGGAAAGTACTTCTGTAGTCACCTTTCGGAGCTGGAGGAAACTTCAGTACAAAGTACAGTTCTATTTGCCAGAGCTAGTAAATCGTTAACTGGCACGGGAAGTTGAAAAAGGACAGAGCTACTCATGGTAGCCCTGGGAGATTTTAATCCTAAAAAAGCTAAGGAGTTAATAAATATGCCTCGGAGTAAATTAAAAATCATCACAGGCATTTTAAGCGGACATTGTAGACTCAACTACCATAGATCAAGATACAGATACCATCTGTCGATTCTGTGGAGAAAGTGACGAAACACCACTGCATCTGATCACATACCGCAGTCGGACCATTGGCACCCAATAGACTCAGGTGTTTTGGAGAATATATCATAGATATGAGCAAGATCCCTCAACTTGATTCCTCCAAAATATATGAATTCCTGTCGGAAATTAACCTGACAGAAGATTTATAGATGAGACTATCCTCAGCTTTCAAATAAATAGAGGCATCACAATAGATCTTTCAGGTCACAGTGAAAACACCCTTAAATAAATCTAAATCTAAATCTACTCATGGTAGCACAATGGGCCTAAGGCCGTTCCTTTATGGACAGTCACATTAACGAACCAATTAATTAATACGAGAAAAGAAACCGCTGTGTAGCGTATTTATAATAGTCGGTGACACTGACTATAAGCATTCCTTGCTTGTTTATCCTACTTTTAATCACCTAATTAAAGCTCTATTCTAAAGTACAGATAAAGGTCATCATGAAAAACCTTTCCCAAGTATATCTATGAATATACTATCGTGCATTAAAGGTCAAACTCGCATGACGGAACCTTCGAATATAGCTCAATTCTAATTAACAACCAAATATATAAATTAAGCAGCTCCATTAGAGACATGCAATCGGCGACAATTTTAAACTAGACTCATGCGAAAAATCAGCAAACCAAATTCTAATTAGACTGATTACATTTCCCTCTTTCTCTCTCTCACCCGCTGTCACTCACTCTCACTCACTCTCACTCTCACACACACTCTCTCTCTCTCTCTCTCTCTCTCTATGCTCTTCATTCCTCTGTCACTCTAACTTTCCTGTTGAACTCACCTGAATAGTTGAGCGGCGTTTTAAGCACCAGCAACGCAATGTCATGATGATAGTGGCCCTGCTTGTAATCGGGATGCACAATCACGTGACTTATGGCGTGATTAACCGAGCGCGGTGCACAGAATCCAGTGGTGGCGCAATCCGGATCGCTGCCGGTGTCGTATTCTCCCACACGCACTGAGGAGCTGCAAAAACACACACACAAAAACTGTTATCTGGGGAAAAAGTTTACTTTCGTGATCACCACTTACAGACGATGTCCATCTGCCTTGGCCAAAGCGCAGTGCGCTGCGGTTAGGATGACACGGCGGGCTATCACGGAGCCCGCACAAGGATACGCAAAGGCGCCGGTGTTCACGTCTAATTAGTGGAAACGTAAATCAATTGTCAGAGATGAAATAACCTCGTTTACTCACGTTTGAAGCCCACTCTCGCCACGAAGGGATACGTGCCAAGACCTTTGTAGAAATGTCCTTGCACCAGAGATTTCCCGCATACCTGATTCTTCTCGAGCGGACTGCTGGGACAGCACACGTACGGCATTTCCTCGCCACCGCCGCAGAAGAGCGACTTGTCGCCGTAGTAACACATTTTGGCCACTTCGTAGATCATTGCCGTGCAGTCATGCAGCGGTGTGCATTCCGTGCCGACCGTGCACTCTGTCGCCGCATCGTAGTAGGAGCGTTTGGTTAAAGGGTCACGCGGCTCGTAGGAGCGCCGTTGTAGGGCCTCGGCCGATGTGCTCGGGTTGGAATATGTACCAGCGACGATAAGTTTCTCTAGAAGTTAATTAGAACAGAAAATGATTGTTATTATTAGTTTGCACCTTAGGTTAGGTTAGACTGGGCTAGACCACGTATAGACCTGTTAGGTCGTTACCGATATCAGAAAAGTGTCAATGGAGGACTCAAGAAAGTGCAGAGGAATGGGGTTTTAACAAGCTTTATAAGTGGGCAATCCCTAAGGTTAAATCCTCTTCTAGTCCCTCAACCTAGGATACCCCTAAGTATATTAACTGTGCCCTAGCGATTGATGGACAGAAACTTTAGAGATGTTACAAGAAGCGTTGTTCCCTGGTTCCATTAATTACGTCTTAACGGTTTGGAGAAAGGAATATCAGCAACTAAGATTTTCGATACAGAGAGACAAAGATTTAGAAAGAAGCATTTTGAGGCCCTGCCCTCCTTGGGTGGAAAATGTGTCTAAGCACGAAAATCAGTATGAAACTAAAAAATTTCAAAAGGAAGTTCTTTTAGCTTAAGCAGAGGTTCCTCTAGATAAGAATCTCTACGCTGGAAGAATCTGAATCTAGAAGGAAAATTGGTATGAGGGTGGTACTTAGAATTTGTTGCTCAATTGGTGGCCTCTTGAGAGAAACCCACGAAGCGAATTAGCAATACCGCATTCACCAGGAAACAAATAATCGTAAGGATCTAAGAGTGCAGTTTTAGAAGTTTGGTCGATTATCGGTGGAATTCCTCATATACTATAATGAAAACATTAGACACTTTCTTAGGACATAACTTAAAACACCTTTGAAATGCTCTGCAGAACTCTTCCAACATCGGAATGAAAGTAAGCTTGGTACTAAATAAAAGCACAAAGAAATTGGCTAAGAAGGGATTTTTGGTAGGTGGGTAGGTTAAAAAGGCTTGGATTGGCTCTTTGTGACATCGGATTAGACACAGGTTCCATTTCCTCTCATATGCCCATCAAGATGTTAAGGAAGTAGCCGCACAGGAAGGTTTTTGCCTTTTGGACAGCGATGAACACGTGCAGATCAGGAGTTCGATGGATGCCTGCACCCCCTGCACAAGTAATTTGAGAGGATTTCTAATCTCCTGCTATAAGTACCTGGAGTCCAATGTCTCATTTGGAAGCTATTGGCGGTACCTATTTTTTGTCTACTTGAAGAGATCTTTTGAACGCTTGAAACTAATTCGGACCCTATTTTGCCCTTTAGACCAACACCTATGTCTAAGGATGTTGTGTTTATTAGAAGCTTGCATGTATCTATGGGAGTACCGAGGTTTGGGCTCGATGATCAAATCTGTTTCGTAATTCCCTCTCGGGAGAGTTCATCCACTTTCCAGTTCCCTGGAATATCCCTCTAGTCGGAAACCCAGTTCAGATGCAGGTGAGTCTTCTCAGCGATCTCATCGTCAGAGGGAGAGGGATTGGTACGTAATATACTCGTATTAAATGGTGCACTCAGAATTCCTTGCAAGTGGGTAAAAGGTGAATGAGGAAAACTTTAGGAGTTATGAGGTGTTTGAGCGAGATTGCACCACGCGCAAAGCCACCGTTGTGCAAGAGTTCTCAACTCAAGGAATGTAATCGACCAAACACTGCTTTCACCTGATATGGACCCGTCTGACTTGTCCCTCTTTCTAAAGGAAAAATGTCATCTTTGAAGAAGGTGCTTTCGAATCGATTGAGACCTTCCAAGAAAATTCGCTGAAGGAGTTAAAGGCCATACTTTAATCAGCCTACGAAAAATTGGATGGAGGATTGGGTCAAACGCTGGTATTTTTGGTGCTTCATCTAGCAATTCCGGTTATGGGTTTCACAGAATATAACTGAAGTTATCTTGTCTGAGTAAAGGTATGGAACAGGACCTAATTTGTGGCGCAACCAGTTTGTTTACAGTGGCTAGATTAGTCAACCTCAATTGTAGTCTATCATCATCATTGTTGTCTCGATGGTCCTAGTTGAAATTTTACCTCCCACAAGTGGGTCTCATAACAGTTTTTTTTTGTGGAAGATTGTCGGCCTTCGCTCAACCCCGCTCCGTTGGCCCTGACCCCGCCTTCGACTGTGGTTTGACACACCATCTCGGACAGTGTTGCTCAGGTTTACAGGGGTTACCGCTTGGAGGTGGAGCTAGGACCGAAGGTACGAGAGGCTATGCGATGACACACATAATTTATAATGCCGAATCATTGAACATGTTGATGAGGAGGGACTACGATAAGTTATTCGAAGCTATTCGAAGCTTAGTACAAAGTAATCAAAGAAGTTTCAGAACTGATGGAATCCATTCCTATTTTCAGTCGACCAACAATGTACTCGACTGAGAGTCAAATCGATAAATGTGACAGAAAAAGTGCTGCAAATTCATCACTGAAGCTTAAAATAGATAGAACTGGATCCTAAACAGAAGTCAGGAATCCATTCGCACCCTTTTAGTTGATGTTTTAGAGTGAGAATGAATACCGTGGTGACTAGTTTCGAAGAAGCTGCATTTTTCCTCAGAATGTTGCTGAAGACATGCCTTACATTTAGGGCACACATCATAATCACGATAGATGGGACCTGAGTCTAATAGATTTAAAATGCAACCTTCTAATATGCACAGGGCTTCCCCGTCGATAATGTCCCGAAACAAAAATAAAATCATCTGAAAATCGCTCGAAAGTCACAGGCAAATTGATTGTTTTCCTTGACTATCGTAATGATGACCATTGATCAATTCTCCCCAGTAGAAGAGGCCAACATTACCTCAATATTATGTGCTGTGAAATAAGGACGATCTCCAGCAAAGGCTCGAGAATTCTAAGTATTTCCACCACAATAATGGACAGTCACTCACCTCGAAAACTTCAAGCTACAGTTTGCTGTACCAAAAACTCTCTACAAATATTTCCGATAGGAATTGTTCTCTATGCCCTACATTTGAGTCAAAAACGTACTGAATGTAACACATTAAAACTGATCTTAGAATTATAAATGGAAAAGCTTGTTTCAGACAATCTCCAAAACTGTGAAAGAAACTGCTTCGACTTTGTCATCTACAATTCGAAAGAAATCAGCTCTAAACTGTTCGTTGGAAAAAGAAGTCTTCCCGGATAAGATTCATGCCTTTAATAGGCACGAAGGATTTATATATACTCCAAAAACTAATGCCTGGATACATTCATAAATTATTTGGAAGTTATCTATCACAGGGCAATTTTGTGGGAAATCGTAGGGGATGTACTTCTAGCCTATGCAGGGCAGAGTCCTGTGACCCTTACTATACTATCTGTACACATCAGTCATGCCGACCTACACAGCAGTCGCACCTTTACCTCAACATTTACAGATGCTACTATCATATTATGCTCTAAATCAAGACCATCCAAAGCTACCAGACACCGTCAGGTCCACCTTAATTCTCTGAAAGTCTGGCTAGCAAAGTGAGGAATCAACGTCAATGAATACAAATGAGCTCACACCACATTCAGATGGAGATTAGGAACATGCTTCATAACAAGCCCAATATGGACAGTTAAGGAATGGCTACGTACAAACGATCAAGTGCACTACATCCGATGATAATAATAATACGAATATGTTCCCCTCTTACAATAAATGGACAAACCTCCACAAGATGACAATAAGTATTTAGGAGTATTTGTCCTGGTGCTCACAAAGAAGCCAAAGAACTCAAGTGAAAATCAAAATAAGTCATCTTCATTGGCTCCAGAACTCCAGTCTAACACTTGAATATAAAATCTTTTTATATAATTCAGATGTGAAACCAATATGGATGTAATGTATCCAATTGTGGACACTTCATCGCTGTGGAATATTCTCATGGCAGTCGAAAACAGCAAAGCATTCAATATAAATGTCTAAGGATGCTCCCTGGTACGTAAAAAACTAAAGCATTCACACAAATCTGAAGGTGCCCATCCCAACCATCGCAACTAACCGATCCCAGGGTAAGGTGGTAGATAGAGAAGTACTGCAGAAGTCAAATTCAGAGGCTGGAGCTCCATTAGAAAATTCGTCTATAGCAAATGTACTCTAGCGCCAAAAAAACCTCCTTAACTAATTGGAACTTTGATAAACCAAATTCATTTATTTAAGTTTTGTAATTAAGTAATTCAATTGCTGATATTCAGTAACTAAAAATCAGTTCTTGAATTATTTCAACTTGAAATTTGAACGTCAGCAATTTAATTTTTAAAAAAGAGTTACTTAGTTGGTGAATTTTTCAATTGTTTTCATGTTTCGAAGGACTGCCTGAAAAAGGATATATGATATGATGAATTGGGACGATTGAAAAGTCAATACCACAAATGAAACCAATGTTCTGTCGTTGAGAAATCATTTCCCTTGAGTACTGTTAGAAAATGGCTAGAGAATTTCAATAAATATGCAGCACGTTTGACGACGTTTCTCTGGAAGGTCATACTGCACTGCTTCCACCTCTGAAAAGGTTTCTGCTGTGCATCAGAAAATTGAGGAATAGAGTCGAGTCACATACCAGAGGATCTGCGGATATTAGCAAGAGTCAATTATCATCGAAGGCCTCTTCCTATTGCTAGGGTGCTAGGATAACTTGGGAGTAGTGCAAGAACACATTAGCGGCGATTGATTGAAGGAAATACTACTGAAATTCAAAGGAGGTTTAAATCAAAAGCATAGTAACAGAGGTGGAACATGGTTTCGTTATTATAAGACCCTTAGTAAACGGTAATCGTTTCCGTGGATCTTCCCAGATGCCACAGATCAACATAATACTGATGCCAATATTTTCCTCCCAATTTCACAACATCACGTCTTTATTCGCTGAGTGGTTCATTGGTCGCTTTAAGTACTCAGGACCTGCGCTAAAGCTACTCCTATAAACAGAGCCTGTATGATGTTGGAGATAAACAAAGAATCTTCTATGGATAAATTAAGAAATTTTGTTTTTCATATCTGATTTCATAAAGGATTCTATCTCCGAGGGTGTCGGAGAATTAGTACCCATTCACCTCCACACTAAGGCTTTCAAATTGAAGCAAACATGATTTAAAGACGCATTTCGATACCACTTTCTGTACAAGACACGACCTGAGACCCCAAGAATGGTCAAGCTTGCTCACCAGGGGACTACTCGTACATAGGCAGTCTATATATAAAAATATTATATATTATTATATTTATACAAAACCCTCTCTGAATTCAGAGATTGTCACTATCTGTAACCCTTTTTTTGTCATAAATCTCTACTATATAAATCAGAATAATGACTTTCATATGATTTTCTGTATATTCTATATATACTCGTATATTATATGCCATACTTTGTATATCATATTTTGCTGGTCTAAAGATATCCTAACCATGTTGAGGAAAGCTGTCACATAAGTCTCGAAATAACCAAATCCAAAGTACAAGTATACAAACTTATACCGGATCTGTCGAAATTCACCACCATTCTTCTCTAAGATAAGGTCCAATTTAAGGAAATATGTGTATATAGACTTTTTATACAATTCCATATATTCTCACACCTCAGATTACACCGCATCGCATCTCAGATGACATCGTGACATCGAGGAAAACTATGCATAAGATGAGCTCTCAACAGTAGGGACGGCTCTGCAGGTAACGACACCCAAACTTTTGAGGGTATTCCGCTTACTATGTCTAATTAGCTCCTCTGTTGCAAATTTAAGGAGAAGACCAGTAGTAGATGGGTGCGGGAAAGAGCTTGCAGGATCATTAAGCAATTCTGGCAATTCTAGAATTCAACAAGTGCACCTCTCAACTCCTTGAAAATGGCCTCTTTGTGCATCATCACCTATATTCGCACAGGTCAGTATTTATTTGGGCTTTACCTCATAGGACTTCGCCAGACTTTTGTAAGAGGTGTTACAAAGAGAACGAAGATGGGACGGCGACTTACCTCCTGTGTTACTGATTCAGACGCATATGGAGACTTCTGGGGATCTATTCTTTTAATGACCTGGAAAATCTGAGTTGACATAAGTAGACATTAAAAGCCTGCTCAAATTCATCCATAGCAGTTATAGATGGCAGAGGGTCTCAATGCAGTTTTCGTGGTACCACAATGGACCAATTTTGGCCTCAGAGTGTCCGCTAGACAGCCACTACTAACTAACTAACTAATGTCAGATTTCAAACATTGTCCAACCATCCAGTGGGTGATTTTGGAATTCTCTCTTATTTACAACTTCAACCTAACAAACACCCTAGAAATTCACGGTAGTCCTGAAAGGATCTTTAAACGATATTTTTATTTTGGTTTAATGTTCCATCAGTCCTCTCATCGTGATGGAAATTATCATAAATGAGATTGAGAAATACTTTTGAATAATGAAATACAATTACGTATGTTTTAGAAAAGACGGGAACTAAAAGAGTTCTATAGAGTCCTATAGCAGAATAATATAAATGGGCCCCAACTCAGAGGTGACTCAGTTTTAAGTCACTGCCTACGAAGAATTGGAAAGGAGAGGGAACAGCAGCAATTACTTTAAAATTCCGTACTTGTTTTTATCAGCAAGGATATTGTCTTTAGATCATTTTTTATTGTTCCTTTCTATGATTAAACCGAACAACTCAAAATTCAGATCTTTTTAAACTAATTTGTTTGAATTTTCGGGAGACCTAAGTAATTGGGGAGCTTAATTGACACTAGTGGCAATCCTTCTTGGTCTTATTACGATATCATTGAAGAGTTGTTGTGCGAACTTACCAAATTCTCCGTTTTCACATTTTCCCAATGCTGCAAATAATCCAATTATGGAAAAAGTGAAAATCTGGCTCAATTTCATGGTGCGATCACTGGAAACACCGCGCAACATGCTAAACTGCAGTTTAGAGGGAATTACCACGGAAATCGTCACGGAGCCCCGTTAGCAAACGCAACTCGACTATGAAAGTTCTGAACCGGGCACGCGAATATGCAAAAAGAGCAATGAATAAACGATAATTACAGATCTGGCTTTCACAGAATAGAACACTGGGAATCCGTCAAATGCGTCCGTATGCGGCCACTTCACTTGTCTAACTGGGCTGTGTTGATGTGGCTTTAAATATTTCAAAAATCGTTCCATCAAATAAATAAAATTGATGGCAGTTTGGACTATATTCGAGCCCGGCGTGTGCGGCGCAGACTCGCGTTTCAAATTATAAACTAAGTTCAACTTATTATTTTATTTTATTTTTTATGGTGATGGCGACGATGATAGTACGCGCAGATATGAATGATGTTTGCTTTGTTAACCTTTTTGCCTGGCGGTGTTTGTTGTTGTCGTTTCAAGCTCCGTTGTTGTTATTGTTGTACTTTAGAATCTGGTCATTTAGGTAAAAGTAGTTTAAATCATAAAATTAAAAATGTGGAAAAACACAATGCAAAAACACCCTACGGCCAGCGCAGAACGGCTATGGAGGCTTCTGTTGGCAAGAGAGGAGTACATGGGAGAGCAAATTCAGAAGGAAGTGGGAGAGCGGATTCAGAAGGAAATTGGTGAGGAAACTCAAGAGGAGATAGGGAGAGCAGATTCAGTAAGAAATGGGAGAGCAAATTCAGAGAGAAATGGGAGAGCTAATTCATAAGGAAATATGAGATCGACTTCAGAAGGAAGTGGGAGAACAAATTCAGAAGGAAATGGGAGAGGAAATTCAGAAGGAACTGGGAGAGATAATTCAGAAGGAATTGGGAGAGCGACTTCAGAAGGAAATGGGAGACCAAATTAGGAAGAAAATAGGAGAGCAAGTTAGAACTTCAGGAGGAAATGGGACAGCGAATTCGAAAGGAAATGGAAGCAAAATCATAAAAGAAATTGGAGAGCAAAATCAGAAGGAAATGGGAGAGCAAATTCAGAAGAAAATGGAAGAGCAAATTCAAAAGAAATTGGGAGAACACATTCAAAAGGAAATGAGAAAGCAAATCCAAAAGGAAATAAGAGAGCGACTTCAGAAGGAGATGGGAGATGAATTTCATAAGGAAATAGAAGAGTAAATTCAGAAGGAAATGGGAGAGATAATTCATAAGGAAATATGAGATCGACTTCAGAAGGAAGTGGGAGAACAAATTCAGAAGGAAATGGGAGAGGAAATTCAGAAGGAACTGGGAGAGATAATTCAGAAGGAATTGGGAGAGCGACTTCAGAAGGAAATGGGACAGCGAATTCAAAAGGAAATGGAAGCAAAATCATAAAAGAAATTGGAGAGCAAAAGCAGAAGGAAATGGGAGAGCAAATTCAGAAGAAAATGGAAGCGCAAATTCAGAAGAAATTGGGAGAACACATTCAAAAGGAAATAAAAAAGCAAATCCAAAAGGAAATAAGAGAGTGACTTCAGAAGGAAATGGGAGATGAATTTCATAAGGAAATGGAAGAGGAAA
The DNA here is from genome assembly GCA_920105625.2 of Clusia tigrina. Lineage (NCBI taxonomy): Eukaryota > Metazoa > Arthropoda > Insecta > Diptera > Clusiidae > Clusia > Clusia tigrina. The sequence goes on along the minus strand of OV050033.1, from coordinate 51,098,637 downwards.
TTCAGAAGGAAATGGGGGCTCAGAATCTTTCATATGTCATCTGGCACAATTGAGCCAGATATAAGCAGGCAAATGCAATCTCAGGAATCTACTTCATTTCTTTTGGTACGCAATTCATTCAAACGCATAAATGAACTTTTGATAATAAATACCATTAAAAATTAAAAAAAATATCATACTAAGTTATGGCGGATGCAGCTGTGTAGATAACGCCCAAAAGCAGATGTGGCAGCATACAAATCTGTGTCCAAATATGGCACTTCATTAATAAACATATTTTACTAAAACTTCACATAGGCATTGATCAAACAGTAAAACACAATCACATTGCTATATGAACCAAATAGGGTAAAGGACATGCCCCGCTCCCTTATATGAATACAACTAATGAGACCACATTTTAAATGACCACAGGTTTGTGCCAATTTGTACCATAATGATACCAACTGGGAGTCAATTACATATATACATACGTATGGCTCATACTAAATTCTGTGCCATATGTGGGAGGCATACATAGACTACGCGACTTTCTTATAACTTGAACCTACACAAAATTTAACGATGAAAATCGGTAAAAAGGTTCATTATGTCGCAATAAAAAACATGCTTTCCAGAAATATGGCATCACTAGCCACAAATATTCTGTCAATATTAGTAGTTTTATATGAAGCAATTCCTATTCTATGCACAAACTACAAAGAATCTGACTTGGCAGCACAGTTCCAAGTCGTTAAGTCAAAGATCGAACCAATCCCAACTCGTTAAAGGTACGATTTCGCTAACTTCTGTTGTTGGAATTCCATACAAATTCCGAAATACTTGTATGTGAGTTGAGATTTGGGAATCGAACATGGTTCCTCTTATGAAATTAGCTTACACACTTTAGGCCTGAATCATGTGTTATCATCATAATCCAATGTGGCCCCGAGCAAGCCTCTAGAAAAATGCCACTCAAAGAATCTCGGCTAGGCGATTGTGTTCTGCCTGTTTAGATAGTGAGTGTAGTGTATCTTAAGTGCTTCTATTTGGCTTCTCCCGACTATGATTCACACATCAATGATTCACCCATGTAAGTAATAATTTTATATGCAGGTATATTTAAACGCCCCTCGGACTTTGCTTCTCCTATTTGGATTATTTTTGCTTGATTCAGTTATAATAATACTCAAGATAATTATATAAATGCACTGAAGTTAGAACAGAAAGATACGAGTACGTTGTAATTACTTCGAGAATCTAGAAGACAAACGGGAGCCGGGCAGAATCTGGAGTTAATAGGTCATTGTCCACCATCTGACAACATAACATATCTATTCTAGTCATATTATTCTATTTTCAATGGAGGTTCCACAAAAATTATTTAATTAGCCTGAGTCCACTGTAGCCTGGCTTAGAGAACCCAGAAGACAAATGAGGGCAAGCGGAAACTTACACTATTTCATTCTATGTTTCCTATCATCTGGCCTATTATATATCATTGCCTATTATTATAATTGTTTTAATGGAGGTTTAGGTTTAGGGTTTAGAGTCTATCAAGGGCACAGACAATCCACCTGAAGATCTACTTAGGCCATGCGGAGGCCCATTGTTATACACTAAATTAGTGGATAAATGTGTACTTCCCGGAATCTGCGTGGAGTTTTACTCCAGCCATTTTGCAACTAGGGCGAATTTCACCAGGGCTTTTATATTGATTGAGAGTTCACAAAAATTGTTGAGTCAACCTGAGTCCACTTTAGCCATACTTTGAGGAGTCAGATGACAATCGAGTACCAGGTGGAAACTTCTTCTTCCTTTAATTTATCGTTTTCCACTATCTGGCGAGTCATGTTAGAATTTTTTAATGAAGGGTCCACAAAAATTCTTGGCTGTCTTAGGGGCATCCAAGGATGACCCAGAGACAAACAAAAGACAGGCGGAAACTTCCATTACTTCATTCTGTCTTGTCCGCCACCAGGCAACATTGTCTCGGAGTCATATTAGAATTGCTTCAATAGAGGATCTACAAAGTTTCTTAGGTAAACCTGACTCCACTCTAGCCTCAATGACTTCAATGACCCTGAAGACAAACGAGTGACAGGCGGAAACTTGCACTATTTCATTCTATGTTTTCCATCATCTGGCAACATTGCCTCGTAGTCATATTATAAGTTTCTCCATGGAGGTTCCACACACATTTTTGAATAAGCCTGAATCCACTCTAGCCTGACTTCAAGGACCCAGAAGATAAATGAAAGTCACGCGGAAATTTACGCTATTTCAATCTATGTTTTATATCATCTGGCAACATTGCCTCTTAGTCATATCATAATTGATTAAATAAAAGAACAACCAAAATTCTTGGGTCAACCTGAGTCAACTCTAGCCTCAATGACTTCGAGAATCCAGAATACAAACAAGCGTCAAGCGGAAACTCCCATTATTAAATTAATAAATTTCCACCATCTGGCAACATTGCCAATTATTCATATTATTCTATTTTCAATGGAGAGTCCACAAAGTCCAGCAGCTCCGAGGCCTTTACTCTTATCTATGCCAGTATATTTGAAAAGTAGATTGGTCTCTATCAATACTTAAGTGAGTGGGATCCAAAACGTAGGGCATTGGGTCGGTTACTGCCGCGGAAGCACGGCTCTTAAAATACTTTTACTTGTTTATTTACTCATTTGTAATTTATTTTTATTTTTGTGTGCCATCTCCAACGTTTAAACTCCGTTGCCACTGCCGGAATAAGATCTTTTTGTTGCGATATTCACATTTCACTGGTCAAACTTGCCATTTCCCCAACGCCGCCGCTTTGCGAGTGCCACTCGGAACACCGCTGCCCTCCTCACAACGGAGTATGCCATAATTTTATGCATGTTTTACGACCAAATCAAAATGAAAGAGTGTTGAGCGTGCACGTGTGTAAGTGTGCTTGTGTATGCATGTATGTGTGTGTTTCAACGTGCATGACGTTTTTCCAGCTAATTTTACTTTCATTGCGGGGTTTATGCGGTTAAACGCACACTTAACGCTCTTGAAGTGGAAAATTTGTACTTTTAATTGTTACGAAAAATGCGTAAAAAAGTTGTTTGGGCTGCTACCAGTTCCGTTACATGATGAATGCATCCGAAGAGTCACAGACCCACATTGGAGGCACTTCAGGCACAGCGCTTCAAATGTATGAAGACAATGAATGTATGAAAATGTGTCAACTTCACAACTCATCGAAGGAAATATGCCTCCCATCGTCGGATCCAATGAGCTAATAATATTCAGCAAAATAATCTAGAAATATATATTCCAGATAATGTTGAAAAGCTTCGCGAATATAGTATGATACTTGATTGATTAGATATGCTACTGTATTCTGGACCCTTCCTTCAGGGTTTGTGACCGAACCTTCCGCATGTGCTTGTGAACCTTAATAATGGGAACTATCATAGTCAAAAAGGGAATAGGTACTCTGGTCTTCCGGAAGTCTCTTAGAGCACCTTAAAGTGCAGAGGGACATAACGCAGAAATGGGAACAGAAACAGAATCAAGTACATTTGCAACAGAAACAGAATTCAGTACATTTGCTACAGAAACAGAATTCAGTACATTTGTAACAGAAACAGCATCAAGTACATTTGCAACAGAAACAGAATCAAGTACATTTGCAACAGAAACAGAATCCAGTACATTTTCTACAGAAACATAATAAAGTACATTTACAACAGAAACTACAAAATAACAAAATTCCTCGTCAGTTGTTCTGTTCTGTTGTCAAACGCTAATATTCTGTCGTTAAATTTTGTAGTTTCTGTTGAGAAGGTTCTAGATTCTGTTTCTGTTGCCATTTCTGCTTTATGTCGCTCTGCACTTTTATGTGGGTTGGTTCCAGAACAAAACGAAGTCGAGGACAATGAAAACTTCTCTTCCATAGTACACAAACATAGGCATAACTTACCAAAATGGCAGTGGGAAGGCGTTTGAGAAGTCGTGAAACATTTTGTGGGCTGTACACTTGTCCGTAATTAAAAGGGACGATGAAAGATTGAATGAATTCTAAACCAAGTTCAAAGGTCCGGGACAGACAAAACATTTCATTAAAACGTCAGCAGAATTTAACGACGTGTCTCACTTTTACCAGTTTAAACTGGCGACGAGTTCATTCCTACACACTCCAATCATAACGAAAACGGTGCAAATGGCTATTATGCGAATTGGAACTCGGGCCCAAATTGAATTTGAAATCTTTGCAGTCCCTATTAATGTATTAACCAGTTAATTCCTCAATGCTTAAATGCACCCAAAGAACAAGTATTTATTTATACTTATTATTTTATACCTCATTACATAAATTAAATATATCTGGAAAGGTTTCGAGAAGTGCCTATCAGAAACCCCGGCTTTCGATTTGCAGAGAAAAATATATAGAAAGAAACATTTCGGATTCCAGAAGTAGCTATAAACAATGATAAAAACTATACAAAACATCCATTAAGACAAGAGGGTCAAGAGGTGGAAGACCTTTCATTTTCATTTGACCTTTGACCTTTCAGTAAAAGTTCATTTTTATAGCACTGTTTTGTCCTCATTAATTTGTATACCTCAATAGTGGAACCAATCCATTAGTTTGTGTAAAATATATTTAAAACATTTACTGCATAAACTCGACACAAGATTACAAACGTTTCCTATCCAGGAGTATATCATAAGAGCTTGTGAGCACCGCATTTTGATGGAGAATGGATCACAATTGATGGTTGACTTCCTATAATTATTTGGACTCGAGACCACACCAAAACGAATGAGTTTGTATCAAATAATACACAGTTAATAGGTCTACGATATCTGTAATACTTTTTCTACCTAGCGAATTAGCTTTCCTGATCCTTTGTTACGCAGTGAAGTCCACAATTATCACATAGAGAATTTGCTAATGAGCCCTTTCGGCGAAGTTATTCAGTTGAGCTCTTCAGATTCTCTTCTGTAATAGTCAATAGGGTCGCTGGCATCTCTGCGATACTTCGGCTATCGATCAAAGTAGGCTTCCTGATCCTTAGTTACGCAGTGAAGTCCACAATTATCACTTAGAGACGCTGTTAACGAGAGCCTTCATCGGAGTTATTTAGTGTGTGCTCCTCAGATTCTCTTCTGTAATAGTCAATAGGGTCGCTGGCATCTCTGTAATACTTTTTCTATCTAGCGAAGTAGGCTTCCACATCCTTAATTGCGCAGTCAAGTCCACAATTATTACATAGAGAAGCTGCTAATAAGAGCTTTCGGCGGAGTTATGCAGTTTATGCTTCTCAATCTCTCCTCTGTATTAGTCAAAAAGGTTTATTAAGTTTATCATAGATAGGCAGAGATAATGTTCGGATACGTGATAATGTTTCATCTCCAATATTCATCCACAAATAATTTACTAATGAAGCACCCATAATCATGCAAAAATGATTTTAATTAATCCCTCAATGTATGAAGAAACAACCTGGAGATATAATCAAACTATTGAAGCCGTCAGATCCATTTAATTCTCTGTCCAATAAGTGTTTAAAAAACACAACTGAGGACTTTCTTAATAATACACATTTATGGGTGGTGCCTGGTACCCCTGGTAGCTCCATTCAAATTCGGTAAAGAACGGAAAAAAATGTCCGTGAGATAACTTTCCAAAATTAGTCGGTGAGAGACATATATTCAATTTTGATACCATCATATCGTAGTCCATCGTCCGTAGTCCTATCTACCAGATACTATCTAGGCTTTTGCAATATCGAGGTAGACGGCTATGCAGAATCTCCTTTCATCCTGGTCTGTCAGGATTTTGTTAGTGGCTCTATGAATATGTTGTAAGATAGAGTGCTGTCGTTGTGTACTATCACATTATTGCTCGCTAAGATAGGTTCCAGGCGGACAAGGAGTAATTCTTCGAACATCTTCGTTAAAGGGGGGTGATGGCTGAGCGACCTGTAGGATGTTGAATTTTTTGCGTCTTTGCCTGGCTTTGGTATGGAAACCTTTTTGAATGTATTTCAGTCTCAGTCTGGCGTTAAATACAGGGTTATACGATAGGTACATAACAATTTGGTTTGACCTTGACCTTTTTATTGTTCTGACAGCGCCAAAACGTCAGTCAAGGTTTACATTTTTATCACGAACGAGCAACGTTTGGATTTTATTAAAAATTATTACCGAAATTCTGAGTCGCTGGTCGCAACTTTAAGAGCACTACTCCAATTTTCGGTCGTAATAATCGCCCCACCAGGCAGGCTGTGCATGCTACAATAGATAAATTTGAGTCAACATATTCTCTATTGAATGTTCCTTTGCCAGTGAGACAAGGCGCCGATCGAAGTACCAAATCAGTCGTTTACACGCAACTCACAAGAATTGCGAATGTCTCAGTCCACATTGTGTCGAATTTTTCGTAAAGATCTTAGCCTACACCCTTACAAGATCAAGTTAGGTCAAGAACTGAAGCGTTTTGATCATTTGAACCGCAGAAACTTTTCCGATTGGGCTCTGCAAAAGTTTGAAGAAATTCCCGAATTTCGTCGAAAAATAATCTTCAGCGATGGAGTTCATTTTTAACTTAAAGACTTTGTCAATAAGGAAAATATGCGTTATTGGACAGCATCATACCCACATGTACTGCAAGAGACTCCATTGTATCCACAAAAAGTAACCGTGGGGTTTGGATTTTATGCCGGAGGTGTGAGTGGACCGTTTTTTTCGTCGATGAAAATGATCGCCATGTTACGGTCAGTGGAGTTCGCCATCGTGCCATGTTGGAAGACAATTTTTGGCCAGAATTCGATGGACTTAAAATCAGTAATATGAGGTTCCAACAAGACGATGACACATGCCACACAGCTGGTCAAACAATTGATTGATGAAGCAATTGTTATGTCCTTATTGCACAGTCAGGTAGCTCTTTGAGGATCCTTCCGGTTATCAAGCCATATCCTGGAGATTTTTGGTCGCAATTCAATTGAGTCCCTCATTTCTTGAGCTCATTTACTCCTATAGCTCATATATATCCTGCCAAAAACACTCTTGTGTTGTTGTGGGGTGGTGGCACTTTAGCTATTCCGTCAGCATTAGTTGTAGCCCAGGAGTTGTTAGCTTTCAGGTGGTTGAAACCACACTTGAATTAATTAAAACAACAAATCAATTAGTAAATGAGATTTCGATTTCCCAGCCTCAACTCTCATGAGAGTATTTTGAAATTTGAGAATCGAATGAATGATTCTCAGGCCTCTCCCATGCGAGTATTTTGAAATTTGTATTCACTCGATTCTCCGGCCTCAAATTCAATGCAGGTATATTGAAATTTGTATTCATTCGATTTGCAAACCTCAACCATAGAGTATTTACGTATATTGTCTTTGCCTCAACTCCCATGCGAGTATTTTGAAATTTGTATGGGATTACAACAACTGAACTTATCGAAGTCGCCTTTGTAGCGAGTTGGGACTGATTCGCTCATCCGACTTAACGAGTTATGGCTCTGCTGCCAAATCTGATCCTTTATGGTTTGTGTATAGAATAACACTTTTTCATATAAAACTATATCAATATCGTTAAGGAGCAATTAACTTTCCATCCACCACAATTTTTCGGAATTTGTGAGTTGAACGCTGCTGTTATTAAGTAGGTTAATGTACTTTCCCAGTGGAGCCACAGGAAAATTCTTCAACCTCAATGAAGCTTGTCTGATTATCACGTTTTCAACCAATTTGTAATTGGAAAATGTATCCAAATAAGCAATTTCCCGCAATAAAGCAATTTTTAATTTTAAATTTTTTGTTCATGATCAAACCTAATCATGGAACATTGTTCAGCTTTTCGGATAGTCATGTCTTTAAATGTTTTTGTTCAATTGCAGAGTGAAATCAACACGGGCAAATTAAACAATTTCATGGTATTTTAAACAAGCGTTTAGCATTCGTTTCTAATTTACCATAACTGTACACTTTAAAATTCAACAGATTCAAACTTTGTGCGAGTGTCGTTTAGCGTGAAGTGGGGGAGAATTTAAAAAAAAATTCATAAAGAAGAATTGTTTATTAAAAAATGTCATGTATTTATTTGACATAAAAAGCAAGCTAGGGCCCATTTTCATCAACTACATTTCAATTTGAACTTTTGATACTTCTGACTATTTACTATGATGCATGATTTTAAAGTGAGAGATCAGTCCCCTCACTCCAGAAGACATCGATCATGCGGTGCATACACCGTGCTTTGAACACAAATTCACCGCACACCCTGGCAGAGATGAATGGTCTGAAGGCCACATTTCCGTTCCCAACACAACAGAGGTATTCACTGAATGACAAAGTGGTCTGCGGTGTATACTGCGCCAATCTGGGAATTAGCCTCTCTTTCCGCCCACCGGACCATTAGTGTTTTCCAAGCAAAAGTCATGGCGATTCTGATAGCGGTGGAACTTCTGTTGAAATACACAAAGCCACTAATAATTCCTATATCTATATCTATATCTTCAACAACCAATCTGCTATAAAACTACTGTCTGGGATCTGCACCCTTCTAAGCTTATGGTACGATGTCGGACTACTTTATCGGTGCATACCAGAGTTCAACTCCGGTGGGTGCTTAATCACAGGGGCATCGTTGACAATTGTGAGGCCGACAAATTGTCACGGAGAGGCACCACCCAACAAGAACCCTTCCAAAACAAGGCTGCACCACTCACGTCTCTAAAACTATCCATAAGACAGAGGGTAGTTAATAGGCTCTGTGCAGAGCAGCAAACCTGCCGGATCACCAGAGAAATCTGGGCTTCGCTTAGCCGGAAAAGAACAACAGAATTACTACAACTAGGATGCAACTCTCTCGCCACAAGTTTCATGTCTGACAATCCACTGTGTCATTGGATGACATGCTCAGAAGCTTAAGCTAGCTACCGCGGGGGTTTATCAGTTTCAAAGACTCACGTTCACTGGTGGTATCTCAACGGGTTAACCCTTGGCCTAGGTAAGCTTCCTTTATCCACCACCTTAACCTTACCTGACGAGGTTCCAGAAAAGCGAACCCTGACCTGATAGTCGAGAGTGTACTACAGAAGTCTGATGTTCAACGAACCGGCACAATCTAGAATAAGATCCTCTGTTATGCAGATGAAATTATTATCATACACGGAACAGAGCTTCGTGTATCTTATGTGGCTATAAAGGGAGAAGCGGTAAAAGTAGGTCTGGCGGTAAATCAGCATTAATAAGATTTAGTGAGAGCAGCCTATCAAGCTGCACCACCTGGAGAGTAACTCCACTACGACATATTAAGACTAACCAACTTCTTTGAATTCAAGAACGGGGATCTATCAGGTCGCATAAACATACTTAATATACTCAAAAATGAGCCATTCCTCCAAAGTCCCCGAACAAATCCCCACCACAATGGAATACTCTCTCTCTATCTCTCTCTCTCCCTCTCTATCTCTCTCTTTCTCGCTCTCTCTCTATCTCTCTCTATCTCCCTTTCTCTCTCTATCTCTCTCTATCTCCCTTTCTCTCCCTGTCTCTCTTTCTCTCTCTCTATAAATACAAAATAGGTTTGTATCTCAGACAGAGATTCGTGGAGAACGCATAAATTCATCCCTGAACCAGGCTCACAAGTACGATAAACGGATGGATCCTTACTGAAAGACCTAAATGTAGGAGCTGGTATTTTTGGCCCTAGATTCCCACAAGCCTTTACGATGGGTAGGCTAGCAACTATCTTCCAGGCCGAAACCTAAGCTATCAAGTATGCACAAGTGAATGATTACGCAGGAAAATCTCTGGTTCTTTAAGGCGTCACAGTCCTTTGTGGTCACATCAAGACTAGTCAGAGATTGCTGATGCCTTTTCAATGAACTGGGACATCATAATACAATTGAATTGCGTTGGATCTCAGGGCACGAATGACACGTAGGCAACGAACAATCCGATCAGATAGCCAAAAAAAGGAACAATGAGCTCTCAAATAGGCCCTGAAGCATTAACTAGACTCGTCTGCTACTCATGGATGTGCCCTTTATCCATGAATGGCTGACCAGGCGTATATCCATGAATGGCTGTCCAGATTGGCAGACCGAAAATTTCCCGAGCAATGGACTAACAACTCAAGACAATGTCAGACTCAATAATTTTTGGTCCCAGGCAGAGGAGTATGCCGTAACCTCCTTATACTAACCAAAGAGGACCTCCAAATCCCCACCGGATACCTGGTGGGTCTCTGCACGCTCAGGTGTCATCTGAAACAACTCGGAATTTCGTCCACTGATATCTGTAGATTTTGCCACGAGAACCCAGAAACCTCTGTGTACATTCTAAGTGAATGTTCTGCAGTCGGCAGAATTGATTACTCGAGATGTGGACTGCTAATGTAACACCTGCAACCACCATGAACATGGAACCCCGTAGAGTGATAAAATTTATGGAGCCTGGATGGTTCAGTTGAGGCTTAGCCCAAAATATCTAACTGGTGGAAGGGCACTATAGCCAATGACAATAATAATGACACGTTAATGACAAATTCCCGCGGTCACACTGTGCCATAGCAGAGCCATCACAGTGACCTCAGAGCAAAGAGCAAATTTTTTCCGGAAAAAGGTGTTTGCAATTCTGTTTTTCTCTCTGAGATATTTATTATTATTATTATCTCTCTTTTCTAACCAACTTCTCCGATGGCAGTAACCCCAAAAGAAAGCCGCTCTGAGCTTACATCGCCGTGTTAGTCGCATTTCGCTCTGAGTTGAATATGAACTCGTAGAGAAGAACAGAATTGCGATGCGAGTGTGAGTAAAAGCAGTAAAAGTGTCTGGAAACAAAAAGCGGATTGAATTGTTCATTGAATGCCGTTCCGAGTTCGCGGAAGCGCTGGGGGCATACCAGCAATTATTATAATTCTATGGTGCACGTATTGATTGAGCAATTGTGCGGTGGCCAGATACAAATGATATAATGAACGGTTCGTTTCAATTGACGAAGTGTAAATCTTCCGCATTTTTGACTAATTTCTGCGCTGATATTTCAGACCATTTTGTTAGATTTTCACACCCTGCACAAAGAATTGTCGGTAACTTAACTCAGTGACTACGTATGAACTACTTGAAAGAAAGAGCGACATGCAGACTGACGGATGACAGTAGTTGATACATCTTAGTAGTAGTCCCGTTCCAACAACACATTGAAGATTAGTCTTGGTATTTCTAAACTCCTCAATAATTACAGGTTTAGTATTCAGTTAGAAGCCAAAGGTCAATTTATATACAGTAAACTGTTATTGTTGTTGTTTTACATTGGGAGACTTACGAATTATATCTCCAGAATATGAGGAGCTCGTTCAACTAGTTTTTGATAGTCCAATATAAGACTCGCCTGAATGCTCACTCAAAATAGTCCAAATACGGACCAGTTTCAGAAGAAAACATTTTTTTAAGTAGCCTTTGTTATAAGCAATTGTTCTTGTTTGACATTGGAAGACTCAAAAATTATGTCTACAGAATATGTGGAGCTCCTTCAACTAGTCTCGAACTAGTTTTGTTATAGTTATATGAGAGACTAACTTAAATGCCGAATCAAACATTTCGATTTTGAACTGTGAATGTATTTTGTATGCTATATTTACCACAAAAAGAGAGAGAGTGAGAAAGAGAGAGCAAGAGAGAGAAAGAGAGAGAAAGAGAGAGAAAAAGAGATAAAGAAGAGAGAGGGAGAGAGAGATCAAAGACTTCAAGAAGTGAATTACTTTGTTAATAACTCCAATTTGAAGGTGTACTCAGGCTACAACCCCATTTCCTTTACCACTCTAGTATCTCGACTCTCCAAACCTTGTGTGTCTATTTCGCCTTTTGATGAATATCCAAATCTGAATCTTGAGTGTCTATTTCACCTTTTGGTGAATATCCAAATCAAAATCTTGTGTAGGTATTTCACCTTTGGGTGGGTATCCAAATCTAAATCTTGAATATCTTCAGTTAAAGAACCAATCTTCGACCACTCTTTCGAATAACTGGAGCAGGAAACAGAGTAATAATCGCTCATAAACTTGCAATAATTTGGAGAGTTTTGAAATGTCAATAAGGATCAATTCCAGAGGTGTCAAATAGCATGTTTTCAGTGGCACCACATTCTCGCGGAATTATTCTTTCAATAACTTAATTCTTCATCCAGGCTATCCTGTGGAAACAAAAGATTGTTATCTACAGTGTCTTTAAGTGTTGGAAACTGATAATTGATCATTTTGGAGGCACTGATCAATGTTCTGTGCAGTTGTCATTGACCATGACGGGCTAACCGGACAAGTTTATACAAAGCTAATGCCCGATGATATCGCCACCTAGATTTAAAGGTGTCGCTTGGTTTATTTAGGATCTCCTCAAACCTAATTAGAGAAGACATCTTTAACATCGTGGCTGTATAACCGGTCATTGGCTGTTGCTCAGAATTCTCTCAGCCTGGGAGTATTCTCTCATGAATACTGCAGAAGTCGTAGGGATGAAGAGGAGGATGAGATTGTGGAATATCTCTTCGGTAGGTGCCCGGCTCTAACCAGAAGTAGAGCGGGCTCTTTAGCCAAATACGCTTTCAGCTCTCTAACAGAAGGATCCGGCGCGAAGACCAATAGAATCTTCCGCTTTATTAGGGCTTCAAAATGGTTTGAGGAGTAAAGTAGAGGTGCAGTGTTACGCGGTGGTGACGCAATGGGCACATAGTGTTCTGGTGGAGCACATATTATGCAACTGCATTGCGTTGGCAAGGACTCGAATGAACATATGGCTCTGGAAGAAATAGAGACTGCTTCTGTAATGGACTTGCTCAAATTCATCGATAAAGCGGAAAAGATAATGTCTTTCAACTACTTCCATTCTTTAGACAAGGGACTTCTAGGTAGAAAAGGACCTGATGACTTTAATTGGGATGCTTTGACATCACCAAATGGACGAAGACATCCCGGTACTAAACCAACAGGGTATAGCAGATCGGACAGTTGTGATCACATGGATCACAGTGGCGGGGTCATGGGGCAAACTACTACAACAAAATTATTATTGTTATAACCCAAATACTTGGGAGCTCCCTGGTTCCACTTTGGGTAAAATATCTCTTCTAAAATTCGCTTAAAAAGCCTTCGTATTTAATGAACTTTACTTACTTGATCCTCATCTGGTACCGCTAAGGATCTAGGAAGTCAATACATGTCCCATTCGGTAAGCCACAATTTAGGGCTTCTGTAGTAGTCAGTAATGCCGATTGGTACCACTTTTCACTGCAAGGTTTATGGCAGCCAAAGTTGATTGAACCGCCCGCAATTGTTCGACCCAACATTGGCTTTTGTTGTCTTCGTGCGCGGCATTACGCAACAATCTGCTTCATTTCACTACTCCGTAATTTAGAGCGGGTAATTCCAAACTGTATTGTGATTTATTGTGGTCAATACAATGGCGAACGGTTAAAACCGCACAAACAATTAATTAACACGATTTGATAACGGAATTGGCCAACATTTTGTATGGGAGAGTTATGCAGATGCCTTCGATGGATTGTTCAGATTTCCCGATTTACATGCATACCGACACTTCCATGCTGGCGAATGCCTCTCTGAACACCCTCCCCCATCTACGCGCACTGTGATTGTACTCCACTGACTTGAAAACTAAAACAATTGAAAATGTGGGTCGAGCAAAAACGCAATCATTGTATAGGATTGCATGGTTCCCAGCCACTCAGAAACAAAATCATTTGAAGCTTCTGAACAAGGTGCAACGAGCAGACTTTCTGTGCATTTCTGGTGCTTTAAGGACCACCCCATCTAAAGCATTTAAAGTGATACTCAATCTACCTATCGTGCCTACCTAGAGAAGTTGTATCCAACACATTGACCACTCTATATCTAATCTCAACTTTGATAGGCACTTCCAGACACATTTAGAAGGGAGTGGCAAACACCCATGCCATGGAGAAGGGCGAACTGAATTTCTACACCGACGGATCCAAACTTGACAATAGAGTCGGTTTTGGAGTTTTCTCAAAAGAACCGGGACTGGAACTTTAGTATTATCTCCCTGACAATTGCAATGTTTATCAAGCAGAGGTCCTAGCCATAAAGGAGGAGCCGGCTTCTTAAGTAGACGCCGTAAGAAAAACCATTAGAAATATTTACTCGGATAGCCAGGCGGCTATCAAGTCAATGAAATCGGTGGCACTGAGATCAAAGGTTGCCCAGGACTGCCTGACAGCCCTAAACGATATCAGCACCATTTCAGGGTACGCCTAATATGGGTCCCGGGACATAGGGATATTGCAAGGGAACTGTAGGACTGATGAACTAGCCTGCTTAACGACTAGGCTAATGTGGCCGGAACTCGATAGTTAAAATCTAGACTTGCTAGGCCCATCGAGAGAAGATATCTAAAGTCGTGGCTTGTAACCGGTAATTGGCTATTCGGCAGGAATGCTCTCAGGCTGGGAGTATTCTCTCATGAATACTGCAGAAGCTGTGGGGATGAAGAGGAGGAGGCTGTGGGATATCTCTTCTGTTGGTATCCGGCTCTAGTTACAAACAGAGAGGGCTCTTTAGGCAAATACGTTTGCAACTCTCTTACGGAGGTGCCCGGCGCGAAGGTCCAACCAATCCTCCGCTTTATTAGAGCTTCAAAATGGTTTGACGAGTAAATCAGAGGTGCAGTCTTACGCGGTGGTATCGCAATGGACTCATAGTGGTCTGAGTGAGTTGGTCTGCAGACTGACTGACACGAAAACCTAACCTAATCTAAGCTTCCAAATATTTTATCTGAAGCAGAGCACAAATATAATCCCTGAAAAATTAATAAAGGAATATTTTCAGAGCCCATGAGAGAGGATGGCAACAATCCCCGATCAAATTCATTTGCCTACGAGTATTTCTAAAGAATGCGACGTCTCAAGAAGGTTCAGAGTGACATAAAATATAAGCGGCAACAGAAATGGAAACTTATTATCTGGACTTAATTCTGTTGTGCTCTTTGCGTTGGTCGAGCAGCCACATAAAACAGAGATATAGAAACACAGTCCAAAAAACATCGCCTTCAATAGCGCGGCATTTGAGAACCGGCTGTTGGGCGGTACGAACTTATGGACATAGCACAATACCGAATTCCTTGGGAACGGGAAGGACAGATTACATGATACCACAACAACTGAGTTTCAGAAGCGACTTCAAGGTAAGACTGCCTACACGATACCAGTGAAAAAGAAAGTTTTCTAGAAGAATACGATATTCTCATATTCACGGATGGATCTAAGGTGGACTGTGGCGCAGGTGCGGGCACTCACTGACCGCAGATGACCATAATCAGTCCATACAGGTGCTTATGGTTTCAGGCAGTGGTGTAGCTGCCCAGGGGCTACGCGGGGCAGTGCCCCGGGGCCCTCAAGCTCAGGGGGCCCTCGAATCCTTACCAGAAATCTCGATCGAACTGAACTTTTGGAAATTTCTCCCATTTTCAAAATAAATATGACAGGTTGCAATCCCACTTTAATCATGACAACTCAGTTGAGAGGAATTCAAAAGTTATGCCTAGGGAATTTCCCTAAATTCTTTCTGTAGGTTGGCAGTGTTGTCAATTTGACGGAGAGTGATATGTGCGTTTTATTATTCATCGATGTGCGTTTTATTGTGAATTCGAGTTAAGATTTTTTTTCCGGGGATTCCCCAACGACACTTGTAGCGTATCAGTGTGTTTCTCTTTCCTTTTATTTTACTTTTAACGTCGTCAGTGAACAGTGAGTACCTACCTACTCGAGCACAATCTAATATTATATTGTTTAAATAAATTAGAAAACTAAAATTATGGATAAAAAGAAGAAACCCAGTGGTGCATTTAAACGCAAACAACGCCAAGAAAGAGAAGATAGTAAACAAAAATTGCCCAAAATTGACAAGTTTTTTAGTCTGCCTTCTGCAAGTACATCTGGCCAAAATATTTCTATTGATAGTGACTCAAATAATGTGGTAACTGCAGTGTTGGTTGAGAAGCCTACTGAAGAAGATTCGACAATTATTGCAGTTGGAGATACCTCCGCCGCCGATCATGTGAACGTGGATGATGCTTGCATGACACACATAAGAGCAGAGGGTTTGGAGGAACCACAGACCTCTACATTTTTCGAAAATGTGTACGACAAATCTTCTTATGACTTGGGAAACTTCACGAACAATATATTAAGTGATAACGAAAAACGTAAAATTCTTGATATGGGGCCTTTACAGCCTTCAGGATCTTTTCCAACAGACATCAACCAGAACAATAGGTGTTTTTCAAAATCGTACTACGTTTCGTGTTCTAAATATGGGCCAGTTAATCGTTTTTGGCTGTGTTATTCCAAAACACTAGACGCTGCCTATTGTCAACCCTGCTGGTTATTTGCTTCACAAAGGAATAATGTTTGGTGTACGGGAATTCGAGATTGGAAGCATTTATCAGAAAGAATTAAAGAACACAGTTGTTCGAGTGGCCATTCGGAAGCATGTGCTGTGTATGAATTTTGGAAAAAAAAAACGATACTAATACTATCGACAAGGAACTTGAAAATGAAATTCGCAAAGAAGCATCATTTTGGAAAATGGTTCTTCAAAGCTTATTCGATATCATACTTAGCCTAGCAAGGAGTTCTTTGGCTTTGAGAGGACATCAAGAAGACTTAAGTCAGGAAGGATTCCACGGAAATTTTCTGTCCTTTGTAGAGCTTGTCGCCCGATATGATCACATTTTGCAGCAAGTTTTGGATATGCCCAAAGGTAATAATAATTATTTCAAAGTTTTTTTTATCGTTTTATTTTGTTTATAATTATTAACTGTTTAATATCAGGACTTTCTTGAAATTGTGTTTTTTTATGTTTTTAGGATCTACAATATCAATATGTTTTTAGGAATATGATATCTGAGTGCAACAATTCAAAATGAAATGATTGAGAGCTTGGGGACCAAACTCGAAACCCATCTACTAGAACAAATTAAAGCGTCACCGTTTTTTGCCATCATAATGGATACGACACAGGATATATCGAAGGTAGATCAGCTAAGCATTGTTGTGAGGTATGCAGTAATAACCAAATCGGAAAATGGACAGCCAATTGATATAGAAGTAAAATAAGTGTTTCTAGGCTTTTATGCAGCCATCAAACATGGCGCAGTAGATTTAGTCCACCAAGTGACAACATTATTTATCGACAAAAATATTGATTTAAAAAAATGTGTGGGGCAAGGCTATGATGGAGCCAGTGTGATGAGTGGTGTGTATAATGGTGTACAAAAACATATTAAGGATATCCAGCCTAACGCAAAGTGCGTACATTGTGCCACTCATAATTTAAATTTGGTGATAAATGATGCCGTTAGCAGTTGTGTGGAAATACAGATTTTTTTCGCAAGGTTGCAAGATTTGTATAACTTTTTCGGAAACAGCATCAAACGTTGGGATCTACTGTCAAAATTCACTGGCGAATCGGACACCACTCTAAAAAAACTTAATCCGACTAGATGGTCCAGTAGGGTCAATACGATATCTGCAATAAAACTTCGTTATTTTGATATTATCAAAGCATTATCAGAAATAGTTCTAAAGAGTCCTAATAAAGATGAGCGTAGTGAAGCAGAGAGTATTAAAACAAAATTGCTAAATTTCGAGTTCGTGTTGCTTTGCGAATTCATGCACAGTGTATTGAACGACATAAATTATGCATCCAAAACTTTACAAAAATGCGACATCAATTTGGGTGAGGCGAGCAAAGTTTTAGCAGAGACCAAAGCAAAGTTGCAAATTTATAGAAATGATTTCGAATTATTCAAGTGCAAAGCCAGTGAAACTGCAAGAAAATATGGTATTGATACCCGTTTTCAAGAAAAAAGGCAAAGAAAAGTTAAAAAAACATTTTGATGAATTAGCTGCTGATCACCGATTTCCAAACCGAGAAAAAATATTTCAAATTGAGATTTTGAATAATGTACTAGACACAGTAATATCTCAATTAGATACACGTTTTATTGGTATGAGTGCAGTCTGTCATATATTCGATTTTCTAACACCAACATTTTTATTACATGTTGATGAAGCAACTTTATTACAAAAGTGTGACGAATTCCAAAGAAAATATTCAGATATAATAGGCCCTAGTTTTTCACTTCAATTTATTAATATTTACCATCTAGTTTTACCTCAACTAACTCAAGCATGGACTGTTCACCAATTATGTAAGGAAATAATGAGCAAATATGGAGTGCTAGAATGCGACCTAACGGAAGTATTTACAGCAATGTTATTATTCTTTACAATTCCTGTCACTTCTGCAGCAGCTGAAAGGTCATTTAGCAAATTAAAAATAATAAAAAATTATTTAAGAAATAATATGGGCAAAACTCGACTCCGATATTTATCGCTAATAGCAATTGAAAACAAAACCGCATCAAGCCTGGATTTAAACGAAGTCATTGATACTTTTGCGAAAACTAAAGCTAGGAAAAAATTGTAAATATAATTGTTATTTAGTCAGTTGGTAGGCTCGACCTTTATATAATAAACCCTTGAATCTTCTCTATTTCGTTTTATTAGCCAAACTTACATCAAGTATTAATTGTAATTTATGTTGTTACTGTTAATATTTTTATTACCTGCCCTGCAGTGCACAAAAAAAGAGCTTAAGTATTAGCATTTTTAAAGTATTTGTATATTTCATATTTTTATATGATAAAACCTAATCAGTTTACATACCAGTGGGGCCCCATTTTTTAATTTGCCCCAGGGCCCTTGGTTACCTAGCTACGCCACTGGTTTCAGGTGGAAATTCTGGCGATTTGAGAGACGTGTCGACTAATAGTACGCGGCTCATGGTGTAAGGTTCTTTTTATCGACAGTCAGGCGGCAACAAAGGCTCTTCAATCCACCACTATAAAGTCGAAGCTGGTCAAGGTGTGCCGAGAGGTGTAAACCGAGCTAAGTCGTCATGCTGACATTACTCTCATCTGGATTCCCGGTCACACGAACATTGAGGGAAATTAGAAAGCTGATGCATTGGCTCGCTCGGGGGTTTCTCTTGACGAATCCCTGGGGGGCACCAGTGCCGGTCGCCCTATGGGTCGTAAGAAGAGGCGCTTACCTGCATTGTCTTCGGCTGGCAAATAGATGGAGGTCACTAACACGTCCATAAAACGCTTTCCTTTCATCGGCAAATGCATTTGTTCGAAAAGTTAAACGCAGCTCGATCCCAAATCAGGCGAATACGGGGCGTGGTCGACAGTTAAAATGGGTTTTCTAGTCAAAATATCTGTCACAAGTGTCGATCGATGTGATGGGCAATTATCGTGTAACAAAAATCATCTTCCTTCCAGACGATATTTCAATCGAATACGATGAAAACGTTTACAAAGGGCTTCAAAATGCCAAGACAGAGTTCTGCATTAACGGTTTGGCCCAGTGGATCGAACCCTGTGAATAATGCCGTTGGAATCGTAAAAGAAAATCAACATTGTCCTCGAAACGAGATTTCGGCTCAGCAATTATGTGCAAACAAGCACAGTGCGAGGTTTCATTTTCCATATCAGAAACGGATCACGGAAGCGTCTCACGCAGTCTGTTGTATTGATTGACTTGAGATCGTGCAGGGCATCCATCTGCGCCTGGAGGCCCGGAGAATGACAGAGTAGATGAACTACTATCTCTTCCTAATCCCCATCTTGACAGAAATCTTGGATGTTGAGGCCCAGCCCCGCTGGCATAGGGGCCAAACAGACAGTGTCCTGTGTAGACTGCTACACAACAAAGCTAATGTATTGCCATTTAAGCAGATTTCGCTTTGGTGCTTCTGATATCAGAAGAAGGTCTAGTTTAACATCTGCACACTGCCGTCTTTAGTTCTTTTTACATAACCGTCTGTTTTTATGTACTATCGCGCAGATTACGTAACTTTACAGTGGATTATACCCAGTGAGAACACAAACAGTCGTTGCCCACTAGACCCCAAGTGAATACTGCATTGATTACTTCCAGAACTGGATTAAATGTCGTGGCATGATGCTGCCTACCTTAATAGCTCTAAGGTAGGCACGACGTTTAATCCAGTTCTGGAAATAAATAATCAAGTATCATCACTGGGGGGTCTGTTTAGTGGGAAACGACTGTTTGCACAGTTACAATTCGTTCACACGAAACCAATCTAAATGAACAATTCGTTCACATGGACCCTATTTAAATGATAATAACATGATTAACTTTTATATTTATTGAATTTCATTAAATGTAGGTTTTTATAATAATTTCTTTTAGTATAATATTTGAATTTCAACATTGGAGATTTTGCAACATAACATTTACAAATAATTTATAGTAGCGAATATAACTTAATACAGAATACAATTCAATTTTATTTAAAATGAGTAAAAAATGTTTATACATATCATAAATATTATTTTGTGACACAAAAATGTGTCTTCAAAGCCAAGTAGTGTTAAGCTAAAAATCGCATGCTACAATTTTCCATAACTTCACTATACAAGTACATGTATTTGGTAGATTGTTTGTGTGTGTGTGTGTGTGTGTGTGTAAAAACTAAGTAAGTTTTGACTATAAACTAAAATTGCAACTAAAATTTTCCAACTAAAAATTCCGGTCACATTTTCTATTACCACCAGCGACGACTGCATAAAATGTCGCATGCGACACATTTTTCACTGTTCAAGCAATTCGTATGAGAGTGAAGAGTGATGAGAGGGTGCATTTTGTGTTCAGTAAATTAAAGTAACTAATATAATTAACTAAAAAAACAAACAGTAGGTGCACATTGGGGCACAATTGTGGCAAACTGCATTTAAATATTGAACCAAGGGTACATGAAATCGCGTTACTCCTGCAGTTGCCCACCCCTTTCTCGTGCATGACGAAGGCAAAACTGAATGCAAATGTGTTCGCAGCCAATGTGCTTTTTCTAAATGCATAACAAAAATATACGATTAAAAAATATAAACATATCAAATACTTATAAACATCAAAAAATATTCTACTTAAAAATGTGTTGAAATATAGAAGTGTGGTATATAAGCAGTATATAAGTAGTATATATAAATACAATAATGTATATAATATAAGTTGTTGTATGCATGTGTACAATTCTTGCTTCAATGGGATTTATGTGTATGTAGTAGCGGGTGTTTATGTTTGCATGTGTGCGAGTGCATTGTTGACCTCTCGAGGGTGCAGCTAACCCGCCTTCTGAGTCTGCTTGGCACGCTGCATCGCCTCGATGGCTTCAATCTCCTTCTTTTCTTTGGCTTTGTTGCGACGCTCATACTCGAGGCGGTGCGATATGATGCGGTCCACAATGCGTTCGGTTGTCATCGAGTTGCCCGAATCGATAAGTGTGAATATGCCTCTGGTCTTTGGTATGGCGTAGGGATCGATTTTGCCGTCTTCCGGTGCGATGGGTGTCTGGCCATGGCACACCACGTCGACTTTGAAGTGATCGAGCAAATCTTCGGTGACACAATAGGGTGCTCCGATAACAACTTCGTTCACATACTACGAATAAAACAATACAATGCATGAAATATACAGTGGACGAGGGGTTGATGAGGAGGGGATTGAGCAGCTTACCTTGCAGGCCAGCACGCTGAGTACACGCTCATGCAAATTCATGATTGGATAGTTGCTGTTCTTGTAAGAATTGACAACGGGATCGGTGTGCAGGCCCACAATCAGATAGTCGCCGTGCTCTTTGGCTTTCTCCAAGAAGTCCAAGTGTCCCACATGAAACAGATCAAATGCTCCAGCCACATAAACCTAAGGTAAATAAATAAAATATAAGATTTAGAATATTATGAAAAGATCAATTTTATCATTATATCATGCATGGCGGCCCTGGGGTGGAGTTTGCCATTATATAGACTTTCCCAATCAATTGCCAGCCTCACCTACAGTGGTGCCCCCTGATGTTTGCAAACGAGGCTCTGACAACCGAGTAAAGGAGGTATAACCCTACCATGAGCCCTGAGGAAATGATCATACCCAGAATTTGGTTGCATGTCTGGAGGCTAAAGTTGGCACCCCCGAAAATAGACTCGGAAAAGTAGGTTGATACCCTGCTAATCTTAAATTCACACCATGATTTCATTTCCCTAAATAAAACATCTTTAGTTGGAGATGACAGACAGAGTCCTCTTCACGAGGAAGTATAAAGTCCCGCCGTGGAGGCCACCAAAGCTGAATGGCGAAGTAGACTCGAAGATAAAGAAGGCTGCTAATGCTGCATACGCATGCAAACGGATGCTTGGAAGCATGGGGGGCCTCTCTACCTCTCTTATACACTGATGTTATACAGCCATTGTTAGGCTTATATTGCTCTACTGTATAGTGGTGTGTAGGAATCTAGTAAAAAGGTAACGTATCTAATTGAAAAGTCCAAAGGCTCGGGGACTCTAGGGACTACACCAATGGCCGCGCTGGATACAATTTTGTATCTACCTCCAATAGATCTTGTTGAAGGTAGTGTCGCGGATGGATCGCAGGTAAACTATGGGCCGCTGGGAAACAATCTCATAGCTCTGAAGGAATGAGTCTCACAACAGAAAGTGACCATGTGATCCACTCCTCTTCTTTTGGGCCACTATTAAAGATGAAGATTGGCGCAAAGGCATGGCAGCCACATACAGAACTTTCAATATATGTACGGACGTGTCTTACAAGGCAGAAGGTGAGGGTGCAGGGGTCCACCGTCCTAAACTAAACAGCTGTTCAAATTACCCGATTAATCCAGAGAAGCAACGGAGGAGCCAGCCTGTACACAAGAGACTAACAATTGTAGAATAAACTTTTATATAGACTGCAATTAAGGCAACAGTCCAAAAATATTCTTCAGTGCAAGGCTTCCAAGGATACGCTGTCCGTTAACCGACCACTACACGTCTGCTGGTTGCCAGGACACAAAGACCTAGAGGGAAATGAGACAGCAGACAAGCTTGCCAAAAGCGGAATTCATTTACCAGAGGGTCAGATCAGCTGTGTACTTTGGGGGAAAGCATGTTAAGAAAGCTGGTAGCGGGGAACGTGACTACCTGAACAACATAACTATATGCACAACTACAAAGCTTATACGAGTATACAATTCGTGTGACAAGCAATATACCACGTCTATACTGGCGCTCCCACGGAACGATTGCAGCTTGAATATAGGTATACTGACATGCCACTGCCTAACAACAGTATACGCTAAAAAGATGAGGCTCACAAGCAATGATGGGTGTAGAAAATGAACTGAATAAAGTCCTTGGAGCATCTCCTAGGTTTCTGTCCATCAATCGCTACAGGAGGCTTAAAATATTTGGGGCTTCCTGGTTATTGCGACTAGAAGAGGTTTCAACCCTGAGAATGGCCCCACTTAGACTAGCTAAAAACGCCTCCCTATTCAATGATGATCCTTACCTCCGCGAGTCCTAAATGGACACTCTTCTGGTAATGCTGAGGGCCTAACAAGTCTATGGGTGCCCTATTCGGTCAACCAGTCTTAGCTAACCTTATCTACAATATATATAGAAACTTTTGGTATAGAATTATAATTCTCTATAAATTCAAGAAACATGACTGAATGCTTCAACAATTTTTTTATCGCATGTGATATTTATATACTCCAGCAGAGGGTCCCAGCTTCTATACTGCCCCAGGCTTCTTTCTCAAAAATCCTTTTCTCTTCGAGCCGACAGCCTCAGTGGCAGGTACTGATTCCCCAACCACTTCGCAGACATAATAATGTAGGATATAATAATAATAATCTAAATATGTTACCTTATTTGCTGTTTTACTTACAATTTTGTCACCCAGCTTGGGAGCTTTGCCATCACTGAATTGTATGATTTTCTGTGTGGTTGGCAGGAATTGACTGCAGCCCGTCCAGGGACTCTTTGCGGCGGAATCTTGACCCATATTCGATGAACCTGATAATTTTTTTTGAAGTTTTGAAATTAAAACTTTTTCAAGCAACAACAACAACAAGCAATTGTTTTTTGTTTTGTGAATTATAGTATTAGTTTAAACACAACATTGATTGGAATAGTTTTGATAGCGTTGATAGGTGGGAAGGCAAGTTCAGCAGGAGATTTTGCATTGATTGATTGATTGATATTTAGCATTGCATATTTTTAGGCATTTGATTTGTTCAGTGGCGGGCAAGAGTGGCAAATATTGGCATTCATTCATTACATTTAGTTTTTTGACAAAAGACAGTTTTTGTTTTATTTTACAAGTACATAGAAATAAAAAAGAGAGAAGAAATTAGGATACACAAATGGAATTAAAGAAAAATTTTGAAAAATAAACAAAACAAAAAACTAAACAAAAAAAAAAGAAAAACAAAAACAAAATGTAACGAACAGAACAATTGAACACAAAAAGTAAATAAATAAAGCGACAATTACTTCTAAGCACACGTGGAAGGAAGCGGAGCGGAGGATCAAAAGCACAGAGAGAAGGATTCAGCAGCAAGCAAAACCAAAGTATATCAAAGCAAAATGCGTTTTAAGTAAAGAAGACACCTTTTTCCATGTCACTTTCTTCGCTTTGGATATGATTTAACTTTGCATGTGATGGGCGGGAATGTATTTGTTTTAATAAAGTTTAGTTAATGAATATACCTATACTTAATGCTTCTATAGTTGAATTTTTTTACATGTATGCAAAGTAGAATTTGTAGGGAACGGCATTGCAGCATGCAAGTTCAAAATACAAATTTTATGTGTGAGATTAAATTTTTTGTAATTGGAAATTAGAAACGTTTGAAATGAGTGTGATTATTGAAAGCAAAATATTTAAGTGGAAAAAATATGCCGCCATTACCATTATAAATTCTAAATGGGTGCTTGCTTGATTAAAAGTTAAGAAAATAGCCAAAACTAAGAAGCGTGCAATAAAGGTGGCAATTTACCTTCTTTCTCGATGGCGTATTCAGAGGAACCCTGATGGAAATGATTTCGCGTCAAAAGCAGCATGCGTCCAACCAAATCTGTGGTGGAGACGCCCGCTGTGCGGCGTACTTCCCTAATGAAAAGATAAATAATTAATGATTAATAAAATTGATCAAGTTATTTGCAGAATCTGTTGAAATTTGAATAAAAAGTTGTATCGCATGCGAGAAAAATTAGAACAAAATTGCATCATGTTGAATGATGATCCGCTTTCTTCACTCCTGTACTTCTTTTAGTTTCACTAATCAAGGAATTAATAAATACAAGATTTCTTATTTATAAAAAGAGAATTTAATTGACTAAATTTAATTAACTAAATCTACTTACAATTTCATTTTCTAATGAAAAGTCACTAATGAAAAATCGTTAATGAAAAATCGTTAATGAAAAGTCGTTCATGAAAAGTCGTTCATGAAAAGTCGTTCATGAAAAGTCGTTCATGAAAAGTCATTATTGAGAAGCCGTTAATTGAAAAGTCGTTAAAATATCGTTAATGAAAAGTCGTTAATAAAATGTCGTTAATGAAAAATCGTTAATGAAAAGTCGGTACTGAAAAAGTCGTTATTGAGAAGCAGTTAATGAAAAATCGCGAATGAAGTCCACAATGAAAAATATTTAATGAAAAGTTGGTAAGGAAATGTTAATGAAAAATCGTTAATAAAAATCATTAACAAAATGAAAAGTGGAAAAGTCGTTAATGAAAAGTCAGTAATGAAAAGTAGTTCATGAAAAGTCGTTCATGAAAAGTCGTTCATGAAAAGTCGTTCATGAAAACTCATTATTGAGAAGCCGTTAATGAAAAGTCCTTAAAATATCGTTAATGAAAAGTCGTTAATAAAATGCCGTTAATGAAAAATCGTGAATGAAAAGTCGGTACTGAAAAAGTCGTTATTGAGAAGCAGTTAATGAAAAGTCGCGAATGAAAAGTCCCCAATGAAAAATATTTAATGAAAAGTCGGTAATGAAAATTCTTTAATAAAGAAGTTATTAAAGAAAAGGCAATAATGAAATCCGCTGGTTTCCTCAAGTATAACTTCGTATCCGAATCTAAATTGTCATCTTTGTTTAAACACTACAAAAAAATCGTTTAGAAATTATACCTAATTTATAAATACGATATACTCGCGTATGTTTAGTAGTGACAATATTCTTGGTTCTAGTCGTACTTGAAAATACCTAGGTAGGTAATCGGACCAGGCATCTTTTGACACTCTATCTAGGGTTCCAGGGTATTGCTCCTTATTCCTTATATTAAAAATATTGAAAGGCAACTGAATGATACGAACAGATCTTTAAAGGCTGCTAAACACGTTAAGTTCAGCAAGAATTACAGAACAACCCGTTTTATAAACACGTTTGAACATATTCTACTCGTGGCGGTACGTACATGGCATAATATTTTATCATACTTTCTTTCTCTCGCATGCGATTTTTCTTTTCCGATTTGTATAAAACTTACTTATAACGATTCGCTGACTTCACCAAATGATATGTGTCCACACCTTCGGCGGTCATTGTAATATCGTCTAAACAAATATATAAATACATAAAATATATATGAAGAGTATTGATCTGACTATTTCCCACTTACCGCCATGCACACAAAAATCACAATTATGCGCATCGAGCACTTCTAAAGTAGTCACATAGGGTGCACCCAAGACAACCTCATCCACCCATTTAATACCTCTGACCATTTTGACGCGTTCTTCTTCTGTGAAGACTGGAGGTCCTTTGTGCTTTGTAATTTCCTCATCGGTGTGAATGCCAACGATTACTTTATCGCCAAGTGCCTTGGCTTGTCGCAGGGAATTGGCATGACCAAAGTGAACCATGTCGTAGCTGAAATATAATACAAAAATTTATATAAATAATTTGCAAATAAAGTATCAAAAATTATAAATAATATTGCTATATATAAAGTAATACTTGATAGGAGAGTTTAATGGAATGTTTTTGCAGGCAAATGTGAAGGCGTATTGATTCTCGGCTTATATTGGTCAGTTATCGGGACATGACTTTAAATATCAGCACGTACAAATATAAATCGCATGCTACATTTTTAATCGCAAATACATTACAGTGAAAAACCCTTCATTTAAGGTGATAGTAAACCTCTTCCCCGCTCCCTATAAACGCTGCTATATACTTCTACACAGAGATGCATGCTCCCATGGCAACAATATTATTTTAAATACGAGTATGACACTTCCGTGCGATTCAGATAAGATTTGTTTAGTCTGAAATGTTCCCAATGAAATCTGACGCCACCAAGCAACCTTTCAAGCAAATAACAAATTACCAGTAAACAAATTCCCAGTAAACAGATTCCCAGTAAACAAATTGAATACAAGCAAATGTCACAAAGACGCAAAATACAAAATATTTATTAAATTCGCAATTGATAAGTCTGGTTTTGTAAACGGGCTTGGAGACCCATTCATTGGAATGGAATCTACTTTGTACTGTATTTCCGGAGCTTTCCTACTACGGCGGATGTTGGCTTTTCACCCCCAGATGATAGGTTGTTGGTCGCAATTAATTGTAATTCGCTCACAAAATACAACGGAAAATAGGGTTTGACATTCCTTCGGCATTGTGATAAGCAGAAATTAATACGCGACGGATTCATTAAACCCAACCAGAGATAATCATTTGAAGAACGCAGTATATGTCTTGGAATACTTAAGGGAGACTAAGAGTGAAACATGGTGAAGAATAAATGTAGAATATAATGATGTAGTACTAAAAATATGGTTCCTTGTTAGCCTCTCCCTAACAACAATTTCTACAGAAGCGAAAATGAGAAAAAATAAAGCGTGGAAATATGCCCAGCGAGGGCTGGGAGGCGCTTCTACATGACTCTACATGGGACCCTTCGTGGGGAAATTACTTCTTCTGGGAAAGTAGATCTTCAGTAATTTACTTATATTTGTCAGAGCCAGTAAATGATTCGCTGACGTGGGGAGTTGAATAGGACAAAGGCCTCTCTGGACATCCACATTTACCTTACCTTGCCTTAACTGGCCTTAACTACCCTTAACTAGCCTTAATTAACCTTGTCTTGTTTAACGTAACTTTACCCAATCTTACCTAACCTTACCAACCTAACCAACCTTACCAACCTTACCAACCTAACCAATCTTACCAATCTTACCAACCTTACCTAATCTTACCTAATCTTACCTAACCTTACCTAACCTTACCTAACCTTACCTAACCAATCTTACCAACCTTACCAATCTTACCAACCTAACCAACCTTACCAACCTTACCAAATCTTACATAACCTTACCTAACCAACCTTACCAATCTTACCAACCTTACCAACCTAACCAACCTTACCAATCTTACCAACCTAACCAATCTTACCAATCTTACTAACCTTACCTAACTTTACCTAACCAATCTTACCAACCTTACCAATCTTACCAACCTTACCAACCTTACCAACCTAACCAATCTTACCAATCTTACCAACCTTACCAAATCTTACCTAACCTTACCTAACCAACCTTACCAATCTTACCAACCTTACCAATCTTACCAACCTTACCAACCTAACCAACCTAACCAATCTAACCAATCTTACTAACCTTACCAAATCTTACCAAATCTTACCTAACCTTACCTAACCTTACCTAACCAATCTTACCAACCTTACCTAATCTAACCTAACCTAACTAATTCTAACCCTAGGCTCCCTCGTAGCAACAAATAAAGAAAGTATAAATGGTTCGGAGTAAAAAAAGCACCAAATCGTAGAATTGTTTCCTCGAACATCACAATTATCGAAGTTCCACCAATGCTTCTTCCTCAGACATCACAGTACAGTGAAGAGATGGAGATATATAACCCTGACGCAAATCAGTTTCGCCAATAGCTCGATCACTGCTTCAGTTTAACAACCATTTAACAACAACAATGTAACAAACAGCAATTTAAAAAAGTTCACTTTCCCTTCTGTAACACACCCCATCGTTTCGGCTTCGGAGTCATTAATCCCCGAATATGACAATATTTCAGCCCTACACACTCCAACACCTTCAAACTCCAGGACATACACTCTCCAGAACCTGCATACTCCAGAACCAAGACCATTTAGCGCTAAAAGTATATGGCTAGTTGTTTATAACTCGCTGTTTATGACATTTAATTTTATAGTTTTTAAGGATGCTACAACAGATAAAAATCAGACTGACATAGAACAGAAACGATAACTGAAACAGAATCCAGTTCATTTGCTACAGAAACAAAGTCAACGAACGAATTTGTAACAGATTAGCTACAGAATTTAAAGACAGAAAACGAGCGTTTGGCGACAGAACTGTAATAACTCAACGTGAATTGTTTCTGTAGCAGAAAGCAACAGAAATATTAAAATAATTGTTGCCATAGTTGACCAACGCCACCGGCATTTGTATGAAGCATAATTTCTTATCACTTTGTCTCCATCCGCTGCACTGTTCTACCAGCGAAACAGGCTCTACCAACACACCAGGATATCCCCCCCAACACAATCATGCTCTTCCAGCACACCAGATTCTGTCAGCACATCAGATTCTGCCAGCACATCAGATTCTGCCAGCACATCAGATTCTGCCTGCACATCAGATTCTGCCGGCACATCACATTCTGCCGAACAACATGCTCTGCCAGCACATCAGGCTCTGCCGAACAACAGGCTCTGCCGAACAACATGCGCTGCCAGCACATCGGGCTCTGCCGAACAACAGGCTCTACACCCCACACAGGCGTATTTATTCATGCAAACAGCTGCCAACAACAACAACAGGTCGGCCTTACGATGATGCTATGCTCCTGGAGCTTTTTGCAACCCGGCCAGCGAGGGTAGAGACAATTCAATTGCGAGTCTGCGCTCTGTATGCGTCGTGCATCAGACTTTTGAAAAGGTGAAGAAAATTATTGATTTTCAGCAGAATTTTCGCAGACTATTTTCAACGTAAGAAGGTATTGGATGTGTCTTTTATTGTGCCAAACTATAACACAGAAAAAATTGTTTCTAATCTAATTTTACAAGTCTAACACGGCGTTGTGGCAACAAATAAACGCACAAGCCACGGATTTGTGCACACACGCGGATGCCAGGAGAGTTGTTCTGTATTCTATATAGAATAGATTGATTCCTGTCGAGCAGCAGTAGTCGAACTTCTTGTCCAACGCTCAATGAAACGGCAGAACGTGCGAACCCTATCACTGGTCGTCTGTACATTCACATATTTGCTCATCGGTGCGGCAGTCTTCGACTCACTCGAGTCCCACACAGAGGCTACGCGTTGGGATTTTCTTCAAGGTAAATTTTTTGTTGATTTTGATTCTGATGATGATGAAGATGATGACGATGAGATGATATGAGTACAAAAATGGTTGTAAAGGAAAAATTTTGAAAATTTTGAAAATTGTTTTCTTTTCAATTGAACTTTTCTGTTGCAAAGTGTTTAGTTTCGTTTTTGTTTTTTGGTTTTTCTTTTGACGCTTTCTCGAAATCTACAATTAAATAAATTTCGTTTCTTGGTTCAACAATTTGCAAACCCAATTATCCAATCGGCAAAAACGCACACACCCGCACACAAATACAAACGCATACACAAATACCCCTCTCACACACGGCCACACATAAAACGCACGCACACGCCTCCCACCACCCACCACCCACAAAAAGCAGCGGTGAAAAATAATTTCGATAAGAAATACAATATCACCGCCGAAGACTACCGCATGATGGAAATAGTGATTATCGAGAACAAACCACACAAAGCTGGTCCACAGTGGAAGTTCGCCGGTGCATTCTACTTTGCCACTGTGGTCCTAGCTATGATTGGCTACGGACACTCCACACCAGTCACCATCGGGGGAAAGGCCTTCTGCATGGCTTACGCAATGGTGAGTGCATTTTATACTATATACGTTAACACTAGAGTGCCCGGTGGAGTCATTTTGCGAACAATAAAAACATTTTTACATGCTTTTATCAATTTGAAATGTTCAATTAATTACTTCTTCATATATATTTCAACATTTCTCTGCAATGGCGGTAGTTTTGATTCTAAATTTAAAAAATTATATATTCCACCTCTAAAAAAACAAATGAAACTTGAATAGTTGAACAATTGGAAATGCCTGGCAAAGGTCTTTTGCATGACTTGCATCATGGTAAGTGGATTTTATACTATTGCGTTAACACTAGAGTGCCCGGCGGAGTCATTTTGTGTACTCTTCAGACCACGTTTGTTTAAAACCAGAGAAATTTTGTGGCTTGGGAATTTTTCATTTCAACTACTTTGAATTTTTAACATATTTCTGCAATTGTAGCAATTTTAATCTAAATTCATAATTACTTTTTCCACCTCTAAAATGAATAGAAATTCAAAATTTCAAATGCATGTGAAACTGCAGAATTACCGGTTTAATTATTTTTATATTCTTCGCAATGTAAGGGCCTAAAGTTGGCAGTGGAGTTGGACTTGGTCGTTCAGCTGACAGATCCGCTCATTCTCGTTCACTGAGCATATTGAACTAAGGACATAGTTCAGTTGCTCAGTTAGTTCAGTTGCGCTCAGATTGTTGACACATGTCACTTGCTCACGTACTCAATTTACTCTTTCGTTCGTTCGTTCTTTCGCTCATAAGAAGTGGAAGGAAGCAGAGAGCAATACTTGCACTTTGCGCTTTTTTGTCTGCATTCTCAACAAAATGTCGCCATATAGCACTGTATTTGGTTCGAGGAGCCATTATTAAAATACCTCACCGATTTCACATTCACTGACAACAATTTTAAATTATAAATAATAGTATCCAAATTTTGGAGATCACTTGATGTTCTAATTGGAACTAACAAACATACATATGTCATCATTCAATCACATATTGACACATGATTCGAGATAATGTGTATATATTCGTATATCTCCTCATATGAGTGAAGAAACGGTTGAACCATATGAATAAGTGAGCAAGTGAGAAAGTGAACAAGTGAACAAGTGAACAAGTGAACAAGTGAACAAGTGAACAAGTGAACAAGTGAACAAGTGAACAAGTGAACAAGTGAACAAGTGAACAAGTGAACAAGTGAACAAGGGAGCAAGTGAGCAAGTGAACTATTTTGTTTTAAGAAATCTGAACTAGTTCAGTTAGTTCAGTTCAGTGAAACAAATCAGTTAGTTCGTTCGGTCGTTCACTACCCAAGCCTAGTTGGCAGTGGACATGCTCCTTGTACTCGTTATCAATTTAAGAGTAATTTACCGAATTGACATTATTGGCGATAATTATTATTATTATTCGGAAGTTATATTATATTATTTTATATTCTTTATTATTTTTAATATTTCTATATTTTATTATATTAATGAATGTATTTGTTAAATATTTTTAAAATTATATTATTTTTGCCTGGGCATTGTTAGTGTTAACCCATTTTTATCAAGTATTTTATTACAACACCTTTCTCCCATCTACCTTCCTTGTTTCTCTATCAACTCTCACTATGCCTCTCTACCTCAGGTGGGCATACCCTTGGGTCTGGTCATGTTCCAGTCGATTGGTGAGCGTTTGAACAAGTTTGCTTCGGTAATTATACGGCGTGCCAAGCGTTACATGCAATGCAGCCACACAGAAGCCACGGAAATGAACCTGATGTTGGCCACCGGCATGTTATCCTCGATTATAATCACCACGGGTGCGGCAGTTTTCTCCCGCTACGAGGGCTGGAGTTACTTTGACAGTTTCTATTATTGTTTCGTTACACTCACGACCATTGGATTCGGGGACTATGTGGCTCTGCAGAACGACCAGGCGTTGATTAATAAGCCCGGCTATGTGGCCTTGAGCTTGGTCTTCATACTCTTCGGCTTGGCAGTGGTGGCAGCTAGCATTAATCTATTGGTCCTGAGATTCATGACAATGTAGGTGGATGATATATAGCACGGAATTTTAAATATCTATAATTTCTTTTGTTTACCTCGTTTAGGCAAGCTGAAGATGCTAAGCGCGATGAACAGGATGCCCAGAATCAGGCCGCTGCCAACCAACCGCTCACTTTTGATGGGGAGACCGCGTACAACATGCATGGCAAGCTCCTGGCCAATTCGAATTACATGACCGAGTACGACGAGACAGCATCAATTTGCTCCTGCACCTGTCTCGGTGGCACTCGCTGCCTCAATCATGAGACCTTCGCCGATCCAGACTTTCAGCCCACCGATATCATTGAGAGCACTTTGAGTCTGAAACGTGCATCGGTTTGATATAGTTCGCTCGAGTCCGATGATAACGGCAATTTGGCCAATTAAATTTATTGATGGGTGGAGTTGTGTTGGTAAACGCCTCCAATGCAATTGGAGCGAGATCTTTCAGTACTAAGCCTAGATCTTTTTTGTGTAATGAGCCAATTCAATGTTAGATGTTGTCCGCTGATTTTTTGAACTCTGAACTGTTCGCAAAACTAGGTCCAACCAGGAAACTGGTGTACCCTTAACTAGCTAATAATTTCTACGTATAAGTAGCATGAGGAGGCACAAGATAATGTAACCGAGGCATAGTTTAGTAAATGTAGATGTTTTTGATTCAGACATAGTCAATATTATACTAGGGACTCGCCAGAAGTATGCGAGAAGTCCATTAACCAAAATAATTACTCGTACTAATGCAATATAATCGCAACAACTTCCAATTATAATATTCCGAATCATAACCACCTGCCCACTATATAGTCAACTTATATTAATTATATATTAACTAAATATCAGCCTCAGCCCTTGAAAGAAGAATCAGTGAATAGATTTTATAAAGGAATAAAATAATGAATCCATAAAAACAATCGATTTGAGACGAATCGACGAAAAAATCTAATTTTAGACGAATCATTGAAATAATCAATATAAGAAAAATCTATGGAATAATCCAATTTAAGATGAATGAATCCATGGAATAATTCAATTTAAGATGAATCCATGAAAAAATCAATTTAGGACGAATTTATGAAACAAACCAATTTAAACAAATCCATGAAATACTGGAAGAGAGAAGAATCTATGAAATAATCTAAGAAAGAATTAATTGGAAAATCAATGTAAGAAGATACGAGTATGAGAGAATCAATTAATGAAACAATGAGAGAATCAATTAATGAAACAATGAGAGAATCAAGAAAAGAATGAAGAAATCAGTAAAGAAATTTAATGAAGAAATCAATGAAAACATCAGTAAAGAAACTTAATGAAGAAATCAATGAAGAAATCAGTAAAAAAAATTTAATCAAGAAATTAAAGGATGAATATAAAGGCAGAAACAATTAAAGATCATAAAAAAAATTCATGGAAAAAATTAGTAAAAAATAAAAATATGATAAGATTAAACAAAAGATCATGGCAGAATGAAAGAAAAACGAACCTATCGAAGAATCGCTGAAATAATAATTGAAAAACTAATTCTAATCGTAGTAATGACAATGGCCTCCCCAAGAAATCATCCCTAACTTCCAGAATATTCAGATAGTAGTTCCATTTTTACCCCATTGTCCGAAATGATGTGCGAAACAAGAACTTGGTGAATTTTCACAGCGCTCATAGTTAATATAGTAGGGCAACAGAAACACCTTTCGATCCACCAAATCCAAAATTGTGCCAAAAATTGGCGTGTACCAACCCATACCCACTGATTACATTTAAACATTTTTCGGAGTTCCCCCAGTAAAGACTTAAAAATATTAATGATATTAAAAACCAAAAAAAAAATGCTATTTGATCCATTCTTCAAGAAAGAAATATTTGCACTAATTAATAAATGTATGCAGAAACATAATTAATACTATAAAAATATCCTACTCAAATCGATTGATGGTATCACTATATGTCTATATCAAATTGTGTTACAATATATCAATTAAAATTTATCGCATGTAATATTTTGTATGTTGTTTTTCTCTCAAGACCCCTTTAGACACTGCGGTTTTCATAGAACTAGACTAGGATCGCTGTGACCGTAAAATAAGTTACAAAGAAGAATAAATTCTCTTCTGAATGAGATCTTAAATGAATACGGGAAAGCAGATTTTTTTAATATATATTTCTCTCTATATTACCCTAAATTAATGTGGAGGAAAGCAGATTTGTGATATATTTCTTCAGGCGTTTTATTAAACATGAAGTTTTATGAGTATGTAGTTGGTTTCAAGAGGCCTATAACAGACCTCCAAACAGGCAACAAAATATACAAAATCATGTTAGAAACAAATTATAATGAAAATATGGATGAGTCTAGAGATTTATTATAAGAAAGGAACTGAATATAGAAGTAGAAGTTGTGCCATCATGGAAACAACAACAAAATATCAAATATAGGTCACTTTCCATACCATTCCAGACGCTCATTCATGTCTTGAGGAATATTAGAGTCAATTGTGGTATTCATACTATATAATTACAATTTAAATATCAGATGTTAACCCAAGGAAGAGTACCAACATCTCCAATAATCATATATTAAAGAATAAACTTGAAACGCCCTGGTAAAGTATGCACGACTTAGAATACTGTCCCATTAATATTAACGCTTTTCCGTTGGTTGGCTTATGCCTGTTATGTGTTCAGACGTCGACGCTAAATTCCAAGGCGGATATCTTTCAGCCTAATCTTCTCTTTAATTAAAAATGTATTACTTAAAAACAACCACTCCAGTGATTATTTTACAATTCAATTTTTTTTGGGTGCAATTTCGGTAGTACATACTCAGCTTCGTCTCCATATTTCTATTATTGTATTAGAAGTCCCCTCCTTCAGTTCTGGTATATTCAGTGCAAGTCTTCAGGGGATACTCTTCAGAGAAACTCCTCATAGGAACTCGTCAGAGATACAGATAACTTTAAAATCACGAAACTTAGTCTCCGAACTTCAGATATTGCATTAGAAGCCCGTTCCTTTATTTTGGATAATTTCAGATAAACTTCTTTGAAGAGTCCTCAGATGAATTAATCAGAGAAACTATTCAGAGAAACTATTCAGAGAAACTCTTCAGAGAAACTCTTCAGAGAAACTCTTCAGGGAAACTTCTCTTCAGGGAAACTTCTCTTCAGGGAAACTTCTCTTCAGGGAAACTTCTCTTCAGGGAAACTTCTCTTCAGGGAAACTTCTCTTCAGGGAAACAACTCTATAGATAAATTCTATAAAGAAATTCTACAGAGAAACTCTTCAGGGAAACTTCTCTTCAGGGAAACTTCTGTTCAGGGAAACTTCTCTTCAGGGAAACTTCTCTTCAGGGAAACTTCTCTTCAGGGAAACTTCTCTTCAGGGAACTCTTCAGGGAAACCACTCTATAGAGAAACTCTTCAGAGACACTCTTCAGGGGAAACCTTCTCTTCAGGGGAAACTTCTCTTCAGGGGGAAACTTCTCTTCAGGGGGAAACTTCTCTTCAGGGGAAAACTTCTCTTCATGGGAAAACTTCTCTTCAGGGGAAACTTCTTTCAGGGGAAACTTCTCTTCAGGGAAACTTCTCTTCAGGGAAACTTCTCTTCGGGGAAACTTCTCTTCTGAGAGTTTCCTATTCAGAGAAACTCTATAGAGAAACTTTGCAGACAAACTCTTCAGAGAAACTCCTTAGAGAAACTCCTCAGAGGAACTTCTCTCCAAAGAAACTCTTCAGAGGAACTTTCTTCAGAGAAACTTTTTAGAGAAACTTCTCTTTAAGAAGTTCAGCATCTATCGGGTTTTTGCGTTATTTTCCACTGTTTTCTGTTGGCATCCGGGAGGTTTCCCTATTAAAAAAGTTAGCCATGGAAGTTTGAGTTATATCATTAAACTTTAGTTATTTATCTTCTAGCAGTGTCTGTTGTTAAGTATAAAGAAAGGTGGTGTGAGCATTATTATATAAGTTCATTAAAGACAGCAAAGTGCTTTATTAAATTTAAATAACGTCGCAGTAAAACTTGAACTGCTAATTACCAAGCTCCATAATAGCACAATGGAACTGTAGACAAAGCACAATTTAATTAATCATTCCAAAGTTGTTGCGTCGATCATCACAGTAAATGAGGGAGCAGTGGGTAGCGGCGCCCCTTATTTCAAAAACAATGCAGCAATTAGATGATTAGTTTAAATATACAAACAAAAATTATTTACAATAATGACTCAAGACCTTTCTCATGCCTTAGAATATTAGTACACAATGGGCCTTGAACTGGCCTAAGTTAGTCTTAGGACAGTCATCTAACCTAGAATATCAGTAGTAATAGGATTCCATGTAGTTAGTATATCTTTAATACACAGAACAAAAAGAAATCAATCCAAGTAAGCATTATCTCTCATATAAGTTGATGTCATATTAAAGGCGTTAAAGGGGGAAAAAGGGTAGCATTGGAACAGCACACAAAAATGGGCGGATTATTATATTACAGTCGCTCCCAACATTGACACTTGTTTATAACTTACGATCCATAAACAATTTGTTTACAAAATGTGATATGAATAAGTATATTGACGCTACAAAGCCATTAGGAAAATGGGGGATGATTAGATAAAGGACACACCTCCCTTCCTTCTAATCAACTCTGGATAGCCATCAAACCTAGATAGGCTCCTAACGATGAGGTATGAATAATTTTTGGTAGTTGGTCTACACCGCCTTGGGATAACTCGCACGCACATGTAAGGATAAAGGGTATCTCCAAGTCGTTCCAGCCCGACTTCAGCTTTCTTTACTTGCTTTCAACCGACAAAAAAATACAGAATCGAATTCAATACCTATCGAAGTGGCTCTTATTTACAAGTGTATACTGAGATCGTGAACTTTGCAAGCTATATAAATGAAGAAAACAATTGGCGAAGGTGCCTGTGAGGTTTTTGCCGTGCGGAAATCACACCATAAAAGGTGCGAAACTGTTTTTTAGCACTTCAAGTAATTTTTTCTTATTCACACGTAGTGATGGAGCCACCCAGTCAAATAACAGTTGGTAACGATCAGGTTCCATCAACTATTTTGCCAAGGACCCTATGAATATCGTGCCCAGTACTAAGGAACTTTAATGAGGATCGAACAAACAATACCAAAAGCAGAGTTTCCGATTTGTATAAAACTAACTGCAAAGAGCGCAGATAAAATGGGATCCCAAGTTGCTGTGAGTAAGTGTAACACTCGCCTTAAGCATCATTGGACATTTGAAAGCTTAACAGGATGATGAAATATTTCACCGAACAAATTGCCGTGTAATTACTTTAGGCAAATCGTGACAGATTTAAGCTAGTACGAATAAAATGCAAGCAATATTCATCAAGAAAACAAAACGATACATTAAAGCGACACTTGCGCCATGCTCCGGTCCACTTGCCTAGAGACACACACCGAACTCGCGGCACCTGCCATTCAATTGTCTCGAAAGTCTCATTCCGACGCACGTAAACACTGACGTGCACGTAAATTAACTAAACTGAATTGCAAATTATGTAAAACAAGAGGAATAAAGAGACGTGAAATTGTTGTAAACTTATGCGAATAATTCATGACCACACAAGCAGAAAATCAAATTCGAAAAAACCAAAAAAAGAAACAAAATTATAAAAATTTCGCCGACTTTGCATACATTTGACTGTGTGGAAGGGTTTACGAACTGAGGGGCCGACCCTGAACACGATGACGAGATCAAATGTGAAGATGATGTGGCTGATAATTGAGAAAAATAGACAATTAACACAATTGAGATTTTACAGGCAAGAATATTCTCAATGGTTGGCTGCTATAATTGAAAGACGCAATTTGCAAAACAGAATTTTTTAAATTAGTATGAATGGGAGGAGGCTTGAATAACGCAATTGAAAGAGGCTGAACAACAACACGATTATTGTATTATAAATCAGCTCAGTAGCGAGGAATGTATACAAATAGTTTAGACTGGAACAAACGAAAAGGAAAGCAAAGAATCGGAAGATACGAGAGTGTAGGAGAATACACAATCCAAACAGTTCTAGGAATCGCATATAATAGTATTCTTATCACCACCTTACGTATTATGGACTGGTATGAGATATATAAGGACTGTTATGAGAAGAGTTGACAAGAGGCCAACCCACCATATGAATCGTCGCGTAATTACTGATGATGACTCCATAATACAATGATCCACATCTAACAAATATAAGAACCTTCCTTTGTACGATTAATATTTATATAGTAAGGATTCGGACCTCTTTAGCTGTATCTGCCAGTGAAAATATCTGTAGGAGTGTGAGGTTTAGAGAGCTTTCACATGTGTCTAATTGGGGCAGTTCTAATAGCATATTTTATGCTACGACCTTCCAAGTGCTGTCAAGAAATGTGTTTCTTCTCAGCGATTGTCTGTTTATCCAGATATAAGTTAACGTTTTCAAGATACTTTTTTATATATAAAATCCATCGCAATAGAATTAAGCCATACTTCTGAGTAGTTCACCACATCTAAAATCAGTAGTGGAGAAAAAACGCCTTGTTTACTATTATAACATATATATATATGTATATATATATATACGAGGTGTGATCAAAAGATAACCGTTATTTTCAAATTTCGTGAGTTACGTATGTTCGATGTTCGCATTTTTTTTTTATGTTGGTACACATGTCTGTTATATACGTTGGCAATACCAACCATTTTGGATTGTCAGTTTGTTTTTGACAGATAAAAAGGTTAGTCGTGTTTTGGTGTGCTCTTCGATTTTGTACTATTCGAAAAAAATGGATCAAAGAAACTGTATTCAGTTTTGTGTAAAAAATGAAATTATATGCGCAAGGACATTTGAAATGTTGACTGTGGCCTTTGGCGAGTCTACTGAAGACACCGATGAAAGGAAAGCGTTTTGCTACGATTGAGGAGATAAAAGAAAAATCGAAACAGGAGCTGTTGGCGCTACCAAAAAAAACGTTTCAGAAGTGTTTCGAGGATTGAAAAAAACGCTGGCATAAGTGTATTATATCTGAGGGGAATTACTTTAAAGGGGACAAGATAGTTGTTGATCACACAATAACGGTTCTTTTTTGATCACACCTCGTATATATATTAGTAGTCTAGTAGTATATAGTATAGTACACATTTATATAAATAGTGTATAGGTTCATATATAACTTTAAAAAAAATTTTCCTTTGGAGCGAATTCATTTATTCTGGTGTTTGTGTTTATTCTATTGATTTCTCTCTCCATGTATTTGGTAGCTTCCCGTATCAAAAGTTATTGTAGTAGATATATATAAGTGAAAATACATACGACACACATAAGGCTTACTTTTGTACATCTTTGACTAAATTAGATATATGATGTAAATTTGTATACATATTACATGTATGATGAGTTATGAATAGATCCACTATTTACAACTCAAAAGGGAAACTCCAAAAGTCCATGAAACAGACCGGCAAATGCAGGGAAACATGGCCTAAAAAAAATTGAGACCTTTAACATTCAATAAAAGTTAATTAGTGTTTACTTAACAAATCAAAAAACTTGCGAATAAAGTCCAAAACCATTAATTAGTCAAATGACAGCATCACCAAATGTACAAAAGAACTCTTAAAATCAAAAAAAAATTAAGCTAGTTCACAGAGCGTGGCAACAGCGCTTTAACAGAGCTTTAACAGCATCTTAACAGCATCTTAACAGCATCTTAACAGCATCGTAACAGCATCTTAACAGCGTCTTAACAGCGCGTAACAGCTCCTTCAGAGCGGCTTAACAGCTTAATGTTAAAATTCATGGGACTATGAAATGACCTTCACAGTAATTTAACTACAAAAGTATTAAAAAAACTGTTAAAAAAGCGGTTAAGAAAAACAGTTAAAAAACTGTTAAAATAACTTTAAAAAACAATTAATGAAAACCCTGGCAAGTGACAAATTCTTATCACAACTTTTATAGAAAAAAGTAAAAAATATTAGTAGGCGATTACACAATCAAGCGCGTCCTCGTGCTGCCAATTGAAGCAGCAGTAGTATGAATATATATTTACTTCCCCTTATCTACACACTAATTAATGCATTTCATTCTCTTTTAAATGCCAGCAATATTATTGGCACACGTTTATTTTCTAAACAAATAACGAGTATTTTAATCAGCAGGTAATTTGCAGACTGACTCGACTCTTGCTGTAGCGACTTTGTTCTTTTTTTGGCAAGTATGACACGTGGGATTCCCAAGAAAGCCAATCTGATGGAGAATTAAATCGAA
This sequence comes from Clusia tigrina, assembly GCA_920105625.2. NCBI lineage: Eukaryota > Metazoa > Arthropoda > Insecta > Diptera > Clusiidae > Clusia > Clusia tigrina. The sequence goes on along the minus strand of OV050033.1, from coordinate 51,057,470 downwards.
ACAGCAGGTAACGAAAATATCGATTAAGTTGCGGAAAGAGAGAAGGTATTTATTTATTACTGATTTTTGACCTTGGTGACTTGGATGTACTAAGAGCTTCCGGTAGAAAAGCAGCAAAATCTTATTCAGACATCAGATAAGAGCACGAAAATTAACTATATAATTTGTAAATATATAGCAAGCGCACTCGTCGCAAGTATAATATAACACAAAAGGTGGATTCGTGCACTCCTCACCTCATATAAAATTAAAGGGAGATTCACACTTTAGTTCTGCATAGCGCGCACTTTTTCCGTGGACTGCAGCGTTATTAAAATATCTTTAAAAAACGACTCCTAATCCTGTGAAAAGAAAATTTGAGGTGTCATATTAACGGACTGACTATTGACCTACATGTACATACATTCTTTTTTATGCCACAGTCCATTTATTTTGATAAGAAACTGAGAACCAAATATAAATTTTATCCGAGTATTTGGCAAATAGGAGTGGCATGTCTTACTTGTTTTATAGAAACAAAGCACAAATATGAAACTGCTGAGTTTGTATTTTTTAAATTTTTAAAAGGGCCGAGGTTTCTTACGCGATTCTAAGTGCCTTCACGAAATTTTAGAGCACTGTCAATTTGAAGACTACTCTGTTGTCTTTTCAAGAATCCAAAATATACAAAGCTCAGCAATTTTTCACAATTGTGTGCTTTATTTATACTGACATTGCGGATCTTGTCACAAGAAGATCGCAAAATGAGATTTAACAAAAGCGTGCGTGCAGTCCAATTATACCAGCATGGTGAGTCGACAAAAATATCGTAGCTGAGAAAACCAATCAAAATTTCAAACCAAACAAAATTTGTTAGATAAATAATCAATATACAATACGCTAATAAACAAAGATGTTAATTATGTATGATTTTATAATTATATATGAAAATTATACTACAAACATAATGAAAATATTAGCTGAAAAGATTCTATGACCTCAGAATAATATTTATTTTCACCACACTATAATAATAACAACAACAATAATAATAATAATAATAATAATAATAGTAATTGTTCCTCAAAGAGAGCAATAAAACGAATGGATAATAATAAAGTAACGCATACCTATATATCCGTAGTACATATATATACTATAGCTAATTTCACTATCAATATACCATTCTATCTTCACATTTCAATACTCTCATCATCAAATACTTCATTTCACTCTAATCATCCCATTTCGATACTCTTCCGGACTGCACTTCTATTTAGTACAATTTTGGAAGCCTCACTTGTTATCTTAAAACCTACAAAAACCATTCCCGATTATCACATGATCCTACCATATTCTATTCTAAAAGGTGAGTGAGTCAATCAGCGATTGCGGCTAGAAACAGGCCTATGAGAGAGCTCATGTTCGCTAGAATTATCAAGCAAGACCCAATTGTTCCACCGAGATAACAACAACCGTGCATGAGACAGCAAAGCAACCCACCCCACCCCATAAATCCCTCCCCCTCCCCCATAAACATAACCTAAAAAATATACTCGAGCTTCTGAATGTCATAAAAGTTCAATTCGGAGACGTTTAGAAATTGACAAAACGTCACTCTCTACACAAAGATACTTTGCTCCCGGAGATTGTGTATTTTGTTCACTACTGTGGTCTCATTTTCTTATCAAAATAGAAAGTTTAAGTACATGAAATATTGTGATAGAATATGAAATGTGAATGCATAATAAAGTCAGTTCGTCAATATGACTAAACACCACATCAGGCGATTTTTAATATCATTTGTGCGCGGCAGGCTTGATTATTGTACGTGTGAAAGTTGTAAACATTTAAAATTTGACTGAATATTGTTATCAAGTATGGAAAAAGATTACACACAATGAGTAAACCCTTCTTTTTACCCCTTCTTTTTACCCCTTCTTTTCGGCATTTATTCTTCTTTTTTTTGTGCGTAACAAGCCCATATTTTTGTTTTTTATTTTTATTAACAATTCTTTCATGGCACAGCTAATCTTTATATGTAGCATATTTATTTATTAATTATCAAACAGTCTGCAGGCGTATGCGCCTAAGTTTGAGACCCGCTGGCTGCCACCGGAAGCACTACGTGCCGAAAGAGGCTCGCGTGTTGCTCAAATCTCAACGAGAGTGGTTCACAATTGATAACGCTCGCATAGTTTATGAGCACTTTACGCTTATAATTCGTATTTGCCAAGTAAATTATGTGTCGGCTCGACATAGTAACCCTCAGAAATAATATAAATTGTCTACATTTGTATGAACTTTTATATGGGAGCATTATCTTTTCGCTGGTGGCACCACTTTTCGATTACGTCAATGATTAAATTCCACTGGTAGAATAATTTGAATTTTGCTTCGCTTCATTCCAAGTTCGTTGTCTGCCGATAAGCAATTTTAAAACACTTTGCGCATGTGGCTTTTTTATGATCATTTTTTTTTTAATTTCAATTATATTGATTTTTAAATTTAGTGTAATTGTTTACTTTAAAAATTAACTAACATAGAAAAAATTGATAAATAAAATGAAACCCCAACACAACTCACAGAGAAAGTACCGCCATTCACAACGAATAAAAAAAAACGTATAATATAAGTGCGACCCTATCGTGAATAGCCCTCGGAATGGAATAGGAATAAAACATTAGAACAAGAAAGTTCAGATGCCATTTGACTCCTATACATTCACGATAGGGCCGCATTTTAATCACACAGTTTTGTTCGTTGTGAATGACGGAATTTTCTCTTCTTTAAGGCTGAATGCTGACTAATAAATTATTAAAAGGAAGTTTTTTATTAGAAAAAATCTTAAGTAAGAAATCCAATCGATAATTCTCTAGGAGTGTGTATGTACTTACTTAGTAATGATTTTCACATGGTCATTTTATGAAAAATTCATGAAATTAAAGACAAATCAAAAAGTAAATTCTAGTAAATCCTGTATAGACAAAACAGTCTCCAAAAACAAAAACAAAATATGAAGTTGACAATAAGTTTTATACAATTTATGTGAAAAGTTCACAATATAATTTAAGTTTTATACAATTTAAGTGAAGTTCACAATATAATTTTTAGCAATTTAAAATTCATTTCTAGTAGCGAAGGAAATTTCATTACGGATTTTTAAACCTTTATTTGGTATTCTAGTGAAAGTTTTTGGAACTATATTTATTTTTAAAAAACCAATAATATTTAAAAAATTGTGTGTGGGGTTTCTTATGAACAGTGGCAGTTTACATAACTGCGGTTATGCGATTATAATTAAATTACCCAATTTTTTTTAAAATTCTGAATAAATTTATAATTTATTATTAATATACCAACAACAATTCATTAAATTAAATCAATAATTTTCAAAAAATGTAGATGTACATCTGGACAAATAAATATAGGATGATAATATATTTTTGAAAACTACACAAAACAGTTAAATTTTCTATTAAATTTTATATATATTACATATATTAAATTTATATTAAAATTTAATAAAAAATATTGTAAGATTTTAATTTTTTATTATGAATTTTATGAAAAGTGTGGATACCCTAACAAAACCACATCTCCCAATAGGCCACTAAATGCTTGTGGACACTAAAAATAAATCTGTATTTATTGTACTATATACTTTATTTATAAATGCATATACATACATACGTAGGTGGTACCTGCACAAAGCTATTGGCAACTCTTTCCAATGACCTTCCCCCCCTTAAAACTGTAATGAAAAAATACATTGTAATAAAAATAAAAAATACATAGTGACGACGCGAACATGCGCACTAGTAGAAGGCCATAATCACGTGATTTTCGCAGTCGGCAGAACACCAGCAAGTGCCAAGCCCTTTCAGCGGACTCTCCCCACAATGTCAAATATAAGGAGACCACACACATTGCCTTGGCTGCTGCCATGCAAGCGGGTGCCTGACGGTCGTAGTGCAGATATTAAGTTGTGCGAGGTCTTTCTTTGTCAGACGCACTCTTTGCCTACTGAGCAGATATTGAAGTAATAGAGATAAGTGAAGTTAACCCTAGCAGGGTTAAGTGTTTATATAATAGGCCGGATCTATTTATGCATATGGTGCACTTTTTGTCACATATTTTTGGAGACAAAATTGTGTTATTCCAACAATTTTCTTATTGCTTTTTTATTATTTAGTCCCCGACACCAATGATGAAAATAACTTAATTTACACGAATATATATGGAAGCGTTGCATTAATGGAGGTCGCATAACTCTCACTCACTCTCTCTCTCTCTCTCTCTCTCTCTCTTTCTTTACCTCTCCCAACTAAATCGTAGCGCGACACAAATACCAAAAATTAGTTGCAAGCGATACGGAGAAAATCGTTTAGAGCTGTAATATTTATTTAAACGGAAATAGAATGAATTAACGTATGACTTGGAAGACTTCCGATATTGTAATTTGATACAGAAATTGTTTACAGACCTTGAAATAGTGGCTACATTTAGAATTTTATGAAAGTTGCTTACAGCCTCAAGTGTAGCTACAAACTTATAAGAATAATAATAATGCCATAAACAGAAACATAATTCCATAATTAATTAAACTGAGAATGAAAATAATACTAAAACAATACGGTGAGTATGTTCTGCATTAAGTTGAAATAAAATCCTCAATCTAAGGTAAAATCACACGTCTGGGCTATGGAGTCGATACAAAGGGTGATTTTATACGACTCCGGCTTGTTTAATAAGGAACGTTTTATAACACTCCGACTGCGACTCCTTTAATAAGGGAGCTTTCATACGACTCCGGCTTCTTTAATAAGAAAGTTTTTATATGAAGGAGGTTTTATACGACTCCGATTGTTTTAATAAGGACGGTTTTATACGAATCTTACTTCTTTAATAAGGGAGCTTTCATACCAAGGCTTGTTTAATAAGGAAGGTTTTATAGGGCTCTGGCTTGTTTAGAAAGAAATTTATATGACTCGGATTGTTTTAATAAGTAAGGTTTTATACGGACTCTGACTGCTTTAACATGGAAGGTTTTATACCACACCGACTGCGACTCCTTTAATAAGGGAGCTTTCATATGACTCCGGCTTCTTTAATAAGAAAGTTTTTATATGACTCCCGACTCTGACTTTTTAATAAGAAAGTTTTTAGACTCCGACTGTTTTAATAAGGAAGGAGGTTTTATACGACTCATTGTTTTAATAAGGAAGGTTTGATACGATTCTGACTGCTTTAACATGGAAGGTTTTATACGACTTCTATCAAAGACAAATTATTAAACACGTTCAGTTCTCCTACAACCTGGAGTGACAAAATAATAGCAGACTGGAGCTTATTTTTCTGATGCAAAAGTTAAGTGAATGCTCAAATTGAAGGGCAACTAAAGGCTGTATATAAAAAAATTGGAATGAATCGGATCGAGATCATGGAGAAGTTTGCTATAGTTTTTTTTTTTTTAATATAGAATGATTTAACATTTTGAGTAATGCAGCCAATAATACTTAATTATCAAATTGGAGACTCTCCTCTCCGGACTGCTCTGGCAAGTTCTTTAGCCACAAACCCATGAATTCGTGATAATTGGTAGATAAGCTATTCCATACTCAGAGTTCGACTCCACAGCCCTATTCAGTAGAGCGCTGCTTCTTACTAACATGAACTGTACCAGATGAACTGTGCTGTTACCACCCTACGCAAAACTAGTTCCCAAACCACACAGCTGAAGAAAAATTAAAGAGAGAAAGGAAGGGGCTGTGTGAAATCTAGATTTAAAGACACTGGCTTGAAGCAGAATTAAATTATTAACTAACTACAAGTAAGTAAGAATATTTTATTTACTTATTTATGACGCAAACACTTTTTTTAACGCAAAAAAATTAAACAGATTAAGCAAATAAATTTAACAATGATGTTAATTTGAGTGGTTTTTATTTATTTAACTGTAGGAAGTATTTTATATATGTATGAGTATATGTATCAATGTATATGGATATGAATATTTGTATGTATTCATATGTATGTATGTATTCATATTTATGTATGTATGTATGTATTGATATGTATGTATGTACGTATGTTAATATATGAATATGTATGAATAGGAGGAAAGCATCAAAGCCAGTGGCCGTTCCTGTCAGTGGGCGACTTGAACCACACTAAAACCCCCTCTCGTGCATACGGTACATATGTATACATGTATCGTTGTATATATGTACTTATGTACTCTACGGGCCTAGAACTGTGTCTTTCCTCTAATATTCTTAGCAGTTTTGGAACTAGTCACTAGTATTTTTTGGAATAAAACCAAAAACCATTTGTCATACTTGTTGACTTGACTAAAATTTTATTATTAATCACATTCGAAAGAAAACGAAAACCTGGAGCATTGTCGTACTATATATTAACAATGCACGGTTTTAAAGTGTTTTTTAAAACAATTAAAAAAAGTGTACATATTTGTTATAAATAAATAGAAGCACTCAACACGAAACAACCAGTAAAACAAGTTAGTCGGGAGGCTAAAAAAGGTAATGAAAGCGGCACTGCCACCACGCGAAAATAAGCGTGGCATGGAATCTTCCACTATGAAAGTCAGCAAAAAGTGCGAGTATTGTTTGCATGAAAACAACGATCGATTAGTTTAAATGGAGACTGCACACCAATGCGCCAGCAAGCCACTGACGGCGATAGAGACGCATGTAAATAAAAGAAAAGCCACCACGAGTAACTTTAACAAATTGTGACCTTGACTTTGTTAAATCATGTATCGCCACCTGTCCAGCTATGCAGGGTGTAACAAAATTTTAAATATCGTGGTATCCATGCATGCTTGGTATTGGACTTGCATAGAGTTACGTATGCATGTATGTTTGTGTGTGTGTTTTTATAAGTTAGGAATTTTTGGCAACAGTTCACCATAAACCTAAACACAACTCAACTTACTCAAGCATGCATATTTATCCACACACAAAACATACGCATAGCCATACAATAAGGAAATAACTAGAGTTTTGAGGTATATTATCATGGCACACCTACTACTCTGCAACCATAATTAAAGAAAATCACGTTGAAATATTGATTTAACAATTTTAATTGCAAATAGCACGCAAAGGTCAAAGGGCCAGTCATACATTTATACATACATTCATGGTCTAATTCACAATAGGTCAGATACCAATTTCCTGAACGAATTGATTCTTTACAAATAAGGAAATTGATTTTAAATAGCGCAACCACTAAAAAAACATCTGATGCTGCGACAGCTCACGGGGTGCAGAAAAAAATGCACTTGGCAGAGAGCCCTGATTTTATTAGATATAACATAAATCATTGAACTGTGAAACATTATTATAATTTGTTTACGCTTATTCAGGAAAATAGTTAGAATTTTATTTTAAAGAGTGTAAAGCTACTATCAGTTACTTTTTTAGAAACTAGTGTGACACTTTTACACCCAACACAAAAACGCTAAACTAATCTGAGTGCACTTATAAGAACTTTACACGGATCTTTCCATTGTAATTAAAAACATCTATTTTAACACATAAAACTTCACCACTGATTTGCGTCATCAAAAAGCCGCTAATGTGTACACGTCTACAAACCAACAGAATAATTAGCTTCAATTATTTTTAATTTGTTTACTTGAACATAAAAGTTTGGGAGAAATTTTCCAATTTGCTGGAAAAAATTAGTCATTAAAAAATCATGCATTTGAAAATAACGTCTCTGTCCACTGTGAATATGCCATCCTTGTGACTTGTCATAATTAGAAATATTGTATTCATTGCAACTGCAATTGTGCACTTAAGGAAACACCTATTAAAAAGTGTTGATTCACAATGAAATGTCAACTGTTTCATAATACAATCATAATTTAAATTAGATTAAAACTGGAAAATTTCGTATAAAATTGGTGCAACTATTCTATTTTTGTTGTTGTTTTGAAAATGCATAAAAGAAAAGTAAACATGACTCACCATCCATCACACCATACGCGCACTTCTTTCCGGACCGCACGTTCCTTCTGCGGCAGCCCGGCGCTGCTGACCCTATCACCAATCTCCTCATTTTTTGTTGTGGACTTTAGGTTGCCGTTCAATTTTTCACTCATTTTTTACAAACAATAATATTTTCTATTTATGTGGATGTGTGTTTGTGTTCTTAATCAATAATATTAAAAATTGTATGGAAAATATATGTTCCAATATAAAATTGCGCAAAAATTATTTGCAAAATCGAATCGATAAAAATTGTCTTAGTTTAAACTTTTAAAAAAATATGTTTGTATTTTGTTGCTAGCGAGAAGTGACTGACTAAATGATACAACCAACCGTTCGCTTCGAGCGCTTCGTAATATTTGTTGAAATGTTTTATTAATAAAAATTTTGTATGTGCTCGCTCGCTTACGCTGTGCTGGCTTTGATATTTTTTTTGTTAATTACTTGATTTTATATTTCACTTCACTGAGCTACTATGCTTTCTTATCAGCTAAACACACAAGTTTTTCTGCTAGTTTCTTGTGCGTTTTTTACGACTTTTTAACTTTACACTTAAATTTCTATGAGATTCCTTTAGTTGACTTTCAGTCCACAGCTCATCGTCACTGCAGCTAAATAAATAACTGGCCAATCGAATAATTTGACGTTTACTCACTTTTGTGAATATTTGGTAGGAAAGAGAGGCTATGAGAGCCGTCAAAGAATATAAAAAAAGAAGAACATGAGCTGTTATGCGTCAGTGTTGTCAACTCTGAATTTCCCCATTATGTATAACCCTGTTGTGCCAAACCAAAGAAATCGGAAAGCAGTGGACAAATAATACGAATTTTAATGAATAAATGAGATAAAACAAAATCTGTGTTTATTACTATTTGTGTTCATTCATGACAAAATTTTGTAATATTTCCATTTCGTTAAATAAATTAAATATATTAATGAAATGATGGCGTAATGTTATACAACATTCAAATTCAAATTTAGGTTATTTCGAGGGTTATCTAATTGTGTTTTCATATGGCAACTCTGTTAATTGCGCATATTCGTCACACCGCAGTTGGACAATTAGATTCCGCATGCCAATAGGAATAGTCACTGAAGTAAAAAAGTTAACTATAATTTTAGTAAGGGTATTCACCACTTCTAAGTCAACTTAATTAAACTTCATTTCGTTCGAATTAAACAGGTGTGTTAAATTGCTTAAAAGTGTTATATATTAGAAATTTTCAGAGTTGTATTTATTAAAATAAAATTATATTAATATGCTTTTTACTTAAATATAGTATATATATATCTAATTTTTATAGATAAATATATAAAATTACTAAATTTATAATATATTAACTTTAGTAACCTTTTTTATATATTTTAAAATATTTAATGATTTTAAAGATTCTAAATTAAATAGTATATTTTATAAGTCATTAACTATATTAAATTATCTCTTAAATACCGGAAATCAAGAAAAATTTAAAATACATGCTTCTCCTCTTTGTTTGACACTAAACTTCCCAGCAGTACAGAATACCATCAACGAAGTAATCATACTATGATTATAATAAAATGTTCTTTACAAATGTTGGGAAATCTGATCATGTAAAGGGTCTTCTATAGATATTTAACCATTCAATTGGTTTTGATTGCTTAATTGCTCTTTATACCATAATTTATAAATTTTATCTATCAATTTATTGGTTGTATGCATTATGGATTAAATTGTAGTGCCCACTTCTGTGTGCGACTACTGTGTTTTTATAATTATGCGAATTAATTATTCAAATATTTGCTTAGACACCCCCACATATATTTGCATTCGCATATGGAGTGCACATTTTTAAATTTATGTTGATTTTTTTATTCACAATAAATATATTGGACTCTGATCTGACCGAATGATCATCTGAACGCTCGCATCTGTGTGGTATTCTGCGATATGGAGAGCGTGTACTCGTTTCGTTTGTCTGCCAGATTGATTATTGTTGTGAATTCATTCGCGGAATGGGAATGAAAATAAAAATGATAACAGTCCATCACGCCACAAATTTTGTACATATCTGTTTTCTTTGAATTGTTCTGTTTACGTGCAAGCAAGCAACTTAAAATGAATGAGTGCCTGAGGAGGTCCACATTTGCCAGTACTACTCCCATTAACACGTAATCACAGAGCAAAAATAAGCTACTAAATGCGATTCGAATGCGTAAATATATGGAAGTAAACTTACATATATATAAAAATTGACACCCTTTTTATAAAGTGGAAAATATTGGAATAGTTTAGTTACGACGGTTATTATATGCGCCATATTTAAATTTTAACGTCAATTCCTCCTCCGATTAGTTCTACATACGCTGTTGCAATTGTAGTGTAACAAGAATTTTAGTATAAAACCACAGATTTCTTCAAGTATTTGGACACTTAGTGTATGAATGGAAACATGAATAACATCGAATAAGGTCTATAATTCGTATGTATATTTTTGTATACTAAAATTCACAAAGCATCAATACTGTAATACACTCAAGGTGAATTTACACCTTGTAATACCCTCAAATTTAATAGAAAAGACAGAGAAAAGAAACTTAAACGTCAAACGGCTAAGCAGCGAAATAAAGCAGACGGACGCTGTACATGAATCCACTAAAAATCGTGGTGAATCCACTCCGAATCGTGGTGAATCCACTCAGAAACGTGGTGAATCCACTCAGAATCGTGGTGAATCCACTAAAAATCGTGGTGTGTCCGTTACGGACGCTGACAGCGAAAAGGACTTTCTTTTCTCTGTGTTCTCTGATATTTAACTGTAAACATCTTAAACGGGTAATAATTAAACCAGTTAACTGTCAATTGAAACACTGAAACGCATACCTTTTGTTTGTGTGTCATTATGTCTCCAAGTACTCTGTCGTTATCTCAATCGCCATACCTAAAAAAGACATAAGATAAATTGAAATTGGATATTATATATAGTAGTAATATAATCGGCTGTTTCTGCACAACTCACTTGCTTATTTTTTCCAAAAAAATGTATGATAATTTTTACATAAAATTTAACACACTAAACAGGGCGCACTTTTTAGGTGATCGCAAGGGACTCACTCTTCTTCTTGATCGTATTTATGTTCGTTATTCTTTAGAGCTTTTTTTTAACAATCAGTTGGTTTCAACTGACAACCAAACTTAATTAAATGATTGTTGTTGTAGCCTTACGGCCACCTTATTAGTGCTCCCTGATACAAAACATGGCTTATGCTTATGTCTATATAGTTATATATGTATGTATATGCCATTATTAGTATAATAAGTTAGTATGCGACTGGGTATATATGGATTTATGTTTGAATGTTATGTATCTATATTATTTTAGGCGTGCGTTGGTATGTGTTGGTGTATAGCAATGTGAATATATTAAAAATTTAAATCAAACAAATTTTTAATTATATTGTAGTGGTAGAAATACCAATTTATTTAATGTTGATAATAAATACCACAATTATCACTTTGGTTCCATTTCCACTTGTTCCTATAGTACATTGCATCCAAATAGTTAAAAGGTTATAATAGTTCTATAGTACATAAAATAAATAACTTAACACAAAAAGATGTCAGTGTTCCATGAAAAACTGGCAGAATGCATTTTCAGCGTTCATTTTCATGCACAGAAAATTTTAAAAGCAACATCGCAAGACTGATTCCGGATGCTTTTGACACTTTGTTCGGGATAGTCTCTTTGATGCACACCAAACCGAAACGCTCAGACCCAGTTTGGATCAATTCATTTAATTCTCATTTGGCAGGATAAACACTTCCATGGATCTTTTCAAAATACCTTCCTTTAAACTAAGTGGATTTTTCATTAACTGAATTTTTTTAATTCCGCATGGCTCCAACAATGAAGAATTTGGAGAACGTGCATGTGCCTCATTAATAACAAATGGTTTGGTTTGATTTCCTTCGTCCAAAGATTCATCTAGACATATGGGAGGCGTGGATGGAAGTGGCATGCTTTGTACTGTTCTCACAGATGAATATTGGTGTGGATTTCTATTTTGCTTGTTCTGCTTTTCTATGAGTTTAGCTTTCATTACCAAATCCATAATTAATTGTTTCACTTCATCATAGGTTTCCTCCAGCTCCTCAAGCTCTGAACATAAATAATTACAAAACAGCATTTGCTTTGAAGGTGGTTTTCTTTGCTGCTCGGAATTTTCCGCAATAATTCGCACCAAGTCCAACGATTTGCCGGCATTCTCATAAAGCTTTTCCATTTTCTCCATTTCACTTGACACTTCGTTATCATCCGAAGCCACTGGACTCTCCTGCTGCAACACGGAACAGACTTTAATATAAAGGGAATTGCCTTTTATTACTTTTTACTTACCAACAAATCATTCACATTAGGCGAACCATCCCTATCGTCATTGGTGTGCTGCAGGAATCCCAATTGATTATAGCACCACAATTTAGGCACATAGTTCATCCCCATTTTGCTCGTTTTCGCGTAGTTCTTCTTCTCCACTGTCAGCTGATTACGCAGAGTCTTGATCTTGGTCCTAATGCAGTTGGCTGTGACGCCTGGCTTGACGTTCGCTACTTCGGCGGTAATTTCATTTAACGCACTTTCCCTCTTGTTCGACTTGAAGTAGTCAGCATATTTGGAGTTGTACAATAATGGGTACTTTTCGTAGACCGAAATCAAAAATTCTGTTTCGTACCTTGTCCAAGAATTTTCTGCTTTTTTTACTTTATAAGCCATATTTTGAGACTCGGGTCTAAAATGCGAATGGTGGACGGCTCAACAACAAAGGAAAGAAAACACAAAATAAAACTAACGAGAAAAATACTTGTATGTGTGTCAAAGGGGCGATTCACACCTACGGGAGTGCGTTCCATTGTAGCCAGAGAATATATTGTAGCTACGCAGATATCATAGAATGTTCTCTGGCAGATATTTATGTTCATGTCTTTCGAGACGATTTAAACAATAATAAATAATATTATGAGATACTAAGTTTTTATGAATGAGGACAATTGCACGGAATTGAAAATTTGTTTTATTATGAAGTCATGAAGTAAACTTAATAAAATGGAAGAAAATAATAAATCATTTATAAATATTTACATTACATTATTTAGCAGTTTTGTCGAATAGGAATAAGAGGAATTAAGTTTTTACAATGGAAATGATTCTTATTAATTATTATATATTATATATATATTTTATATATAATTAAATTTAGAATTATGGGAGTAAAGGAAAAAAGTTCAAAAATGTTCGTTAATTTTGAAAATATGCACTAAACTGCACTAGAAAATATTCAGCGCAGCCAGTTCATGAACTGAAAGCGAACTTTCAGGGCGGCAGCAGGAAAGTGTAAATGAACTTGAGACCCGAGTGCAGTTCAGGGGAGTTAGTTCAGAAAGTGCAGCCAGTTCATGGGACACAAACAGACCTCAGATCATCAATGTAGGATTGATGTTTTTCATTTATATTATTAAATTTTCAATTATGTGTTGTATTAATTATTTAAGTTTAAATAGAGTTTAACTTTTTCTTTCTTCTCACAGTGTAGAAAAGTAAAAGATTTTCAATATTATAGTACTTATTTCTTACGCTATCTACTGTGAATATTCGCTTTAAACATGGTGGAAATACAGGCGGCGTGAAAAGAAAAACTAGTGGAGCATTAAGTACGATAAGTTTTCTTAACTTTTCTCTGTACAGTTCATACAAACAAAATGTGTGGCACTTATAGGAGCAAAGTCATGAAATGTTTGAATTTCTGTAGTACTTGTTTCTCAATAATTTATAATCGCATTTTCTAATATAAGAAGAGCGTCTATAAGAAAGAATCACATTTTTCTAAGATTCCAAACATAATATATACCATATATATTATATATATATATATATATATATATATATATATTTATATATATATATATATATATATATATATATATATATATATATATATATATATATGTATATATATATATATATATATATATATATATATATATGTATGTGTATATATATATATATATATATATATATATATATATATATATATATATATATATATATATATATATATATATATATATATATATATATATATACGAGATCTGATAAAAAAATAAAGTATTTATTTATTCATCAACAACTATCTTGTCCCCTTTAAAGTAATTCCCCTCAGATATAATACACTTATGCCAGCATTTTTTTCAATCCTCGAAACACTTCTGAAACGCTTTTTTTGGTATCGCCTACAGCTCCTGTTTCGATTTTTCTTTTATCTCCTCAACCGTAGCAAAACGCTTTCCTTTCATCGGTGTCTTCAGTTTTGGAAAGAGGAAAAAGTCAGCCAAGTCCGGTGAATACGGTGGTTGAGGCATGATAATGGTTTTGTTTTTGGCCAAAAACCGCTCCTGAGCGATGTCCATGCGACGCTGTTTTTGCTCAAAATTTAGCAATTTTGGAACAATCTTCGATGCCGCACATTTCATGCCTAAAACATCCGTAAAAATTGCTTGGCATGAGCCGAACGATATGCCAACATCATCAGCAACCTCTCTGATAGTGATTCGACGATTATCCAAAATCATTTTCTTCACTGCGTCAATGTTTTCATCGGTTGTTGACGTGCTCGGGCGACCAGGACGAGCACCGTCATTGACATCTTCTCGGCCTTCCTTAAACCGGTTATACCACAATTGAACTTGTGTTCTGCTCATAGTAGACTCGCCAAAGGCCACAGTCAACATTTCAAATGTCCTTGCGCATTTAATTTCATTTTTTACACAAAACTGAATACAATTTCTTTGATCCATTTTTTCGAATAGTACAAAATCGAAGAGCACACCAAAACACGACTAACTTTTTTATCTGTCAAAAACAAACTGACAATCCAAAATGGTTGGTATTGCCAACATATATAACAGACATGTGTACCAACATAAAAAAAAATGCGAACATCGAACATACGTAACTCACGAAAAGATGAAAATAACGGTTATCTTTTGATCACACCTCGTATATATATATATATATATATATATATATATATATATATATATATATATATATATATATATATATATATATATATATATTTATTTCATTGGTAATCTTTTAAAGTAACCGCTAAAAGAGCTTTACTAAAATATTAGAAATTTTATTATTATTATTATTATTATTATTATTATATCTCACACCATAATTAATTATGAGTGCAAGGTGTTGTGGGATTGAGTACTAGCTACTGAGGCTTTCGACTCGAAGAGAAAAGGATTTTATAGAAACAAGCATTTTGAAGACCAAGCCCGTGGCAGGATTTGAACCTGCGACCCTCGGGGTGTGAGTCTAGCATGATTATCACTAGACCACAGAGGGTGGCTTATTAGAAATTTGTATTTGTAAAATCTGAATAGGATCACAAAATATATGTAATAAGAAGCAAAATTCGGACAAATTCAAGAAAAATATAGCATATTAATATAATTCATCTTAATCATCATAATTAATATGAGTAAAATGTAGTTGCATTATATAATTATTTAATAGAATACTTTAGTGGAAATACTCTAGGTAAAACCAGTGGAGAGAACGACTAAATTGATATCTTTGGTTGCCAAAGAATCTCTACACATATGCAATTGCAACATTTTTGCTTGTTAATGATTGCTTTGTTTATAACAAATTCCAGGTACAGTTTTTAGAATTTTTATACACCACCACGTAGAGTAATTCCAATTTGATAAAATACATTAATTTGTTATTAATAAATAAAAACTATTTTTTATTTCATAATCAATATAATTTTTTAACGCACACTTATATTCATCTCTGAGTTGTAACTGTTCCTTAATCACCATCTACGATCATGGGCGCTCCTTTGGCGTTCATTTTAGTTGTATTTGCGTTCTATAAAGTAATACAATGAATAATGAATTGAAAAAATTTTCCTTTACACATTTTGTATAAGTTTCATAGATTTCTGTTGGTTTACATTTAATCAGGGAGTAAAAACAAAACAATATGTCAAATTTAATTTTGCATCAGAATTCTGTAAATAAAATAACAAAAGCAATAATTTTCACCATTTTTTAAATCCAATCACTCTTTGCTTAACTTTTTCAATTTTCAAGAGCCGATTTAAATGTTCAAAAAACTTCAAAAACAATCACGAATAAGAGTGATTTTCCCTGGCACCTAATAAGTGTGCCCTGGTGGAAGTGAATTTATTGTGTACATGTAAATGGGAAGAAGAAGACTTGTAATCTTGTAATTCTTTGATAACACCACCTTCGCAATTCCATGATTAGCGCCGTAACCTTTTGTGTGTGTTAGTGTGTGGTGTGTGGTTGCTGCCTGTTTTCAAATAAGTTTAGTATCTTGCTTAGCTTACTGCGTGGTTGTTGTGTGAGCGGCTAACTTTGCTGAAGTGTTTGTGGGCCATTTGCTGACGTTCGTTTTTAACTGAAACAGTATCATAGAACAAAAACAAGCAATCGCTGAAAAACATGAGCAATTAGTAATTAACGTGATGAAACAATAGTGTCGGGTGCTGCTGCTTCGTTTGGTTTTCTGCCTATTTTATTTTCGATGTAATTGTTGATTGGCAATAAACTGCTTCAAGTTGTGTTCAGTATTACGTAGTCGCACCCCTTTAGCCGGTCACATTTAATTTAATTAGAAGTTTTACATAATTGAAATCAAAGCGGCTAAGAGGAACAAGCAACAGTTTAACAATGACGTCGACAGATGTCCGCAAACGACAAGTAAGTAGGGCGGGTGTATTGGAGCGCCAAACTAAACAAGAAAAAACTACAAAATGCACGGCTAGTCAAGAAAAGAATGCACAGCAGCCTTTTCAGGAGTCAAACACACACATATACATATTTACGCGCATGAATGCATGCCATCAACTTGCGTTTTGTCTCGCTGATATGGTAGCGCGACCCTACTTCAGGTATTTAATAGTGTTTAAGGAAGTGATAAGCAATTCCTATAATTAACCATACAAAATTGATGCCAAGTTTATTGACTCGAAAATTGCGAAATTCTGTTGGCTGATGAATTAGTTATAGTCTACACACTAGGTACGCGCGCAGCTGATATGGACTAATTAAAAATAAAAAAACCGCACAAGTTATATGATGTCATATACGAATATATTAGAACGCTACGATATGTAAATACGCTTTTATTTATATGTACAGATACATAAGTACAAATGTACGTCAATACTAATACAATACTAAGTACCCCTGTCCTGGCAGAGAGTGTGTCACAAGTCGACAATTGGCTTATTCCTTGGGGGAGGAGGAGGAGCTATATATCAATGGATTATTGTTTTCTGCATATATATGTGTATACAACTGGCACCCTACTAAAATAGTCGAGTCACGTAACGATCAGTATAACAAATTCAATCTTATCAGCCATGTAAATGTTAATTGCAGCGCGTGCAGCGTTGTACGTAGTAAAATACTTGGTATAGTCAATTAATCCATGAGTCTAGCCGCTTATAATATTATTATTATTATGTTGTATTAATAATTTGATTTTCAGTAATTAATTATGACTACAAAGTTGGGGCACTTGACTACTGGCCTTCAAATCGAGGAAACAAAAATTTAGAGAAAAATTTCGAGACCATGTCCTTGGCATTTATCCCATAATTTGTGGTATTACAATGAGCCGCCGCATGGCCTAAGTGAGTTTTCTGGCCGACTATCTGTATCCTTGACAGCTACGTAAACCTACCCTAGGCCCTTGGCAGGATTCGAATCCATAACCTCACAACTGTGAGACTAGCATGCTTATCACTACACCACAGCTACAATTATATTAATATACGAGTATATTATATACAAGTTGTATTAATAGACCTAAACTGTTGTTGCCATGTTGAAATAATATTGTAATCACTGGTGACCTGGATATACATTATATTTATATATTTTACTAGTACTTGGATAGGGAGGAAGAAGTGGACACATTTATATGGTAGTTTAAAGTAGCAGCCTTGGATTTGTTACTATTGTTCATATTGTAAAAAAAAATGTTTGCAATAAGGCTACCAGGTAATCTTGCTTAAATCCTGTTTAAGCCATGATCTTTGAATACTTTCTTTTACATTTTCATGTGGAAAACCTCAGCTCTCATATTCCCATAACCTACCACACAGTAACATTTCACTATAAAGAAAATCGCATATAAATATAGTTCACATATGTTTTTTTGCTTAAATCCAGCGCTGAAACTCGCTTGAATTAGATCAGTTGAACAAAAGGTATCCTGAGAAGGGTCATCTTTGAAGTTATTTTTTATGATTTGCAGTTTTATAGGGTACGACTTAAGCCGTTCACAATAGGCTGGCTTCCTTGGCTTGTTTGCATACACATTATCGTTGAAGCGTATGTAAACGTGTATGTGTATTTGTGTGTTATGTTAAATCACATTGATAAGACTCATGTGGTTATTGTTTTAACTTAATAGCTCAAGTAGGCGACGACCGGCTGCGAGTGGCAAATATTTATTCGCTGTAAATACTTCCAGTTTAATGATGATGATTTGCAAAAATCTTATTTATTTCTCCATACAGAGTCGGTAAATAATCAAGACTGAACGATAGATAGGAACTATATTATTTTTAGGTAGGCTGTGGTACTCCGAAAATTTATATTAGACTAAAAAAACATTTGGTAAAAGTATGGCACAGTTTACTATACAGTAATATTAAAAAAAAATGCTGTCTATAAGTATATGAAAATTATTTTCTTTGATAATATATAGTATTAAAAAATTTGTATAATGCTAAAAGGTGTGTCAAAGAAATTGAACGAAGTTTCTTGTAGGAGAATACATGTACATATATGTGCTAGCTAGGTGAACCCCTCTTCCCTTTCACCTCTTCCATATTTTACGGTCAGCTGTCAAAATTCACAAGCACCACCGTGCTTACATACACACAAACACATTCACAGTAGACAAAAAATATTTAATAACTATGTAAGTAAACTTCGCTCGCTTCTCTTTCCTTTTAGTTAGTGTCTAAACGCATCTGCTCCACGTCAATGATTGAGGTAAGCACACATACAGACACATCTATGTGAATTTCCTACCAACAATGTTATTTCCACTTGAAAATGTTAGTATGAATAATATATGAGAGTGTCTGTATGTAAATTTGTGGGTAAAAGTAGTGGTGAAATTATAATTTAAATTATTGAAATTGCTTTTTTATCATTCTCCTATAATTATATTCATACGTTTACACCCATTATTGTCTTATCGATTAAAAAAGGGCCTTAAAAGTGTATTCTATATTTTGATAAGATAATTTTTCATTTCACCACTTTATGAGTGCTTACATACTGCAACAAAGTAATGAGTAATAAATACACTACGAGGGCGGATTGATATTGAAGCTACCTAGCGCTAGATGGCAGCACAAACACAAAATTTTTTTTTTTTAGAAATTTCGATCTGTCAAACGTCAGCTGTTAAAATTTCACCCAAATTCA
The DNA here is from genome assembly GCA_920105625.2 of Clusia tigrina. Lineage (NCBI taxonomy): Eukaryota > Metazoa > Arthropoda > Insecta > Diptera > Clusiidae > Clusia > Clusia tigrina. Next base: position 51,037,940 of record OV050033.1, on the reverse strand, counting down.
TCGGTTAGTTTATCTGTTGTAGTCGTTTGAAGTAAGCAACTTTTGTGTTTCTTGAAAAATGGAAAAAAGCGAATTTCGTGCAGTGATTAAACACTATTATTTGAAAGGGAAAACGGCGAAAGATACAAAAGAAAAGCTCGATAAACATTAGGGTGAGTCTGCTCCGTCAGATTACATGGTAAAATATTGGATTACTGAATTTAAACGCGGCCGAACAAGCACTGCAACAATACCATCAACAGGGAGGCCAAAAGAGGTGGTTACTGAAGAAAATATCAAGAAAATCCTCGATATCGTTATGAATGATCGCCGAGTCAAGTTGCGTGAGATTGTTGAAATGGTAAACATATCATATGAACGTGTGTTCCACATTTTGCATGAACATATGCATATGAAAAAGCTATCGACAAGATGGGTGCCGCGTTTGCTCAGTGTCGAACAAAAACGAGTTCGACAGACCACTTCACAGCGGTGTTTGGACATGATAAAGCGTAATCCTGTTGATTTTTGGCGTCGATTAATAACTGTTGATGAAACGTGGGTCCACCACTACACACCTGAAACCAAAAATCAATCGAAACAATGGGTGGAAGCTGTTGGAAGTGCTCCGAAGAAGGCGAAGGCAGTGAAATCGGCTGGCAAGGTTAGGGCCACTGTATTTTGGGATGCACACGGAATATTGTTCGTCGATTATCTTGAAAAAGGATCCACAATCACAGGAAAGTATTATCGTGCATTATTGGATCAATTGATTGATGCAATCAAGGAAAAACGACCACATTTAAAGAAGAAAAAAATGCTCTTTCTTCAAGACAACGCACCGGTTCACACAGCATTAGATACGATGCTAAAATTACGTGAAATACACTTCGAATTGGTTAATCATCCACCTTATAGTCCAGATTTAGCTCCTAGTGACTTTTTCCTGTTTCCAAACTTGAAAAAATGGCTCGCAGGAAAAAGATTCATCTCAAACAAAGAAGTGATTACCGAAACTAACGCGTATTTTGAGGGGTATAAAAAAGTTGGAATATCGTCTTACTAAGTGTGTCGAAGTAAAAGGAGACTATGTTGAGAAATAAATGGTTTCTGAAAAAAAAAAATGTTTTTTTTCCTACTTAGGTAGGTTCAATATCAATCCGCCTTCGTATATCACTTCCTTACTTTAAAATTACCTCCAATAAGGAGTGTGGAGTCGAGGGTTGTTTATTTTTTAGTAGGAGTGGGAGTCAGAGTCAGTATAAATTGAACCATACAATGAGACCAATATAGGAGTCGAGGATTTTTACTTTTTGGGTCGGAGTCGGCATAATTTGAATCATATAATGAAACCATCTTCATATTTGCAGAACAATAAAAAAAATTGTTGTAAAATTTATAATAATTAAAGGAGTAAATTACATATTTTGAACTAAATTAAATAAGAAAATTATTGAATTTGAGAAACAATTTCTTTGTTTAGCTTAATAAAAGGACTTTAAACCGTGTTAGGTTAGGTAGGTTACATTGGCTGGTCGTAGACCTAGATATGCCTGCAAAGTCCTTTGTAGTGTTAGATATCCTTTTAAGAGACCTAATATGGATTTGTACAAGAGAGACGCTCTTAGCCAACTTTAAGAGCGAAACCATCCCTAGTGCTGAGACCACGTCCACCCTCAAATCAGTCGCATAAAACCTTCCTTATTAAAAAAAGTCGGAGTCGTAAAAAACATTCCTTATTAAAGAAGTGTCGGAGTCGTTACAAAATTGTACGACCTAACTTCTAAATCATAGAAACCCATTACCTTCCTCTTTTCAATTTGCAATTAATCTATTAATTATATGCTTCGTTATTTTTTGGCATTAATAATGGCAACTATTTCAATAATGAATGCATTAATTTAATTATTAAGTATTATTAATGCAGTCAAATTAGAAAACTACGTTTTCTTAAAATATATCATATATATTTGAAAACGGTATCATTTATATCCCATTTGGCTTAATTAATTGACTGGTTATGTAGTTAATAAATGTAAATACAAATTTTCTGGCTCAGCATTTATCAGAGTCTTTCAAGTCGGTCAGTTTGCATAACAATCTCAAGAGATTTCACTCTTCTTGATTAGATAGTTTTCTTTTTTTCTTATCTTTATAAAACCTCTTTAATTTGCTAATGTAAATGTGATTTATTAAAAACAGAAAACCAACAGCATGATTCGCAGATACCTCGGGCAAACTTCTTCTACAGTCTGGCTCCACAAAGCTTTCCAACCAGTGAGTACAGTTTTCTGCAGGCTGGGGGCAAAGTCAGCAGATACGAGCTATATAAATATATCAGACTAAAAATAGCACAATAGATAAAGACTTGATTGTTTCTAAATGTACAAAGTTTTCTGGTGTATATACACTATGGAAGTGCACATTAGAAGTGCATGTTGAACAGGAAAAATCAGTTGTTCGATAAACCGGTATTTTCCACATATCGGTATTTTTTAAACCGGTGCAAAGGAAATCAAATACTTTGTGGAACCATGATCAATATATGTATTTTACACACTTTAGGAGCCCTCAGAGATCTGAAGTTAGTGTACTCATGAGTACTTTTAATACATTTTGGAGGACCTTTACAAAGTCACAACAAAAATAAATGGAATGGAACATTCGTAGTAGCTTCCCTCCATATAAAAAGACCCTTGACATATTGTTATATGAGTAGAAGGGTGAAAGCTTGGCAAGGAAAGCGACGTCTATACATTTTAATGGTCCTGAACACGTCTGTGGGCTATCATCCAGTACTATTGGATTGCCGAAGAAATGCTCCAAAGAAAAAAGAAATCAATTCTGGAGGAATCTTCTTCGATTAAGACAAGCCAAAGTCTTTCTGGGAGACTTTAATCGTATAATACAAAAGAGCTGATAAGCATGCTTCATTGCAAATTAAAAGACATCACTGTAGACTCAACTAACATTGGAATAAGTCATCATTAGACGCGATCTGTAAATTCTGTGGAGAAAGTGATGAAATCTCTCTACACCTGATCACAGACTGCGAAGCTCTCATACACAAAAGACATATGTAGATATTTTGTAGAATATATCTTGGATATGAGTTAAATTTCTCAACTATCCCCATAGTTTGAGTACACAGGAGCATCACAATTAATATTTTAGGTCACATTGCGTAACACCCTTTATATAATCTATTCTACAAAATCTAACATGTTATTCTACAGCACCTGTTTTAATGCTACATATAAATATAAATTCAGACGTTCTACCAAATTATGATAACTTTATTTGACCATAAGAAATAAAAAACCTCGATACTCCATCTGATCTCTTTAGTTTGAACCAATTTTCTCCACGGACTGACCCACTGGGTTCCACTTGGGTAACCTACTGAAATGAAGTGAACGCTATAAATTATGGCAGATTCTTTTTATTACCTTATTTTCCTAAAGCAAAAAGTTAGACGCATTTCCATATTAAATGAATCTAATTGACCTTTTTTATTTAAACAAACAAAAAATGTCAAAGTCAAAGGGGAAACTGCTTATAAAGTGAGCTTTCGAAAGTCAACAAAAAGTAAGCGAAATGGCAACAAAATGGAATTGGAACAAAGCTTCGCTCTTTCATTCCCTTCCTATCGAACAATATTGTCAAAGCAGCATGTTGATGTTTTCTCTTGTGGGGGGAATAACGAACTTATTTTGTCCCCAAAATTTAAGAAACTTTAGTCTAAAAGCGCTTGTTTTGCCCTAGTCGTGTCAATTTATTCCAGGTGTGAGTAAATAAAATATACGATAATCTCTGATTAAAATTCCCAATGAAGTACACAATAAATCAGAAATAATCTGTTGTTTCAATCATCCGATAGGCTGCCAGAATGCACCCAATGATGTTTAAAAGTTTTCATTGTTACTATTTTCTTGCAATTTTGTAAGTAAAAAATCTTAATAACCTCACAACAAGGATAACAGCCCCCGACACGCTTCACTGTGCTTACTTCGCCTTAACTGTCAAAGTTGAGTATTAGCTGTTTAGTTGAAAGAAATTTTATTTATATAAAAAAAGGTTTATCGGTAAATGTGTGGTAACGATATAGATACAGTGAATATCATTAACAATCATAAAATCAATGGTAATGTTCGGTGGTACTCTCTACAATTTGCACTTGACGAAATTTAGACAAAATAATTGATTATTATTATTATGCAAGGAGTTGGAGGAATGAGTGCCAGCAACTAAGCCTTCGACTCGAAGAGGAAAAGATTTAGAAAAAAGAATTTTTCAGACCATGCCCAGGGCAGGGAAATTAATGGATTATTTTTCACTCATTATTTAGACCCTGACAGCCTTAGTATTAGTATTAGTATTTTTCGTGTAATAATAATGAACAGTTTTGTTCTGCGTTAATATCCTAACTATATCAACAGATTTTTTTCGGAAAGACCATATTTTTCTCAACATACATTTTTGCCAGTAAGTCAATATGATATGAATTTATACATATACAGCTATATTCTTTAGTGAATACACCCGAAATGTTCTCTTTGGCTGCTACTATATCTAGCGTGTTTTAACTTTGACACAATTTGTCTGCCGCATTATAGCGAACCTAATAACCTAGCAGAGAATACTGTGTGGAAACCTGCTAATTGTATAAAAAGCTTGACAACTGTGAGGTAGTAACTTTCAACTGATAGGCTGAAATTATACTCATCATTAATTATCACAATAATTATCAATTAATTATGATGATATTAATAAATGGATTCCGCAGAAGTTTGGACATATTTTTTCGGCATAGCCCGAAAAATGTTTTGTCCCACACCTGATTATTCTTAGGTTTATCACAAAGGGGATAATTTGCTAACCTACTTGTTGACAACACTTTCTTTTTCGCAATACGCTCTCTCTTGCCTAAGCATATACAAATAGTTGCCAGGTAAAAGCCTAAGGGAGTGCGTTTGAAGTCCTGGAGTACAACATTGAAGGAGAGTATAACATGTAAACCGCGGTTGGGCTTGTCTCATTATATTGGTGTTTTGTTTTTTTTTGCAATTTATGCATAGGAATCAGTCGGAACAATTATATTTTAGTGGTGGCTCCGCGGGCGTTTACCTGGCAATGGCTGTGCCATGCGCCTACTTATGAAAACAACATTTGACATTTTGCGGTAGTTGTATTCGCTCGGTCGTTGATTCGTATCTCATTTTTGAGGGGGTCGCACAAGAAATGCTGCTGTGCTATGTTTGCGACAGGAATCATAAATTAGTTTATTTGTCGCACGGCAAAGATTTAAAATAATTGCACACATACATATATGAAATAATAGTGAAGTAATGAAATATAAGTACGAACTGGTAAGATTTGAAAATTTATGCGAAAAAGTTGGATAACGATTTTGTTTATTTTTACATTATTTTTTCAATGAACAATTCCATCAATTTAATGTATTGTTCTATTTCAATTACAGTTAAGTCAGAGTGGTGAGAACAGAGCGATTGCCTCTCCGCAGCGACGCAAATCAGCTGGAGGATCCTCCGCATCCGGTGGGGGCATACCCAAAGGACTGAAACTATCGTTCTTATGCTTAATAATATCTGTGGTATGCTTGCTTATCACTTTTGGTAGGTTACGAGCAAATGAATTTATATTTTATATATATATATATATATATATATATATATATATATATATATATATATATATATATATATATATATATATGAATGTAATTATACTTTCATTTCAGCCATATACCTAGACACGTCCAATCCCCTTCTGATGCAGTTGGCCTCAAAATTTGGTTACACCAAAAGTTCTCAGTATGCGGTGATTATTGATGCCGGTTCCACGGGCAGTCGTGTCCTTGCTTACAAATTCAATAGAAGCTTTTTTGGTAAGAAGAAAATTTATGATATATATGTATGTATATACTCGTATATATGATTACATAACAATATATATAAGTACAATTTTCATAGGGTCTTAAATTAAGTAATTTATTTATTAGTCCTTTTTGTATATTATGTAATTACAAGTGCTGAGTTTGGTGGTGATTTTATTATTGTGCGCTCAATTATCTGAGACTGTGAGCATTAAACGCCCATGTCAAGAACAGTCTTTTATTAATATTTAGAATTTATATTATTATTATTATACCTTACAAGTTTAGTAATTCTTTTAGTATATTATTGTGTATAGCCATTCCACCCTTCCCTAGTGGTATACTATATCTCAAAGATTACTTTAGTATTATACACAATATTCCTTACGGAATAAAGCACATTGACCTAAACTTCTAGGGATTCCCCAGTTATGACCGCAGTTGTACTTATAAGAACGAACATTTTCTTCAAAGCTCATGTTAAATAGATTCTTCCAATTCGTTCTTTCAATTCATTTCCCAACCACTCAGAAAACTAGGTTTGCTTTGGGTTTGTAATAATAATTAATAATATATAATAATCAATTATATTTTCATTTTTTATATGAATTTGAGCGTAGAGGTAAAGTTTACCTGAAAGCCAAGCAAGTGTTCAGAGCTGTTTTGTTGTAATTTTTAATTGAAAATAACTCGTATTTCTTTAACTCGAATCACACTTTCTGTTTCTTGATTATTTGTTAGTTAGTTTTGCACTTTAGTTTATTGGAACTTTTGAGCCTCATTTAACAGCTTTTTTCTTGTAATTTTGTCAATCATATACAGAAGAAAAGCATATCAGAACCTCACACTTGCGACTCAGAACCTTGACCGTTGTTGTCACATGCTAGTAACTAGGCCAGCCAATTGTTTATTAAATTGATAACCTTTCCATATCACATTACCTTCAAGTATCTGACATTATGACAATTCTCTGTTCACAGACAATAAACTGGTGCTCAGTGCGGAGCTGTTCAAAGAACGTAAACCCGGTCTCTCCTCGTTCGCCGATAATCCAGCAAAGGTAAAAAATATGTCCATTTATTTTGTCACACAATTTAATAATTTAGCCAAAATAAATTTGTTCATAGGGCGCCCAATCAATTAAGTTGCTCCTGGATGAGGCTAAAGAGTTCATACCGAAAGAGCAATGGAATTCGACGCCATTGGTGCTGAAAGCCACCGCAGGCCTGCGTCTGTTGTCGCAGAGTAAGGCGGAGAATTTGCTGAATGCCGTCCGCGATTTATTTACCAAATCGGAGTTCAATGTGGACATTGATGCCGTCGAAATTATGGATGGCACGGATGAGGGTATCTTTTCGTGGTTCACAGTGAATTTCCTGTTGGGTCGCCTCTCCAAATCCAATCAGGCAGCTGCTCTGGACTTGGGCGGCGGCAGCACCCAGGTGACTTTTGCGCCTACCGACCCGGAGCAGGTGCCGCTGTACGACAAATACATGCACGAGGTGAGCACCCTGCATCGCAAGATCAACGTGTTCACGAACAGCTATTTGGGACTGGGCTTGATGGCTGCTCGCCACACGGTGTTCACAAAGGGCTATGCTGAAACCGAGGATGTGGTGGAGTCCGTGTGTGTTAATCCAATTATCAGCAATCGCACGTGGACGTATTCCAATGTCGAATACAAAGTGAGGTGTGTGTTTAAGTTAACACATTTAAGTTGATGGCTTTTATCTTGTTTGTGTTTCCCCTCAGTGGCAAGGATAATCCCAAGTCCTTCCAAGAACTGCCCGTGGTCGATTTCGATGCGTGCCTGGAACTGATCAAGAGCAAAGTAATGCCGCTGGTTAAACCTAAGCCGTTTACACTGAAACAACACACCATTGCTGCATTCAGCTACTACTTTGAGCGTGCCATAGAATCGGGTCTGATCGATCCATTTGCTGGAGGTGAAATCACGGTTGAGGCCTACCGCAAGAAGGCGCAGGAGGTCTGTGCTATACCGAACGACGATCAGCCCTTCATGTGCTTCGATTTGACATTCATCTCGGTGTTGTTGCGCGAAGGTTTCGGCCTGTCTGACAGCAAAAAAATCAAGGTTGGTCTCGTCTTTCAACAATAGAAACTTCTCTTCATAATGCTGTCCTTTTTTTGTGTTTGCAGCTTTATAAAAAAATCGATGGCCATGAAATTTCGTGGGCGTTGGGCTGTGCCTACAATGTGCTAACGAGCGACGATAAATTCAATCAGTAGAAAACGACAATTAACTAAATTCGAAAGAGTACTTTACGATTGGGTGTTTGGTAGCGGGAGTTACAACAAAAAATGAACTAATTTTCTAAAAAAGCGGAACCTTTACTATACTCATAAACGAAGGGGGAGCCGTAGTGCCTTAGCTATGAAATTCTTATGTAATTTGTTTTTGTTTTTCATGAATGTTTATTTTGAAATGTTTGCACAACGCACGATTTATATATTTTTCTGTTAAATTTTACGCCTAGTTTTAGTTGAATGCCGTGAAAGTGATTGGTATGCACGGCTGGAGTATGACGCCTAGTCTTAAGCCACTAAACCAGCACTTTGCACACTTTACACTTGACCACCAAAGGTTCACTACTACATTTCAAAAGCATATCCTTGCGCTCTTTACAATGACAATGTGATGTTTTAATTAAATTCTCTTGGTACTTTGTAGCATTTTAAGTAGTTATCCTTTAATGTACATAAACACTTTATTTTCGATTTAAATGTTTCATTTAAAGAAATTTTCTTGTATATTGAATATACGAAGTACGTCAATTGTGTTTAGTTTTAGTATTTTAGCGAAAATCATTTTTATGTATTGTAACAAAATAAAACAAATCATACTCAAAAGAAGTAAAAAGACATGATTATTAAAGGTACCGACATTATTCCTGAACAGACTTCTGAGATTCATAAAAGAGAAATAAGTTTGAAAAGGATCACGTCACTTTCACAACCCTCTATCTACCCCCTACTACTTCCAGGCTTAGAGTACAAAGGGCATCAGTCCCTGAGTGCTTGGAGAATTTAAAATTTGTTTCCTAAAGAGCCACCATTAATCAAGACTTCGCCAGGGGGAATCGGCAATTGGTGCTCACTTGGTGGTATGTGAATATCTCTCAGCGTGTGATGGGACTTTTACCAGAGAATACAGATAAATTACTTGTTTTGCGCACACTAACCCATACGCGCAAAACTGTAGTAGTGTGGCTGATTTTTTTCAGAACCAGTGATAAACAAACCTATCTATAGCCAACTAATGATAAACTACATTTTTTTTTAAACGGCAGAAATTTTGACTGTCGCTTCTATGTGTTTTCTGCCTTTACCTTAGAGAATGCCGTGGATGTAATGAGTGCTTTATCTTAGCGACTGTGATGATGTCGCGTCGAGTTTTGTTGGACTGTGTTATGAACTTGTTTTAAAAGAACCTTACTTGAGAAACATAAAATTTTAGTTTCTTACTAACCAGGTAGCAACAGCCCTGAAGAATTTAACTACCGTTTTGTTCGTTAAGAAATTGAGCACATATCGTGAGCTTGTTACCTTCTGAGTGCACCCTGATCTATTCAGAAGGTTTGTTTGCATTACAATGAAATTGTTAAGTACTATGGACTAAAGGCCCGAATACAATAATGCGAGAGACCGAGACGAGAGCGAGACCGAGTCTCGGCCGAGATGTCAAAAAGAATTTGTACCAAAGGATTGTATGTAGCAATATACAATAATGCATGATGCGAGACGAGGCATTAATAAAAATTTTGAAATTCCTCGCACTCTCGTGGGAGACAATTTGTCAGAGTAATCAATTGTTTTGTAATACGCATTTGTTTATTTTGTGTTTTGCTGTTTGTGGCTCCGCGTTTATTTTATTAATTAAAAAATTTCAAAACATTTAGTTTTTAATAGTTTTTTAACATTTTTGCTTTTGTGTAAATATAGCTCGCACTTTGTTGATTGTATATTAAAATGCGAGACAGTGCAAAACGAGATCTCGGCCGAGACACGGTCTCGCTCTCGTCTCGGTCTCTCGCATTATTGTATTCGGGCCTTTAAGCTTAGTGATGCCACTACAGGGCGCACTTATTAGGTGGCCGCAGCGGAAAATCACTCTTCTTGATCGTTCGTTGCAGGTGTTCCCTGTGCCACTAGTTCCCCTAACTAAATCAAAGAAATATTCAATTTGGGGCGCCAACCAAATATTTTTTATTATCAAATAAAGTAGGTACTATCAAATAGAAAATGTTCTTATTTTATTCAATGTTCATACATACAAATTAATATTTAGTATTTCAATTAATAATTTTGTATAGTAGCTCTGAACTACTGAAGAGAACTTAGTTGAAGGGAAAATCAGTCATAGAGGTCCACAATCCTATTAAAGTAGCTTTCTGGCGTCAAACAATTGTTGATTCACGTAGAATTTCACTTAAATCTAGAATTTATCGACGAATATTTAAATTTGAATCTTATTCAAAACTTTGACAACAACAATTGAAGAGCAAATTTTGGATATAAATGATTCCGAGATGGCTGTAATTGATTTTAAAAGGCTATTTACTAGGTGTTTTGGGTATCCAACTATACTAAAATGAAGCCAATATAAATATTGTATTATTCCTAATAAATATTTTTAGTTTAACTTTCTTACAAATTGGGTCACATTCCACAATACTCCGTTAGGTGTGCTTTTGGTGAATTAAGCTGCCACTTCTACCTAACCTAACCTAAACCAACACCAAAAGTAGGCTTTGTCGACATAGAGAATGGATATTTCACCAAATGAACTAGTCAATCTTGGATGACTATATTGCTATGGCATTCAAGTCCTCAAGCATTTTACCAACTGCGGCTCGGTCTTTCGAAGTAATAATCCAGATCAGCCGGTAATGAATTCTAAGGCAAACGGAGGATTCGTTTTGTTTTACCTTTATATATGTATTCTGATGGCACTCTTTGTCTTTGCTCCGCCTTTCGTTACTGTCACTCATGTAGTCTCAAAAATAAGAAGAGTTTTTTCCTCCAATTAGTCACACGACTTTATATATTGGTAAAAAATGTATTTTCGTTCATATTGCTAATAAATTCAAATATATATTTAAAGCTACAAGTTACACTTTATGCTGCGGCGTTAATTACAAAAAAAATAATAGACATGTTAACTCTCAATTACTCCATTTACATTGATAGTTTCCAACAAAATTCAACAGTGTTGTAGTAATTTTAAAATTGTATTTTTGCAGATACGAATTGCCCGCGTAGATAGCTTGAAATTGGAATTCGTTCATTACTTTACGTTTAATCTCTTCTTAAAAAAATAGTTCATCTTTTTATCTGCATTCGTACATTTTAAGCAAATTAACAAAATATCTCGTTTTCTTTTCCGTACCGAAACGCATTTGTCCTCATCTTCATGGCTTTTGTAAAATTTGAGGTTCTAAGTTCAAACGGTCGATCACATATTGTGGCATGCAAAGCGTAGGATTGATGGGCTTTAAGCCCTCATACCCCAGCAGCGAGAGTGCACCAATGCCAAAAAGCGTATGGAATATATCCGGTAGGTTGCCGGTACGATCCGAGAATCCGCCCGTCTCGTTGTCTTGACACGACAATATGAACTGTTTCAGTTTCTTTGCGCTGATCCAGTGCAATCGTCCCATTATGGTTAGCGAGGCGAGCACCCACCACGAGTAGCACACATCGGGCAGTTTCTCAGGTCGTCCATTTAGCCCACCCGAAGGAAGTTGACGTTCGCACAGCCACCAGCCGAGTTTGTCCACATCGATCAAGTGCAATCGTTGCGTAAGGGAAAGAAAGCCCACACAGCAATAAATCAGCCCTAGGAGCAAAGAAAACAACATAAGTAGCCTTAAAAATACATTGTTTTCTAAAATGCATATACGGAAACTTCATTCGCACCTGCATGGGATTCTGCACCGGGCTTCGAACCGAAACCGCCGTCCGTCTGATTACAACACGACATCACAAAGTGCACCGCTTTCTCCACATCGATGGTACCATCTACGCGGTTCAATAGAGTCAGAATAGCCATCGCACAGAACGAAAAACGCGTATCGACTTCTCCCCACTTATCACCAAAAAAGCTACCATCGAATTGCTGCAATGACACTACATAACGCACCACTGCATCGCAATCGATCTCTTGCAGCGCATCGTACATGCACAGAATTTGAACTGCCGACAATGTATACAATAAATGCGGGTCATGGCCTTCGCAAGGGCCGATGCCACCGGTCGTTGGACACTGACACCGTTTAACGAAGTCAATTATCGTCGTACGGTCAAGACGATTCAGCTGATTCATAATGTCCAAAGCAGTGACACCCCAATATATGCCCGACATGCGCAAGAACTCGGTCATGCAATACTCGTAGTCGTCCTGATCTTTGCCATGATTTTCAATATATTCGACGTGCTTCCAGAAATGCAGTTCCTGAACTTTGCTACTGTTGCCGTTGCCATCGCGTGTGCCCACACTGTTTGGTTTTGCAAATGCCGTGAAATCCATATTTGCACTATCAGTTATTTGATAACAAAAGTTATTTTCAAAGATCTCTCCACGAATGACACATGCCCTGAGAATTACTTAAATTAATGGCAACTTGCACAATTCAACGCATCAGCTGATATTGACATTTGACCAATTCGTTCAAATAAGCTGGGTTCGTTCCAGTGTTGCATTGCACTAGAATGGGGTCGGACGCATGCTTACAACTTACGAGCAGTGTTGTCACTTTACAGTTTGTAAGCTTAGTACTAGCACTGAGCAAACAATGGGTGCATTCTTGCAGCCTATCGGTTGCTTATCGGATGAGTGAAACAGCGCACTTTGTTTGTGGATGGGCCGTTACAAAAATTTGTCACTTTATACGTAACCATCTGTTCTACAAACAGCTGTGCTAAGTGTTGAATACTGTAGCGAAGAAAATTTCCGCTCAAAGATATGGCATCCGCTCAATCAGCTGATTCTGGCACCCCATCGGATACCCAACCGATCAGAATTCTCCGAATTTTTTGCAATCAGCTGATTGAGCGGACGCAATTTCTTTGAGCGGAAATTTTTTTCGCTACCGTACTCAACACATAGCACAGCTGTTTGTAGAACAGATGTTTACGTATAAAGTGACAAATTTGTGTGGCGGCCCATTCTAAAACAAAGTGCGCTGTTTCACTCACCCGATAGGCAACCGATAGGTCGCCAAAATGCAGCCATTGTTTGCTTAGTGGTACTAGGCTTGGGTGCTGATTAAAAATTAATATATATATATAATAATGGAAAATTTTAGAGCTTGCATATTAGTTGCTTTCTATAGAGTTTATTAACCCAAGAACGTACAGAAAACTAGATTAGATTAAAGTTTTTAAAAATTCAGTTTAAATTGTAACATAAACTCCATATAAGAGTACTCGTATGTCAAAGTTTGGAACAAAGTGCTCTTCGAGTCGAAAGGGTTAGTTGCTAGTACTCATTACCTCGACTCTTTGCAGACATTATTAATTATGGAACAAGTTATAATAATAATAATAAATAATTATTGTCACTTTATAGAATATTTTAGAAAATTACCTAACTACTAATTGTACCAAACAAACAGTGCAATATCTGAAAATGGTGGGAATACAATTTTATTAATCCACATTTATATAGTATTGCTGAATTTTGTTGGATTTTGTTTACCACTCTACTGTGGTGATCCACAATTGTTTAATTATAGTTACAACATACCGCACTTTATACACCATATGTTGCGTTTGTAACCCTACGTCTCCACGGACAATTTTTGATGGCATAACATCTGTCAAATTTGATTGCAAAGGTTGGCAATATTTTAATGGTGGGCATTGCGATGTTATGCCATCGTCATTTTGAAAATGTCCTCAAGCAATCTAGTACGCTGTGCCCGCAAATTTTTTGACTTATACGATGAAGAGGAAAAAGAAGGAAAGGTGAATCCTTTTTTACAAAGAATGCAAATGCATAGTCTCCATATATTTTAGCGCTTAAATTCATTTAATAGAGCGGTAAAACTGAAATGTTCGACGATGCTGCCACTGTGAGCGTCACGAAAAAATGAAAAATGGCTGTCAAACAAGCAAAATGACAACTGATTGCAACACAGCACTTTGGCAATTTATGGCATAACATATTTCATAACATAAATTGCCAACTTGAAGCAATTTGCAGTCTCCATTGGCAATTTGCTTGAAATTGCCAATGGCATACCATCGAATTGATGGCATACCAGCTGTCAAATTTGATTGCAAAGGTTGGCAATATTTTACTGGGCGTCTCGACAGGCAATATTTCATTGATTGCATTTTCAATTTTAGCAATAATTGCCAATTGAGACCGCTCATTGCTCATGGGTGGCAATTCATGTTATGCCATATTGCTTTCCATGTATTGCCACCATAGAGTTGGCAATTGAGCTGTCAGTTTTGCTGTTTGACAGCCGATTCTCATTTTTCTACAAGTGTGAAAGTGTAAGCATCTAAATATGGAGTGGTGCGCGATTGAAATCTATAAAGTCATTAATTTATACCGACAATTCGAATTGATATGGAACTACAGAAGTCCTAATTATAAGAGGACAGATTTAAAAAACAATGCATGGCGAGAAATTGCAAAAGAAATGAAGCGATGCGAAACGAAAAGAAAAATTAAACATCTGCGCACAGCATACCTTGCCGAGAAAAAAAGGATGCAAAACAGTAAAAAATCTTGATCCTCCGGAGAATTAATCCATGAGCCTCGTTTATTTTATTATAGAGAAATTTTGAAAGTCCTGGCCATCTTCCCACAATATGTCTTTCAAAAGATGAGCTTCCAAATCGTACATTTGTCGCTTCTCTAAAAAAAAATTAACCCAAAATCTAGGCTTTCTCCTTTTTTCTTCCTCTTCATACAAATCGTACAATTCTTTGAGGCAGTCAAGCGCTCGCGCGCAGCGTACTATCCGTTTCGATGCCATTTCTAAAATGGCGATGGTATAACATAAAAATGCCCACCACTACGGCATTGCCATTGCTTTCAATGAAATTTGACAGATGGCAAGCAATGAAAAATTGCCCGTAGAGACGTGGGGTTAATGGTGGGCATTGCGATGTTATGCCATCGTCATTTTGAAAATGTCGTCCAGCAATCTAGTTCGCTGTGCCAACGCTTGAAACATTTTTTTATTTATACGATGAAAAGGAAAAAAGAAGGAAACCGAAATTCTGGGTGAATCCTTTATTACAAAGAATGCAAATGCACAGTCTCCATTCATTTTAGCGTTTTTATTAATTTAATAGATGCGGTAAAACGAAAATGTCCGACGATGCTTCCACTGTGAGCGTCACGAAAAAATGAAAAAAGGCTGTCAAACAAATAAAATGACAACTGATTGCAACACAGCACGTTGGCAATTTATGGCATAACATATTTCATAACATAAATTGCCAACTTGAAGCAATTTGCAGTCTCCATTGGCAATTTGCTTGAAATTGCCAATGGCATGCCATCAAAAATTGCCCGTGGAGACGTAGGGTAAAGTAAAGTAATGTGAACTAGAACTGTCAAATAAAATTCTGAAATGTGGACTAGGCGTCAGAACTTTTATATATACAGTAAAATAAAGTAAAATAATGGAATATAAGTAAGATTCTGTAGAATTACAATTTACACTATATACCACCAAGCTTAATCAATCTGATTCAAATTCAGTGATGTCAACTTTATATTTGTATATTTATTTTATTATTATTGCATTAACTCTTTTAAAATAAGCACCAAATCAGCATGTTCTGTTGTTTTCCATGAATGATCAAAATAAATTTTAACGTTTTATCTTTGTTTGCTGTTTATATTCCTATGGCATACATAATCATGGTCCACTTTTATACAGACCATTATTTTGTTACTTTGCACTACTTTACTTTACAGCATGCATAACCATTCCTTTAGACAAAACATAAATTGAAACAAATAAATTATACACCAAACTATTTTAAACCTATTGTTTAATATATATTAAACTTACTTTTATAAATAGAACTTATATATTAAATTTGTTGAAGTTATTATTAGGTGTATTACCTTTTTATTAATGGGTTGCATTTTCGTAACAAAAAATCATTCACAGCATTTCACAAACAAGAGCGAATTCACTCAGAATGACATAGATGAATGATTCACTGTACCCACTACTAAATTGCTGATTAATTCATAATTATATACGTTATAGACAGAAACTTTTAAAAACCTATATAAAAAAACCAAAATCTTTCCAAAGCCTAATGAATATAAATTTCAATCATTGTCAATTAGGGAGTATACGAGTACATACTATATATAATATAATTTTCCAAGTCAATAGATCTGTTCGCCTTACATGAAATGGCTGCACTTTCTGTACTATCTTCACTGAACTATGTTCGCGTCACAGAAAGTTCACTTTCTTCAGTTCATGAACTGGCTGCAGTGAATATATAGTATAATATAATTTTTCAACTCAATAGGTCTCTTGCGTCGCATGAGGTGCTTACACTTTCTGCACTAAACTGCATTCACGACGTCGAAAGTTCACTTTCTTCAGTTCATGAATTGGCTGCAGCTCAGCTCATATTCTGTTTTTAAATTATACATAAAATACTCACTTTCTGAATTTAAAATAATTAATAATTATCATTTCCATTGTAAAAACGTAATTCATCTTCCTCTTCCACAAACGTAGTTAATAATGTATCAATTATTTATTATATATCATTTATTATTTTCTTCCATTATATTAATTATAATGGATTATTATCGAATTCACGTAAACTATAACGCGTTTAATTGTAAACAAAACTTGTTATTATGAAATGGTACTACACTTGCCTGTTTGCATCGCCAACGTCAAAATACTAAACTGAAGAGAACTGAAGTGAATTCATGCGAGGCAAACAGATCCATAATGTAACTGAGATAATGAAAAAACATTATAGAGTAATTCTCAGCAATTTTTTAAATTAAATCACTTTTTGCCTGGCTTTTTTTATTTTCAAGCGACAATTTGAATTTATAACCTTGAAAGACAAACAAAATTAACAAACGTCAAAAGCGATCAAGAAGAAGAGTGACGATGCTTTGTCATTTCTAAATTTCAGCAAATGTCAAATCCAAAGGACAAACCAATATACAACTGATCAAAATACATAGAATTAACATAAAGGATTTAAAAAAAAATTGTTCATGCTTCCACCTGTATATAAAAAATATTTTTACTAAATTCACAACTGTTTCAGTTCAGATTTTCCGCCATCTGCATGTCAAATATACGTAAATTACTTGTACTTGTATCGGGCTCTCTCACTATCGTGGAACTTTGAGCTGCAATTATTATTCGTTCTTTTTCCACACACACGAAAAGCACGAGGTTGTCAAATACAAAAATAAAACAACGAAACAGAAACACTTTCGCAGTTGTCGTTGTTGCTGAATTGTGTAGCAGCGTTCGAGGGGGAAAATTGGTGACTAAAAGTTGTACAATTTTCACTTTTACATAAATATTCCAATTATTGGAAGATTAGCGTTTTAAAATCCAAGTGGGAATCTTGGGAAGATTAAACGCGAATTGTACACAGGCTGTAATTCCGGGAAGAAGTGTGCGGTTCTACTTAAATGTAAAAAAAGCATCGAAGAAGATCAAAACGGAGCTGGCGCTGGAGCAGCAGATTTTAGAGGAACGAGGTTGTCGTGTCGGGCACTGGGGCGATGATAATAAAAGGAATAGAGGAAATAGAAGGAAATTTCCATATAAATATGGAATATTTATGAAAAGGGATAGGAATAGCTGAGGCGTACAAAATTAAAGCGAGCAGTCACAGTAATAAAAGAAGAAGAAAGTGAAAGGAAGGGCAAAGCAATAGAAGGAAAGTTGATTCGAGTATTATAAAAACAAAGGCAAAGTGCTGCGCTTTTATTGAATCAAACCAACTTTTGGCATATAGAATTTTTTATCTTTTTTAAATTTGTCTCATAAGAAGTTTTAGAGGTTTAGAAAATTTTTTTATAACAATTTTAAAAAAGAAAAAAATTTTCCAAATTCAAAATTGTACTGCCTCGCCACGAGCAATGTCCAATGGTGATGATGTTCTAGACAATTGGGAAGAAATCGACGAAGCAGGGGTAAGTTGAACGCGTATGGAACACATATATCATGATTATATTGTCTATTTTTTCATTAGCTAGCAAATAAGCTGCAGAAAATCCAATCTGATCGCAAATCAGAGCAATTTGAAGAGATCTCTGCACACTCTTCTGCTGACTTCAACATAACGACTTCATCTGCCACAGGCACTGCTGGTGTTCAATTGAAAACAATGAAGTTATTACAGCGCTCACCAGCTCAGGATAATAATTCCTCAAGCAACTCTTCCTCCTCCACTGCCGCTGCTGCTTTGAAGTCTCCATTGGATGATATGGCAGCCACTTTCCAACCGGTTATGATGGTGCTACACAAGCCTACTGATGAATATCAATCGGCCAATTATACGCAGCCCATTACTTCGCAGACAGTTAAAATACTGCGTCGTCCAACACAGGCATCCGAACAACGCAATAACGGAATGCGTCCGCGACAACCCATCAAAACATTGGAACAGCGGGAACAGGAATACGCTGAAGCAAGACTGAGAATTTTGGGAGCAGCAAAGAATCCTGACGATGATGCGAAGTAAGTTTATGCACTGACATGCAGTCATTTGGCTCTTTTCCTACAGAAAATGTATAAAAATTCTCTCGGTTTCTGGGATCGGGGGGTCAGTTAGGGCAAAATCACAAAAGAGTGAATATAAATTATGATTTATTTATTTTGACCAGCGTAGCGCGACGGGGACTTTTTACGAGATCTGTGTGAATGAAACTAACACTAGGGAATCTGATCTGAAACTAATCTATTTTGTTTTGGAATATTTGGGATAGGGTTTGTTTTGAGAAGTAATTATAACCGAAAGTATTACTAGCGGGAGATCGCTTCTAACATCATTCCTCTCACTCGGACTACAGTAAAAAACGTTGATGTACGCGGCTTAGTTTAGGTTTAAATGGTTGTCAAGGGCCCGGATACTCGGTCAGAAGCTAAGCAGACGGCCATTGTGATACCACAAGTTAGGGAATAAATGTGTACTTCCCGAGAATGTGTGAAGCCTTATCCCCGCCATATCGAAAGTAAGACGAATCTGACCATGTCTGATAAGCAATAAAGATGGGCACTCTAGGGTTTTGCACTTGCAGTTGTAGAGGGCTGGACATTGACAGAGATGGAGTACTGTCTCTTTCTCATCCTCATCTTAGCAGCTGCGACAGGAATCCTGCACGTCGACGCACAGCCTGGTGGTAGGGCTGCCAAATTGATAGTGTCCTGTGAAAACTGCCCCAATTGAGCTGGTTTATTGCATCTAGGAGAGCTTAGTGCTTAAAGATCTTTAGTGGCATCAAAAGAAGCCCCAAGCTGTCTAATCGCACTACAGGTGCTTTCCTCCCGCCACCCTTTGTTGCCTTGTTTTAGGAATCTATAAGTTATGTAGTGTCTGCATGCTGCAAGAGGCACTCCTACTTTGTGGGTGTAACTGAGGCCAGTAAATGTTGTGCTACGTCTGGCAATTTCATCGGCAACACAGTTGGATCTTTTGTCACAATGGCCTGGCACCCAAGTCAGGGAGACGTGGTGTACATAAACTAACTTATTGAGCAGAGAGCGTACCTTTGAGGCGGATGCCTTATGTAGCGACAATGTAAGCCTGGGTGTGGTCAGTGAAGATTTGTACTGGTTCGTATTACAAAGTTTACTGCTTTAGTGGCGATAGTGATTTAAAGATTGCCGGCGCCTCCGCCTGAAAAACGCTGCCATATACTGGGATTGGAAAGCTTTCGCATAAAACGACACTCCCAGAGCTCTCCTACAGCTTGGAGCCAACAGTGTAGAACATATTCTGTGACGTGGTCACGTTCCACTTTTGGCTTCTTTGGGTGCAGAATTTTGTATCAAAGAGGGAAGGCGTTAGTCAATGTGGCTGAGAATTAATTAACACCAAGTTTTTTTTAGTATACGGCTATGACTACGTACAGTCCAGCTACTTAATGCATTGAGTTCACTTTCAATCGATCACAAGACTCAAGTATCGCATATCCTTTTTTGTGCAGCCTTGTGCCATTCAACTTGGCTGCATCGAAGGAGGGAATTTGGTGCTTCTTGGTGAAAAGTAAGTCTTTGAGGGGATTAACCTCCAAACCACCTTGTACAATAGGAAAGTGGTGGTATCTTTCCCGTTCCCTCGTATTCCTCACTTCCAATAGCTTAATAAGTGAGAGTCAGGCAGGGTACACTTATTAGGTGGTCGCAACTGGAAATCTCTTCTTCTTGATCTTTTTTGTTCGTACGTTAATTTTTTAAATTGTTATTGGCGATCAGCTGTTTTCAGCTTATCAACAATTCAACTGACAATCTAATTTAATGAAATTGTTGTTTTAGCCTTGCGTCCACCTTAGTAGTGCTTCCTGGAGTCAGGTTTTCAATTTTGTTGACTTTGCTGTGACAAGAATTTTTAAATTTTTTCAATTTATATGTGAATTTAAATGAAATTTTATGTTTTAATTGTTTGTTCTTGTGTTTTGCAGTGCTTTGAAAGCAATTTCCACTTTATGTTCAACTGAGACGCCATCAGCAAGAACAGTCGCTACCACACCAACAACGGCAACAGCGAAAATCAGTAATACTTCATCCAAAACACACGGTGGTCAAAGCTTATACACCAACAATCACTACCACCAGCACCAAGTGCAGCTGCAGCTACAACTGCAACAGCAGCAGCAACAACAGCAGCAACAACAGCAGCAACAGCAGCAACAACAGCAGCAACAACAACAACAGCAACAACAACAGCAGCAGCAGCAACAAATGCAACAGCAACAAAAACGATTGCAGCAGCAAAATTATTATTATCAACAGCAACAACAATTGACACCTGTTTACAACAATCGCACCCTACCAATGACACTACAGCAGCAGCAACAACAACAGCAACACCCACCGCCCCAACAACAAACCTGGTCCCCAGTTGTTGGCGGTAGTGTATCGAACTCATCACCAGCATTGCGGCAACAACAGCAGCAAGAAAGTGTTTTACGTCTGCCACGCGGGCCTGATGGGTCAATTGGATTTCAGGCGCGTCGGTAACGTCGCACCGTCGCGTTGCGTGATCGTCTTCTTATAGTAGTGTCGTGCGTTTCGGACTCGTCAGGTCTTCATTTTTCTTATATTTTTATTTTCGGTCCACAGTTACAAAAATTTTGTTGTGAAATATACATACAAGCGATAAATTAAAGCGTAACTAACAAAATTTTTATTATACAAATTTTATAAAACTAAATTGATAAATGAATTATACCGAAATAGCTCTAACGAAATAATTATTGCGTCTAAACAACTATTGTGCTTCTTTTGTTGCCCTTTCACCCTACCCTCACCCTCTTCCCACTTTTTTTTCTAATGCTGCTTGAATTGTAATCAAATTATTTTGTTTTTTTTTTAAGCTTAGTGAAACTTTATTGGGTTTCCTCGGCATAGTTAAGGAATCAAGAGAAATTTTAAATAACGCCACTAAAATTTAGTATGTAAATTAAAAAAAAAAATCATAAAGAAAACGTTGTGGATTGTTCGTTTAATTTAATTAAATTGATGAGATTATTTGTCCATCCATTTGAACCAGATTTAACTTAACGCAGAACGCATTTTGTGTGATTTGAAATAAACCATTTTTATGTCATTCAAATGAAGTTTCATGTTCGAATCACTTTGCATGCATCCTTAAGCTTAAGCGGGCCTTACACGCTGCAATCGGCAGACCTTAAATTTTAGATTGCTTTACGTTTTGATATGTTGCCTATATTGCCTTGGCATTCCAGCAGTCCAAAAAAGAAATGCTTTTAAACGAAAAATTGGTTTAAAAAAGACGAATTATTTAATATAAATATTGTTATATCAACATTGACAAGAAGTATCGGTGAAAAAACATCGTGATACTATCTGATAGTCAAGCAGCACTCAAAAGCTTGAGCTCACCATTGGTGAGGTCTAAACTTGTATGGGACTGTATTGGGTAAATGAACTCCCTAGGCAGTAGAATTAAGCTATCTCTAATGTGGGTATCAGGCCACATAGGAATGGAGGTAAATGAGAAAGCTGATAGCAAGAAAAGCTGCGGCCTCTCATTTCAACGGCTCTGAACCCTTCGGTGGATTATCATCCAATACCATTGGAGGTCTGCTGAAGAAGTGTATAGATGCAAAAATAAGTCAAATCTGGAAAACTCTTCCGGGATTAAGACAGTCCAAAGCATCTTCTGAGGGATTTTAATCCTAAAAGAGCCAAGGAGTTAATAAATATGCCTCGGAGTAAATTAAGAATCATCACAGGCATTTTAAGCGGACTCAACAAGCATATGAACAAGTTCGGTATATCTTCAGATGCCATCTGTCGATTCTGTGGAGAAAGTGACGAAACCTCACTGCAGCTGATAACGGACTGCGGACCATTGGCACACAAAAGACTCAGGTGTTTGGAGAATATATCTTAGATATGAGGAAGATCCCTCAACTTGATTCCTCATAATTTTAATTGTAATTTGATTGTTAATAAATAAATAAATTGATTCCTCAAATATATGAATTCCTGTCGGAAATTTACCTGACAGAAGATCTATAGATGAGACTTATACTCATCTTCTAAATAAATAGGGGCATCACAGAGATATTTAGGTCGCGGTGTATAACACCCTTAAATAAATCTATCTATCTATGTTTAACTTCCAGCGAAAGCGTAAGAAATGATAGGCGTTGTCACGGGAGCACTACTAGGGTGGCCGCAATGCTACATCCATTCATTAAATTAGATTGTTGGTTGAATTGTCAATTAGGTGAAAACAGCTGATCGCTAACAAAAAATGCCAAAAAAATTAACCAAAGTAAAAAACCATCAAAAAGAAGATTGATTTCCCCTTGCGACTACCTAATAAGGGGTCCCGCATCTCTTAAGAACAAGTGGAATTGAAATGTTCCACCATAGCGAATTCATAAAGCTGAACTTTAAACAAGTACTTCGTTTTACATAATCGGGCTTTTGAATAAAACCAAGTAATAATGAAAATCAGTATAAAAACCTGAAGTCAAGTTACATCGACTTCGAAATGCCCTTTACCTTCAGATAAGTGATTAAACCAAGCCCTTAGTAATAAAGTGGGCGTACGAGTTAATCCCTTATTAATACAAGCAATAATGTTAGCCTCGAGATCAAGTGACGAATAACTCTTGCCTACAGGTGCATGGCTCATTAGGTAATTGAGAAGCAGAGCCCTCTCGACGAACGAAAATAACGCTCTACAAGTCTCTCATACTTCCCATCTAAATGTACGTCGCTGAGACGTGGACATTTACCACCAATGATGAGAGGCTGTTGGGAGCGAGCACTCGGGAGGCAGATACTTCCCAAGATCTATGGACGACGTGTATCGAAGAAGATGGAACGCTCAGCTGTATGAGCTGTACGACGAAACTGACATAGTCAAGGGGATAAAAATCCAGCGGCTCCGCTGGCTAGGTGACGCTGAGCGAATCGATTAGGAAACTGCGGCTAAGAGGACGTATTCTTTGATACACGGTAGTGGAATTTCAGTGTCCTCTGTCCTGTATTGTAGAAAGGTGACCCGATGATATGCGCCAACTACCGGGGAATCAATCTCATTGTCGTCTCATTCGAGTATAAGCTTCTGTCTAGCGTATTGTGTGATAGACTAAAACCATATGCCAATACACTGATTGGAGCTTATCAGTACGATTTTAGACTAGATTGACCAGATCTGGTCTAACGTCGCACTCTTATCCATCAAGAGCTATTTATTTTTGCCAAATCTTCCGTAGGACTCTACTTAGGCATATATGTCAATAGTGGGCGTGGTTCTAGAAATAACCACACCATTTAAGTTGAGTGTTTTATACTGGCACTGTGAACGATCATGTGAAAGCTCGTTTGTGAATATTATATAGGGCCACTTTAAGAAAATCAGTTAAATGTGGGCGTGGCGGTAGTAATATACTGCTCATTTTGCACGCACATTAGCTTGGAGCCAGTGTACATTATCACCAAAACTTCTTCATATGCCCACAATAGACGTATAGCCGGGGTAATTTCTAGTCGGGTCCCGAGAGGTGGTTATATACGAGGTAGACGTTTCCTTTTGTTATTCTCATTAACTTTTTAAACTTGTTTGCTTAGATATAAAGATATCAGGACTGGCGCTAGGATCTTGTTTAGTGTATTAATGTTTAGAGAGGATATGAAATTGATTGATTTATTTAGTGAAAGGGAGAGAGAAATTTTAGGGTCAACCTGAATTCACTTTCGTATGGGATTGTGAAGAGAAAAATGTTGAAGAGGTTAAGTACATTAGGTCTTCTGTATATGAACTTCCTGACATTGTCTTAAAACCTTTTTCAAAGGAGGCACGATATTATTTAAAAATATACAATTAATTTCCAAGCAAATACTTAATCAGATATGACGTGACTATTCCCGCGGGAGGAATATTCAAATTTATAGGAACCATTCAAGATGGTTATAAAGACGCTATAGTCACAAAATTGATAAGGTAACAGTCGCATATGACTCCAAGCTGACAATTTAGAGCTCAATCAAAGTTCCAATACTGAAAGAGATATTCTACTCTTATTCTTAAAAACCACATATTTTTAATAAAAATTCAGTATTCTTAAAAAACGCATATTTTCGATGAAAATTCAGTTTGTTTATTGCAATATTACATTATTTTTGGTGTGCCTGCTGATAAGCCATGATGATAAAGACAAGTTGTTTATACCCCCAATCAACCATTTGCGAAAGGTTATCAGCGGCTGCTTTCACAGTTGCAAACAAAATAATGATGTAAAAAGAATGCAATTAACGACATTTTTGTCATATGCGAATTTTGTTTTCAATATACACAGTTATGTTTAAACCACATACGGAAATTTATAGCAATTTTGTTCATTGATATTTGCTTCTTTATAAGTTATTATTATGTTTATGTTTATGGAATTGAGATAAGCTATTTTGGAAGGGGTCGTCAGGGTACACAAGTGCTGAAGAAACCCATATAAAGTCAAAAGTCATAAAAATTCTCTTTCCGTATGGTCCTAATTATCTTATTCCATGAATCGTTAAGAAGAAAACAAACTAAAGATTAGCTTAAGATGGTGTAAAAATCATTACTGCATCGGGGCCGTACGCGAGGTTCAGATAACGATTATATTTTATTATTAATAATTTTTTGTATTCAATTTTTGCAAGTATTATGATGGTATTTATATTCAGTAAAGTTTGGTAAATCATAATGTAAATAGTGACGTCAATAAAACGTTTGCCATTGCGTTGCCTTCATCAACACCATGTGTTTTGCTATGGTCACAGTAGAATTACTCTACCAGGTAACTGAACTAAAGAGAGTAATAAGTTTGGTCTCTGTGCTGTCAAAAAATCAAATGCATGCAAGTACAGTTGAATGCGAGTGTGTTTTGCTTACCACTAATTATTGAGTTCAATAGCAGCCGGAACTAATAATAAAATTAGCGGCCATATATTAAAAAGCTGCTTCATCTCGTGGAGTTATACCACAATGACCACGGTGACCATGTAGAATTATTCCACGGTGACTACGTAGAACTATTCCACAATGACCACTGTGGCCACGTAGAATTATTACACAATGACCACCGTTGCCACGTAGAATTATTACTCAATGACCACTGTGGCCACGTACAATTTTTCCACAAGACAATAGCTGATATTATGCCAAGCTAGCATTGAATTCACGGTTTTGTCAACAAAATTAATTATGTACTATTTAAATTAAATTTACGCATAGAAGAAGCTTGATACGTTGCAATATGTTTTTACAGCTCTTTCCTTTATGATACCCATAGTGCCGCCTTCGTGCTGTTGTTTTCCAAAAAACTATTTCGAGGGCGACAGTCGATGTGCTGCTCTAAGAAATTCTGTGGTGGTGGAATGCGTACTAGCATTTAAGGCTTTCGATCCGAAAGAAAAATATTTGGAAAGAAAATTTTTGTGGAATGAATATTTCATTGGAGTATAACATTCTAAAAAAGAGTAGAATAATTTGGAAGGGACCAGGGTATTCATATCTAAGTTATAAATATTCCAATATTAGTAGTGGTAACGGATAAAGTGGGTTTGGCAATGGAACAAGTGTCCAAACTACTCCTGCTGCACATGTCCTGGAAGAGGGTATTCATATCTAAGTTACATACGTTTCAATTTATGTTACTTTACTTTCAGCATAAGTGTTAACAGCAAAACGGAAATGAGAGATTACTGTAGTCAGAAACACTGCTAATATAGATTATCGTGCATCAATTTGTTGATTAATTTGCAAGTGTTACTGAATATTGTCTTTATCATTTGGGAGGTTGTTGCCTCCCAGTGTGCCTGTGTTTGTTCACCAGCACATACCAACACATTTCTACACACTACGTCTTCGCATTTCTACACACGACGTCATCGCATTTCTACAAAGTATGCCAACACTAATATTATCTTCCCAATGGCCACTGAACAGACCTCTCATGTATTTTCTCAGCTCATTTCACCTCTTTTTCTTCTGCCATGCGGCCATAAGAAGAACGTAACACAACAATCAACAAGTGGTGTTGAACATGCATACGTATATTCACGCATGTTGTTGTTGTGTTTGTAGCGTAAAACAAACAAACAACATTTTGCGCGCCCGTAAACCAACGTAAACATATCGTACGTGCTCGCATTGAAAACAAACACCGTAAGCTGAGCAGTTGGCGATCGATCCATCATATTGCCCAGACAGATAGTACACAGATTATATATTTTAGTTTGGAATATATTCGCAAACCCTTCGTTCAAGCCATTCAGTGTGATTCTGAGTGTCGCTCTAACTGGTTTCTGTCTGCTGCGACTTTGTGGCTTTTTCTTATCGTTGGTTCGGGTGCGTACGGTTGCGCTCACGTAGCACGTGGGTTGGTTCGTTAACAAACAGGCGGTCAAATCGCTGGTGACGCAAAGCAAAAGTCAATTATTTTTACAAGTTTCTAATAAATAAAATTTGTTTGAAATTTATTACACAAACATATTTAATTGTGCCGTAAAAATGCCTACAGTGGGTAAACAACTTTTGGTGATTGGCAGCGGCGGACGCGAACATGCGATCTGCTGGAAGCTGTCGCAAAGTGCGCAGGTTGCCAAAATATACGCGCTGCCCGGCAGTTATGGCATTGGACAAGTGGAGAAATGCGAGAATTTGCTTGGAGTGGATGCGAAAGATTTTGAGGTAATTGACCGTTTTGGCATATTAATTAAATTTATTTGTATGAACTTCGAGCCTATTTGCATAAAAGGCAATTGTTTGACTGAAAGGGGGAGGTGCAGCGGGCGAGGGGGCACGATGCCTAAGTGAGAGGTTATAAGTGCAAATTTGGACAGCTTCTACGACGTGACAAATAAATTAAAGAACGGCACAAGCGGCATAAGAGGAGAGTGTAGAGTGCCGGAATTGTTTCTCTATTGGGGAAAGACAGTGGTCACGGCACCAGAAATGGAGAGCTTAGAGTGGTATACAGATTATGGAGTCAAAGTTTAAACGACCTTGGCGATGCCCAGATCAACTTGGAGGGCTTCACTTGTAAATAAGCAAAATCTTCAGATATCTAGTAAGGTTGTACTAGTTTAAACTTAACGAAATGGAAGCAAGTGCCTGGCTTCTTCTGTAACTTAATTAATATAATTATTTTTATAGAATAGGAGCGAAATACACAAATATATATGTTTCAAATTGACAGTATATTCATCTCTGTTGCTCTTTCCAACATATATATCAGTGGAATCAAAATTAATGAATTATAATTAGGGAGGATTAGCTACGATTGTCACGTGCCCATATTTTGTACGATTCACAACACAACTGGCATATATCCTCCTTCCCTCTTTGGTACCAAGAGTCTAATATAACAATATCACCTGATGACAAATAATAATAAAATTACATTAACTGAATACCAGGACATTTGGATAGGATAAGGAAACATATCAAAAATTTGTTACTGCGGATAAAAAAAATATATATATTATAAATTAAATCATAAATTAGACTCATACAAGCACAAAGAAATGGCTGACCCAACAAAGTGGGATCAAACTTCAAAACACTTTGTCAGTCAGTACAAAACGAAGGTCTTCCTTACTCATGAAAAAGGAAGGCCTAAGGAAAATTTGAGTTATCGGAAAAATGACTATACTATACTTGTACTTAGAACTTATAAATTTGCTCAGTACTAAATAAAAATCGAAGAAAAATCAAGGTGTGCAGATAATTGTGGAACTAAAGAAGATCCTTTCCCGTGAGAAGAAGTTTAAAAATCATGCTTATGAGTGGACATAGATAGTTAGGTACTTACTCTGCAAATAATGAAGTTGAAATTTTTTAAAAATAATTAAGGAGCAGCAGGCTTGTTGAACAGGGTCCACCGTTTGCCTCTAAGAACTCATAAGTAACGTTTAATCTCAAAGTAACGGTTGCTGAATTCTGTATTCTTGAATCCGTTGAAAAGATTTTGGCTGTGCAAGTAAAAAAGTAGGAGTGTACCTATCAAGCGACCAAACCGGTATTTCAATATTAGAAAAGTGTTGAAATGTTATCCGCAAATTCACCCCCAAAAGCATCCTTTAGTCAAGGTGAATTTTCTTACATGGTGATTGCAAGGTGAATTTCGTACCTCTGGAATTGTCAAACATAAGCAATGTGCGATCAAAATAATCGAAATTGAGAGGAATAGAGAAATACATAAGAGCTGCTTAAAGTGTTACAGAATTTGTTTAAAATATACTTAATAGTTAATAGTTCAAACTTCACAAAAATAACAGTTAAAAAACTCTCATATCAAAACTTTATTGCAATTGTTTGCATATTTGTTTTGATCGCATTTTTCTATAAATTAAATTTTGACCGCTACACACGTCGGAAAAATTGGTAAACAATTTTTTTTTCTGGCAGTCACCATGTAAGTAAATTCACCTTGCCTTTGCGAGGTGAATTTATTCTAAAAGTGAATGCAAGGACAACTTTCTTTGAACAGATTTGCCTCTATTCAACTGTCAAAATCAATTGAGTTGAAAAAAAACCGTTAAAAAACAATAAAGAAGACGATAGGAATTGCATTTTTGTATGAAATGTTAAATATTATACCTTTATATTTTTATTATATATATATATATATATATATATATATATATATATATATATATATATATATATATTTTTTTTTTTATTTTTTTATTTTTATATATATATATATATATATATATATATATATATATATATGTATATTATATATATATATATATATATATATATATGTATATTATATATATTATATATATATATATATATATATATATATATATATATTATATATATATTTTTTATATTCGTAATTTTAATGTATATATATCTAATATAATTTTTGTTTAGATTTTAATTGTTTACAAAATACCTTTGTACATAAATATCATTACAGGTTATTCTATTATTATATTTATAGGCTATTTTATTTATATTTTTTAGGTTAATATATTAAATATAAATTGTTCCATATTTCGATAGACCCCTAGGCATTTCCCCATTCTCCCCAAGGGACGAAATTCACCTTGCAACCACCTTTAAGATAAATTCAACTTGGTCCCTGTCCCTGTGAAAAACAGACACTAGCACAGTGTAATTACGAAGTTCACAAGGTGAATTTACTTACATGGTGGCTGCAAGAACAAATTTTTTTGAATCAATTTTCCCTCAGTAGTTGTCAAAATTGAAATTATAGAAAAATGCGATCAAAACAAATATGCCAACAATTGCAATTAGAGTTTTGATTTGAGTGAAGACTTTTTTATTTGTTATTTTTGAAAAGTTTAAACATTATCAAGAAATTGTGAGTCTATTTAACTATTTATATAAATTGAGTGCCACTTTAAGCAGCTCTTATCCATTTCTCCATTCCTCTCA
The DNA here is from genome assembly GCA_920105625.2 of Clusia tigrina. Taxonomy (NCBI): domain Eukaryota; kingdom Metazoa; phylum Arthropoda; class Insecta; order Diptera; family Clusiidae; genus Clusia; species Clusia tigrina. The sequence continues at coordinate 51,007,903 of OV050033.1, read as the reverse complement.
AATTCGTTTATTTTGAAAAATAGCTAATCGGAGATTGCTTGTGTTTGACAATTCCGGAGGTACGAAATACACCTTACAGCCACCATGTTAGTAAATTCACCTTGCGAAGTGCATGCATCAGCAAATGTTTCCCTTATGAACTGTCAAAATAAAAGGGAAGCGCAATAAGCAGCTGACTCATTTGAGTGATACAATTGTGAGAGAATGAGAGAATGACACCATATGAACCAAATATCAATAATTAACTATTTTTATCAAAATATTAGTGCATTTTTACAATAAAATGTCTGGAGGAACAACAGAGCATTTTCTCTATGTTTGTCCTATCTTGGTGCTTATTAAGGTCAGATGTACTGGGAATGGACAATGTGCAGTCATTATCCCTGAATAGACCTCTGAGATCCATAAAAGAGATCCTTCATTTTACAAATCCTCTATCTCCCAACCCGCCTATTGGTTCCAGGGTAATAGTACAATGAACTTCACTTGCCTGAGTGCATGGCGACCTCAATCTAAGACTGTTCTCCCCAATTCTATTTATTCTATTCTTTAAATTTACTGAATTCCATTTTATTTTAATATTCACACGTTTTTTTATTGCTGTTAAAAAATTACTAAAAGTGGACTTGGGTTTTTTCAAACAAATGATTCAAGTATAACGAGAAAAAGAGGAATGTTTCTTCACACATAGATAAATATATTTATATGGGGGGTACTTTCCCGTACAATAAAATCATTGAATTTCACACAATGCTGTAAAGAATTTCCGTCGGAGAAGCAAAGACGGCTCTTTATGAAAAGAGCTCCAGATGTTTGAATGATATAATATAATTAGTACCTGTGCCATATTCATTCAAATCTATTCAAAATGATGCGAATGAAATTGCCCGAATTCTATTTGTAGACTACACTCCTGTGATCTAAGCTTACAGATGTGTAGTCTATAAATAGATTCAAATGCGATTATTATATCCTATTTGGTATCTCCTTTGCACCTACACTGGAAAGAGGGAGAGGCAGCTATATTTTTTCTCTCATATATAAGTGACAGAAACTGAGAACTCTTTGTTAAATTGTGCTATGGACCTTGCAGAACTTGATGTTATGCCCATCATCACAATTGTTCTCTGTTGTGGTAGATCTCATTCAAGTTCTCTCTTCTTTACTGTTTTTTAGTGCTTTCTATGTTTTTTTTTTTTGAGGTCTAACCTGGGGCCGGTTACTTTGCACCCCCTGGAGCCTCTCCTGATTTGATCTTATGAAGACTCTAGTTGCATATGATTCCTAAAGGCTGTAGTAGGTTTCCCCCATATTCCTTCTTCTTTACTGTTTTTTTTTTATTTCCTATGAATTTTCTTTTTGGTGTCCGTCCGTGGCTCGTAAAATTTGCCCCCGCTGGCTCCTGTTCTTCATTGATCCTGTGATGGCTCTAGTTGCATATAATTCCTAAAGGCTGTAGAAGGTTTCCCCCCTCTTCCTTCTTCTTTACTGTTTTATTTTTATTTCTTATGAATTTTCTTTTTGGGGTCCGTCCTTGGCTCGTATAATTTGATAACTCTAGTTCCATATAATTCCTAAAGGCTGTAGAAGGTTTCCCCCCTCTTCCTTCTTCTTCACTGTTGTTTCTTGCTTCCTACGATTTTCCTTTTTGAGGTCCAAAAAGGATATTTTACCTCCGCTTGAACCGAGCCTGCTTTGAACTTTTAATGGATTAGGAATACTATTCCCCAAAACTGAGTTCTTCTTTAGAGCCCTATTCGAGTTCAATCATGTTACCACTATTTCACTCCCTTTACCTCGTCTCCTTTCCAAATTCTCTTATAGGATGTTTCCCCGATTTCCGTTGTCCAAACAACATTGAAATACATAAAAGTCTGCACATTTATTTTCCAAAACAAAATAAAAGCAACTCCGTTTCAGATCTCGATATTCAACAAGTCTTCATTTAATATTCGGCCATGTTTCTCGGTCGAAACACAATTAATATCTACTAAAATGCTATTTACTATTTCCTGGCCCCGATGTGGAACTGTGGTTGCTCTGGACTGGGTTTCTTAAAGTCGAATTCGTTAGAGGGTTGAGCAACATAACTGGTCGGTGGCGGCGTAGGCCGATTATTCCGCTTCGGCCGGGTAGTGGGCGGTAACATGTGGGTGGTAAGTAGGCGATTATACCTTTTCGGCCTTTGTGTGGGCGGCAACATGTACGTGGCAACTCCAGGCACCACCGCCGACTGGGTGGCTCTCTTCGTCTGGCCGCTGTAGTAGTCCCTCACCTGGTAGGGATGTGTGCGTATGTACTCCAAGGAGCGCAGTATGTAATCGGGTATCTTGGGTATGTGATCGCCGACGGGATGATAACCGTTCTCATCGGCCGTGTAGGTTAGTTTGATTTCGACGCCCTCGGGTGAGGTATAGCTCGAAGAACCCTGCACAGCTACACCGCCCACGCCTTGCTCAGCTCCCGAAATGCCGTTGGACGTTTCGTACGCGTAATGGTACGAGCCATCCGGTTTTATTTCCTGGTCATTGCGCAGTATTAGCGCATCTTTGTCAATTCCACTCGCGTATAGCGGCGCATATGGCATGGGCGCTCCATAATAGTTGCTGCCACTGCTATAATCCTGCGCGGCAGCGATCGCCGCAGACGCCAATATCAATAGAACCTATTAAAAGGAGAGTTGGAGATTTTGTTGGTTCCATTTGCTTGCTACTTAGTTGGAATATTGCCTCGTATGCTTACACAAATCTTCATCGCTCGCAGTTGTACGTTTGCTCCCGACTCAATAACAACTTGGACTGACACACTTCAAGGTTAATTGTGGCCTTTTATACAAATCCAGTCCCAAATGGCGATCTCCATTTTGGTAAGAATAACTTAAAATTTTTCTCGGCGATAATGGGAAAAGGCAACAAAGTGCAATAAATAAATAAGCATCTTTGCAGAAAGAATCAGTTTAGAGTTGATGGCCGCGTGGGCTGTTTTGTGGCTGGGGACGGAACTCGCGGCTGCTAGGAAACATAAATCGCTGGGAACATGGTTCATTCACGTCAGCCAAATAGTCGTAAAGCACATTCGCACATAATGCCGCATCAGTTTGTTTATTTGAAGACACCTAAATGTGCGAATTGCTTTATAATTCCCAGCTGATGTATGCGCCCGCACCCGACTGTGTCCTCCCTCTGCACTGTTCTAGTCAGTTGATTTGATCTTTTCAATTTAGCCTAATTCGGAAGTGGTCCGGCCAGCAAATATTTTAATATTAAAGCCATTGTTTATTTTGTGGTTTACGGCTACGCTGCCTTCCATGAAAGCGAATGTCAAGTCTGAAATTAATAAATTCAAGTTGCTGAAATGATGTTTTTATTACTAATAAGCAGCGAGCCAGTATTTGGCATTGCGATGTGCAGAGTCATCAATCACGATGATTGCATTTGGCCGCAGAGAACGCATCCGCAATTTGGGGGTCGCACGTCGCTCCCACAAGTCAGTGCAATTCTGCACTCTACGTTCAAGTATCCAGTGGTGCTAAGCAGCCATCCAGACAAGCGGAAGGCACTATACTTTTGCGTCATACACATTGCACGATTCGTTGGTACAAAATATGGACGCATGGCGTTACTAGGCAAATCAACCAAGGTGGCGCTACTAAGTAAGCTCGACATGAAAGCATTTTCGACTAGCAGGAGACACACAGAGAGTAGTGTTGTAGAGATCAGTAGATCTATACCCATTCGCTGTACCGAGGACCCCAACTGCAAGCGTTGACGAAGACCAATTCATGGAAATAAAACATTTAAATGATTGGAGAGCAGGGATCTGACACAATTAACATTATCTTCTCCGAGAGTTTATTACTTGCCCTGAAGTGATAAATATATTTGTAGTTCCTGGTTAACTGGGTTTGGAATGAACACCCACAGTTTAACTTGAGAAAGATGAGGTTGTCTTTCTTCTTTGTCAGAGTGTCCTTCCGTTGCGCAATCTGCGTCGAAAAGGCTGCTTTGATTTCATAACTACACGCAGAAAATCATGGAAAATGAAACCAATCCTTCCATATAGAGATGAAGACACCAGATCCAGAGCCAGCATGAAAAATGTTGTGTTCAAATAATGTTCAGAACATTCGATTTGCGTTCTCGTTCTCCGTAGTGCCATTTGAATGAACCGCATCACCAAGAAAACAGTGATGCAACTTAGACCATCAGTTGGGTCCGTTGTAAGCCGAGGATGCGAGGCATGGCTACGCTTCCCCCTCCAGATTGAACCAAACTGAGCATTTTATAAAGTGAAGAAGGTTGTTAACACCTGATTGGTATAGATTATCTATACTTGTTTTGAAGTGGGATCCTATTAAATGTTCCCTATTTCTAGGAAAAGCTGGACATGTACAGAAGATATGCTGGACCGTTTCCAGTTCCTCCTCGATCCTGCATTTGCGACAGAAATCATGCGTATAAGCTCCCATTCTTCTACCATGATTTATTATTACACAATGTCTCGTGGGGCTCCTATTATAGTCTATTGAGTCTAATGATATTTTGGGATGGACGCAGATTTAGCCTCGGCCATGTTTGCCTGGTGATTTCGCAGGTAGTGGCACAAATCCACCATTGATTGGTACGATGCCTCCCTTATGAGAAGCTTACAAAGTTGCGAAAGATGTACGCACATGCCTACTAACATTAGGCATACAAGTGCCGTCTCTCGCAACTTGATCAGCCTTACAGTTCCCTGGTATATCCCTATGACCTGGTATCCAGCATTATGTGGTCGTCTTCTATCATACTCAGTCAGTGTCGATGTTTCTATATCGTTTGCTCTAAAGGACACACTTTCAGTAGACCAGAACATTGTGGAAAACAGATATTCACTATAAAAAGGGTAAAACAACAGTCAGACAGTTATGAATTGCAAGCGGTAATATAAGAAGTGATATACGAGGTGTGATCAAAAAATAACCGTTATTTCGTGAGTTACGTATGTTCGATGTTCGCATTTTTTTTCTGTTATGTTGGTACACATGTCTGTTATATATGTTGGCAATACCAACCATTTTGGATTGTCAGTTTGTTTTTGACAGATAAAAAGGTTAGTCGTGTTTTGGTGTGCTCTTCGATTTTGTACTATTCGAAAAAATGGATCAAAGAAACTGTATTCAGTTTTGTGTGAAAAATGAAATTAAATGCGCAAGGACATTTGAAATGTTGACTGTGGCCTTTGGCGAGTCTACTATGAGCAGAACACAAGTTCAATTGTGGTATAACCGGTTTAAGGAAGGCCGAGAAGATGTCAATGACGATGCTCGTACTGGTCGACCGAGCACGTCAACAACCGATGAAAACATTGACGCAGTGAAGAAAATGATTTTGGATAATCGTCGAATCACTATCAGAGAGGTTGCTGATGATGTTGGCATATCGTTCGGCTCATGCCAAGCAATTTTTACGGATGTTTTAGGCATGAAACGTGCGGCAGCGAAGATTGTTCCAAAATTGCTAAATTTTGAGCAAAAACAACGTCGCATGGACACCGCTCAGGAGCTGTCAACGACGATCCAGATTTCCTCAAAAAGATCATAACTGGTGACGAATCGTGGGTGTATGGCTATGACATTGAAACCCAAGCCCAATCATCCCAATGGAAACGTCCAGATGAGCCAAGACCGAAAAAAGCACGTCAAGTTCGGTCGAACGTAAAGGTTTTGCTGACAGTTTTATTTGATTGCAATGTCATGGTGCATCATGAATTCTTGCCATAAGGTCGTACGGTCAACAAGGAATACTACCTTGAAGTTATGCGCCGTTTGCGAGAAGCAATTCGTCAGAAACGCCCAGAATTATGGAAAAACCAATCATGGATTTTGCACCATGATAACGCACCAGCTCACACATCGATGCTTGTGCGTAATTTTTTGGCCAAAAACAAAACCGTTATCATGCCTCAACCACCGTATTCACCGGACTTGGCCCCCGCTGACTTTTTCCTCTTTCCAAAACTGAAGACACCGATGAAAAGAAAGCGTTTTGCTACGATTGAGGAGATAAAAGAAAAATCGAAACAGGAGCTGTTGGCGATACCAAAAAAAGCGTTTCAGAAGTGTTTCGAGGATTGGAAAAAACGCTGGCATAAGTGTATTTTATCTGAGGGGAATTACTTTGAAGGGGACAAGATAGTTGTTGATGAATAAATAAATACTTTTTGAAAAAATACTTTTGATAATAACGGTTATTTTTTGATCAAACCTCGTATATAGAGTTAAAACCAAGTAAAATAGTCTATTAAATTGAACTTCTTAATGGCATCATCATTGTTGGCTCGACGGTCCTAGTTGAACATCCCATTACTTAATTGCTTTTGTTGTTAATTTAAACTACTTTTATTAAAGCTAAATAATCAAACCTTTTTTTTAATGTACAATCCAGTGATTCGAACTAAAAACTAATTTTCGTAACAATTTCGAAACATCGTACTCACAAGAATATCAGTAAATAGTTTTATTACTAGGATTAGGTGTGTTTGGACGGGAGATTTTTGTACCGCTTCGGTATATAGTCTTATTTTCCCAGACTAACTCAGTATCTTCCATTGAGAACTCGACGCTGTTTACTCATGCCTGGTCTGACTGAAATGGAATCTCATCAACGAAGCGGATTTGTATCTTCAGTGACATTCAGATCGCAATCAAAGGAACTGAGGAACTTCATAATATTTCTTACTTTCAATTACAAGCGTTTATGCAGTCTTCCTTAAATTAACGAAACTTCCTTCACTTCTGTTTGGACATCAGTACTTTTCTTGAGATGGTATATCCCGCCAACTCCATGACAGTCGATTTGTTACAGATTAAAAAGAATGTGGAATAGTGTTAGAGTCCTTATGCATCGTTGGGGTTACTGTGGTAGTAAATTTTGAGCTCGCCAGAAATCCTGGAATTTTTTGCAACGTTTGGCAATTGTGGTTCGGGTTCTAGTCTTACGATAATTTTGATGTTGTAATTATTCTTATATTTCCTTCTCAAAATACATTTCTGAATGATACTTTTTCGTGTTTTTATTAACTGGACAATATCCCATCCAAAATTCTTCAGAAGTTCCGTTTTGTCGACTTCGAGGAATTTTAGTGATCTAGATAATTGTAGTCGAAATTAGTGGTTTCGATTCTCGCCCAAAATTGGTCATCTTCAGAGGTGGATTTTATCTCTGAAGCTTGGAGGCTCTCTTTGTTCTTAATCTTATCCGAAGTTTTTTTGAATACAATTGGAAATTCTTGTGGAATCTTCTATGGCAGTGTCCTACACAAATTAATAGATTAAAAGCACCCACGAATCAATCGCCTAACGAACTATAGGGACCTACACGATAAGGATTTACAAGGTGTCTTGTCATGCATCAACAGATTGCTTGGAACCAGGAAATAAGCAACGATCCTCTTTAACTTCCTGAATTTTTTCAGTAGCCCTTAACATAACCTCCTATTCTTCAACTTGCTGATCTTCTTTAGGTACCGGCACCAGTTCAGCCTTGCAGTAATTTCGTCTGGTGACCACAATCCACCCCACAGCTGCTGAAACAAAACGTTCTGTGTCTCTTCAGGCGTTAGATATCCTGGCCAACTTACTCCTGGAGGCAGTGCTAGCACAGTCTGTGTTTGCATTTCTGACGCCGATACCGATCTTTGTCTTAGTACAGGCTTAATGTGTAATGTGATTTGTTTGTGCCTCAGATTTTCCTTCTCTAATAGTGTAGCTGACTCCTCTGCTTCCTCGAATCTTCTGGAAAGCTCCTTTGTTCTCTTTCTCAGATAATCCTCATCTGATTGCAAGTCTTCTTTCTGTTTAAAAGCTACTGATAGTCTTTCTTCTGATCTACTTTGAATTACTGTTAATGTCTGATCAGCTACATCCAAGTGTGACAAACTCCCTCCAGCTCTAGCCGGTTTTAACAATTCCTGTGCTTCACTTATTTTACTGGTGCCTGGCTCGAATTGCTCAAAGAACCTCCTCATACATAAACCAACCTTTTTCTCTAGAGATCTTAACTTAGTTCCAAACTTTCCTTCGGGCGGTGTTGGGACTTCTCCTGCTGCTCCTATTTCCTCCAAGTATAGGTTGAACCTTCACCCCGAAACTAACTTGTTTATATGCTCCGCGAAGTACCTACTGTCCTTACAACTTTCCTTCTCTGCCTGCAACCTTATATTATTATCGTTGAAATGCTCCGCAAGAGTTTATAGTTCAAAAATTCGCCTACTATACCTATTATCTTGAGGATCCTTCTTGAAGTTTGTTGTTAACCTCTGAATCTCATTGCCTACATTGCTTCTGAGCCTTCAACAATTCCCCCACTTCTGCCGACAAACCCATAGACTATCAGAACGACTTATCCAAACTTAAAACAACTCATCTGGACCTCAATTAAATGTAATACATGAGGATCCTGTACAACCTTTAAAGCTAACAATTTTATTTCTCACTCCATCCCATAGAAATTGATTCAAGGTAAAAGATCGTTTTTCCAACAGTTCCATTAGAATTAGTATTCCTTATGGCAGCTCTAAATTTGGAGTTGTTCCAGTCTGTATACTTCCTGCCAAAGCTTATTTGCTTGTTCCCAGGGCATTGGAAATTCCTTAGAATTCTCTTCCTTCAATATCTCCAGCAACTGCGCCAGTTGCCTCCTTGCTCTTGCCACCTGATCGCTTTGTCGGCCTCTTCCTTGGCGTCGCTTTAACTTTGGTACTTCTGTAGTCACTTCTGATATCCGCTTCCTATATTGCTCCAGTGTTATTCCAGCAGCCTTCTTATCAGGGACCGTCACCCTTAAAAACCACTTTTATAAAAATGTACCCCAATGACTAATACTACCATAGTGTAGTCCCTACACTACCATAGTGTAGTCCCTACACTACCATAGTGTAGTCCCTACACTACCATAGTGTAGTCCCTACACTACCATAGTGTAGTCCCTACACTACCATAGTGTAGTCCCGACACACGAACACAATCCCTGCAGACCCAGTTGACATACATCGACCGTCCCATCATACTAACGAACTATGGTTGCCAACTGAGCCCTTACGTTGCTCTTCTGCGGACCGGCGCTTAAAGCTGCCCGTACGGCCCCAGTAGTCTGTACGTCCTAAATACCGCTTTATACTGTACTTACCCTGTAACAATTGATTCCCTCGTTGCTATTTCCCATTCCCATTTGCTTCCAGATGGTGCAAAATATTGTGGTTGCAGGTATATTCCGCCTGATTCAGCGTCGTCTTCAGACGCCCTGGGTTTGCTCCTGAAGGTTGTTGAACCCAAAATGTTGGCCCTGGGATGGTGGGTCCTTTAGACCGGCTGCGGGTCACAACTGGACTCCCATGCACATTCCCTGGTGTGGACCGTTGAGGCGCTTCACGTAGCTGCCAGAAATCTCTGTATTTTAATAAAGTCACTAAAGCTGCCTGGAAAATGAAACACGTGCACCTTCTAAATGCAAATTGGAATCTCTTTATTAATTATTCTTCCCCAGCTTATATACTCTTCTCGCTTGTTAAACACTTTTCTGGTGCTCCAGGTGGTACGCAGGTGATGACCAGGCAATAACTTGTGGTTACTGACCGACCTAGTTATTGCAAAATGTCGATGGAGCATTTTGTAGACCATTGCCCGTAGTTAATTGCTCAACTGTAGAAGTAGAATAGAAGAGAAGTGAGGTAGAGAAGAGAAGTGGCGTAGGCCGGAGAGTTGTCGAAGAAGGAGGTCTCCAAGCACTCAGGCATTCAGGCCCATTGTACCATTGTAAGCCTGGAAAAATATTTGGGTGAAGGGGAGAGAGAGGATTTAGGAAAGGAAGTTACACCTTTTCAAACTTCTTTTGAAGCTCAGAAGTATGTCCAGGGATAAGGAATGTATGTTATCCATTCCCAAAACATCTGACCCTACTCTCGATGATTCTCGATGCTAACCTGTAGTACCCCATGTCTTATTAGAGAGTATTTAACAATCACTACACTGTGTGTAGTGCCTCTTGGGAGTTACTAGGGTTCAAGCTGTGAGTCAACCACACGCAGGCAGCTTGGTTTTGACTCACAACAATTCTGGGTCTCACAATCTCCACGAGGTATCATAATGTATCTTTGGGCCCCAGTCTCTCGGCGTACTCCGCTTCGAATTTCCTGTTTAATCCTTAATACCATAGAATATGGATTAACAAGAAGTTTCTATTTTAACACCCGATCTCATTGGATATATTTCTCTTATTTTTGGATTCATAAAAATAAATGTAAAGAGTGTAAAAGCGGATTAATATATTGAGAAAGCGGATTAACATATTGAGAGAGCGGATAAACGTATTGAGAGAGTGGATTAACATATTGAGAGAGCGGATTGACATACAGAGAGAGAGAGAGAGAATTGAGAGAGCAGATTAATATGTTGACATAGCGGATTAACATATTCAGAGAGCGGATTAATATATTGAGAGAGCGGATTAACGTATTGAGAAAGCAGATTAATATATTGAGAAAGCGGATTAACATATTTAGAGAGCGGATTAATATATTGAGAGAGCGGATTAACACATTCAGAGAGCGGATTAATATAATGAGATGCTTTTTCTTATCATTCCCGGCCTACGTGTTCGCCTGGTAAACATGCTAGTCCTCCAGTCGTTCCTGTCCTGGAGATGCCCTTGAATCGCTTCATGCTTCTTTGTATATATTTTTCTTTTCGAATTGAAACCCTGAGTTAGTACTAATTATATTCTCAAACATGGGCCGAAATAATCAATTGTGATGTGAGGTCCAATAATAATAATATATGATTATAATTATAAGGTATATATTAATTTTGGATCATAAAAATAATAAGGTATAATAATAATAATGAGGTATGATAAAAGGGTAAAATAATAAGATATAATAATCAGGTATTATAATGGGGTAGGTCTTATAATGAGGAATAATAGGGCGTAATAATTAGGTATAGTAGGGTACAATAATCAGGTATAATGGTAATTGGATATAATGATAGCAAGGTCTAATAATAGGGTATAATAATAAGGTATAACAGGGTATAATAATATGGTTTAATATTGCATAATAATAAGGTATGAGAAGAAGGTATAAAACAATAATAATACGGTTTCTAATAAGGTGTAAAATAGGGTATAATAATAATAAGGTATAATAATGATATATCTATTCATCAGACATCTGCGATGAATCCATTCATGAGCATTTTTGGAGACTCCTGAAAATATGCTATATACGTTACTTATCGATGACACAACATTTCGAAGAATTTTTTTATGAAAAGTGTAGCATATATTTAGGCGCATGAATGTTTCCACCGCAGATCTCTGTTTACCATGTTCCTGAACTTTTCACAAAGAAGAAACTATTGTGCCAAGTATGACAAACCAAACCAAGTTGAAATTGTTCTTCTTCTTTTTAGGCCATAGCTCTGTGGTGTGAAAACAACTCAATTGACTTGGTGGTCGTTGGACCGGAAGATCCATTGGCCAACGGACTCATCGATGTGCTACAAAAATCGAATATTCGCTGTTTTGGACCCAGCAAGCAGGGAGCACAAATCGAAGCGGACAAAAAATGGGCCAAGGATTTCATGTTGCGCCACGGTGTGCCCACTGGGCGTTATGAGACCTTCACAGACACCACTCAGGCGAAGGAGTTTATATTGAAGTAAGTAAGAAGGGAAGGGGATTTCCGGGTACATTTTCCTGCTTTCCCATACACAAATTTCCGGGAGTTTTTTTTATGGATTGTGCTTATTTCAAGTAAAATATATCGAAACCCTTTTCAGTGCACCGTACAAGGCTTTAGTGGTGAAGGCGGCCGGTTTAGCTGCTGGCAAAGGTGTGGTGGTGGCAGCCACTCCAGCCGAGGCATGTCAGGCAGTTGATGAGATTTTAGGTCAGCGAAAGTATGGAGCCGCTGGTGATACTTTGGTGGTTGAGGAGCTGTTGACGGGTGAGGAAATTAGCGTCCTGGCCTTTGTGGACACCAACACTGTGCGTCAGATGCTCCCGGCACAAGATCACAAACGGTTGCGCGAAAACGACGAGGGTCCCAATACTGGCGGCATGGGTGCTTATTGTCCGTGTCCATTGATTAAGAACGCAAACCTCGATTTGGTGAAGCGTCAAGTGCTTCAGCGCACTGTTGATGGTCTGCGTAAAGAAGGTATTCAGTATTGTGGCGTGCTGTATGCGGGCCTGATGCTCACCCCCGAGGGCCCCAAAGTGTTGGAGTTCAACTGCCGTTTTGGGGATCCGGAGACGCAGGTTATTCTGCCCCTCTTAGAAACGGACTTATACGAAGTGATGAGTGCCTGCTCCGAAGACCGTTTGTCTGAAGTAAGATTGCAGTGGCGTAAAGACGTCAGTGCTGTGGGTGTGGTGATGGCCAGTGCAGGCTATCCCGAAACTGCCACCAAAGGCTGCACCATCGAAGGTAAGTTCGACTTTTTAGTGACGTACCTGGTGAGTACCACCTTCATGGTTCTATTAAATTCTGCTTAAGGTCTACCGGAGAACACTGCAGATCAGTTGGTCTTCCACAGCGGTATTGCAGTGAATGGCTCTGGCCAATATTTGACCAACGGCGGACGGGTTTTAATCGCTGTGACCTTGCGTCAGGAGCTGCGGCAGGCGGCACGAGATAGCACCAAACTATGCCAAGGCATAACTTTCTCGGGAGCCGGCGCCCAATTCCGCACCGACATTGCCCATAAGGCTTTTAAATTGTAACTATTGCCAGCGGCATCCAATAAAATTCCATAATCACCCCACGAATTATTAACGGCTTTTTTATTGCCTTATCAGACACACGAGTGGAGCGCCCACCTCGCTCTCCTACAAAGACAGCGGTGTCGACATCGATGCGGGCGATGATTTAGTGCAGCGCATCAAGCCACTGTCGCGTGGCACCCAACGCACTGGCATCGTCGGTGGTCTGGGCGGCTTCGGTGGGCTGTTCCGTTTGAATGAGGTAAGACGTGTAGAATTGAGCGAACTTTAGTTGTACCACCTTCAAATTGCCAGCTTAACTACGAAAATCCGCTCGTTTGTGAAGCCGTCAATGGTGTGGGCGGCAAAGTAAAACTCGCTTTGGAGCAGGAAATGTACGAGAGCATCGGTTATGATCTCATTGCTATGTGCGCCAATGATGTGCTGGAGAGCGGTGCAGAGCCGGTGGCATTCTTGGATTACATTGCCTGCGGCCAGCTGCAAGTGCCACTGGCAGCCCAGATTGTTAAGGGGCTAGCGGATGGTTGCCGCGACGCCGGCTGTGCGCTTTTGGGTGAGTTCCAAGATTAGGACAGATGAGAAAAAAGCATTGGCAATTCAATATCATTCAATGCTAAGGAAAGTTCCAATTCATTGTTTCAATTTAAACCAAAATCAGGTGGCGAAACTGCCGAAATGCCCACGGTCTACGAGGCAGGTAAATACGACTTGGCCGGCTACTGTATGGGAATTGCGGAGGAGGGTTCCGAGCTGCCCAAATTAGACACCTACGAAGAAGGCGACCTGCTGATATCAGTGCCAGCATCCGGCTTGCATTGTGCTGGTTTTAACGCCATCCTGCAACGCGTCCAAGCATTGAGAATCAACCTAAATAAGAAATCGGAATTTGGCGATAAATCGAAATCACTGGGTAAGCTCCCCACCACAGTTCAGCTCATTAATACACCGATATTTGACCCGCTCTGCTTGTAGGTCAGAATCTTTGCGAGCCATCGCGCATTTATGCCACTGAGGTGCTGCAAGTCATGAACCGGTGCACAGTAAAAGCAGTGGCCCACATTACCCACGGCTTGGTGCCAGACGTTAAACGCATAATGCCCAGGAACTTTGAAATCTCATTGGACTTTGGCGATCTGAAAGTACCTGAAGTGTTTGGCTGGCTGACAGCTAAGCTGAAGTTGAGTGCCGACACACTGCTGCAGCATTTGAACTGTGGCATTGGTCTGGTGCTGGTGGTGCCCAACAAGAACAACGCCTGGAAGACTACGCTGAAGGGTGCCAAAGTTTTGGGCGTATTGAAGCGTAAACTACGCACCACCAAGGCTCAAGCCAAGCAAATCGAAGTTAGGAATTTCGTTGAAGCCTTGGAAAAGGTCACCGCAAAGTTTGACGGTGGCATCATAGGCCGCGCAGTGTTGGAGGAGCCCAACAATGTGGAACTGCAGCAAAGTTTCACAGCGTTCGTGCTCCATCGCGGCGATACTTTTGCCTCGCAAATTTACAAGCGTCTCACACGCATACCCAAATCCTATAAGGACCCCATACTGGTGATGGGCACCGATGGCGTGGGTACCAAAATTAAAATTGCTCAGGAGACTCATCGAAATGGTACCGTTGGCATTGATTTGGTCGCCATGTGCGTGAATGATATACTCTGCATTGGTGCGGAACCATTCACCTTTTCCAGCTACTATGCCTGTGGCGAACTGAATTTGGAGACGGTGAAATCCATAACCAGAGGTGTGGTGGAGGGGGCCTTGCAAGCCGGCAGCAGTTTGGTGGGTAAGTAGCAAATGTGAACTGAATAGCTGGAGATGTGTTATTCAACTTACTGATCCACAATAATATGCTTACTCCACTCCACTCCTTTTTAGAAACCCACATCGCTGAAGTGCCGGTGCTGTACAAGCCGGAAATTTACGACCTCGCTGGCTTCTCCTTGGGCATAGTCGAGCATGAACGCATGCTCCCATTAACTGGCCAAATCAAGGCAGGCGATGTGCTCATTGGACTGCCCTCGTCGGGTGTGCACAGCAATGGGTTCAGCTTGGTGCATGCCGTCATGAAGTTGGCCGGCGTTACTTTTGCCGATAAAGCACCCTTCAGTGAGCGCACCTTCGGTGAGGAGTTCCTAAAGCCCACCAAAATCTACGTTAAAGCTTTGCTGCCATTATTCGAACAGGGCTGGATCAAAGCCCTAGCGCATATAACCGGCGGTGGCTTAACGGACAACATACCCCGTGTGCTGACCAAGAATTTGGGTGTTCTCTTGGACGCAAAAGAGTTTATCATACCGCCAGTTTTTGCTTGGTTAGCCGCCAAGGGTAATGTAGCTGCCAGTGAGATGCTGCGCACATACAACTGCGGCCTGGGTATGATTTTGGTGGTGGATCCCCTCCACGCACCGCAAGTACTTGAGCGACTGCAGTACAAGGAGCGTGCCACCAAAGTGGGCACGGTAGTGGAGAGGCCAACTTTGAGCTCGCCCCAAGTGGTGGTGGCCAACTTTGAGCAGAGCTTGAAGAAAATACAGCAGACCTTGAATGCACCACGCAAGCGGGTGGCCGTGCTGCTCTCCGGCTCGGGCACCAATCTGCAAGCACTCATCGATGCCACACGGGATTCCTCTCAGGCTGTCAATGCTGATGTAGTTTTGGTGATCTCGAATAAATCGAACGTGATGGGCATGGAAAGAGCGAAAGTGGCTGGCATTCCTGCACTGTTCATATCCCACAGGGATTTCAAGAGTCGCGAGGAGTTCGACGCAGAGATGAGCAAACATTTGACCAAGGCGCGCGTGGAGCTGGTTTGCTTGGCCGGCTTTATGCGTGTGCTAAGCGCGGACTTTGTGAAGATATGGCGGGGCAAATTGATAAATATACATCCATCCCTGCTGCCCAAACATCCGGGCTTGCATGTACAAAAGAAGGCCTTGGACGCTGGCGACACCGAATCAGGTTGTACGGTGCATTTTGTGGACGAGGTAAGAACATTTCTCTTGGTGTATAGCATAAGAGTCAAAACCCTGGACTTATTAAGCAGGTATGAGCTTCGCATGGCATTATATGCAATGGGATTGCTCACATGGAACTTGCAAATTATCAATTGTTTAATTACTAAATTTTGTTTTCCTTCCAGGGCGTTGACACTGGCGCAATTATTGCTCAGTCAAGTGTACCAATTTTACCCGGCGATACCGTGGAAGCTTTGACCAATCGCATACAAGTAGCCGAACACTTCACCTTCCCCAAGGCGTTACGTTTGCTGTCCACAGGCGTGGTCAAATTGTCGAAGGAGGGAAAAACTATGTTTGCTTGAATCGACTACGCTGGCGCTATTTCAATTGTGTTTATAAAATATAAATAGTATACTCATAGTTTGTAAGTTTTTATTAACTATTTTAACAATTAATTATTACATAAAAACTGTTGAAATAAAATTTCATGCGAATTAGTTTCTTTTCTATGAGAAATAACTAAAAAGCAGTGAGAACAAATCGGACTTCTCTCGATTACTCCCACTCTCAGTGGCATTCACAGTTCTTGCCGCATTAGGTCGTTTAAAATTCTTCATAGCCGCCGGATCCTTCAGTATCGCCTCTGCCAAATTCGTCAGTTTCAGGCGAAAAAGTTGATTCTCCAAGATCGGCACGATCAAATTGTATTTATCAATGCTTTTGTTGATCTGTTGTACATCGTGGTCGAATTTCTTCATTGTGTCTTGCCAAGCCGTCGCCTCCTCTGGGTCAGCAAACGGGTAATCGCCATAGAAAGCTCGTTCCTCTCTCAGTGAATTACGCAAATTTTTCACAGCCTCGCGTATATCACGCTGCAGCGTAATCCACTCCGGAGTGAAGCCGTTATCCAGTAGAATTTTGTTCAATTTGTGCGTAGTGAAATCCAAGTAGGGGTTTTGTGTTTGCGCCGACGTTAAGGGTTTCCCAGTGCCGCGCAAATTATTGAAATCACCCTTGTTCATGGCCTCCTGTATGAGATCCTCCACTATACGATCGAAGCCGTATTTGGTTTTTATAGCATGCTCCTTAAAGAATGAGCCCTTTTTCATGACGGATCGTTCACCCGCTTGAGCTTTTTCCAACCTGTGATTCAGCACTCGCTCTTGCGCTTTCATTGCCTTGACTTGTTGGTACTGTTTCTGTCGCTGGAATGGATTGCCCACTCCAACGCCATCGAAACTTAAGTACTGACGATGTTGCGGTGCTGTATGACGTATATCGAACACTTTCTCCTCCTCATCCTCAAAGATGCCTCGCCGATTTTTGGCAAATTTCTCCTGCAATAGTTTGAAGGCCTCATCGACTTCTTGGAAACGGTCAGCAGAGGCTTCCGGCTGCCCCGAATCGGGATGAACTTTCTTCACAAGGTCAATATATGCATGTCGTACTGTGTTTTGATCGGACGAATCCTCCACACCGAGTATACGGTAACATTTCTATTTTTATACACAGAAATTAATTTATCAAGTAATTTTTACTAAAATACGAGCTTTTCTTCAGACCTGATACAGTTCTGCTCTTTTGATGTGCATCAGCCGCATGCAACCCAGCCGGCTGAGCACAATTAGTGGCACTTTGAGTTGAATTCCAGCGGAAACAAGCATTTCGTCTAAATTCCTCAGCTTGAAAAAACGGCTCTAATGATACTGACACTGTGATATGCACATGTAGCTTTGTTTATATCGCGACAAGGTATTATATTTGTGATAATTTAAAGAAATTTTAGTGTGTGGTTATTTGAACACTTTTTAGCAGTTATGAAATGTTTTGTTTTTGTTATTGTTCTACGCACTGCATATAACAGCTGTTTGATGCAGCAAAGGAATGCATGCCACCTTTCTAAGCTCATTCCCTCCTTGTCTAATGCATTGTTTGTACATGCAGTGACCAGTATTGCCAATTAACGAGAAAATGCTTCCCAAAGATTATATTTCAAGTTTCATGTAAAGGAAGAGAATTTTTAATCTGCTTTAATTGCTTCTTTTTCAGAGGTGTGCACTTTTCTGGCTGGTTTCAGAATATTTAAGTTATCTAATTTAATTTATAGTTTACATATAAAAAAGTGTGATTCTAAAAGCACAATGAAAATTAATAATGCTAAAGGAGCTACTAATATAATTTGGCGCAAACTCTATACTAAAGGATCTCAAACTGATTATAAGGATATAATGTTTAGTACCAGATTAATAATATTAAGGTCAAGACAAATTACACACGTTGGCGAGTGTTGTTGCCAATCAATGTGAACTCAGGTAATGGCTAACTAAGAGAGCATTGAAAGCTTTCTCTAATGGTTACTATATATGTGTATCGACTTTCCCAAATTCCTGGGTTTTTAATAGGAAAACTTTATTTAAATTGATTGATTTTGGGAGCGTTATTATGGGACTGTTACTGAATTAGTCCTGATAGTAAAATGAGCAACTATGCCTGAGTGCTTGGAGACCTCCTAGTTTGGTGGCTCCACGCGTACCCCACTTCTACTAATTAGTCCTCACGCTAATCTATGTTTATGTAGTCTTCATATTCTTTGTACATGAAACTCCTTTAGAAAAAAGTTTTCATAAAACGAAATTAAATGAAGATACTTTTTTTTGATTCTAGTCACTTTTATCTTTCTGTATACTGGGGAAATCCCGAGATGTCGAAAAAGTGCCCAAAGTTGGTGCACGTCGAATTTTGTTATTTTTTTTTAATTTTTCTTCATAACAGGAGAAAATTATTTAAAAAGACTTGTCACTATATACCCACTTGCCTGAAAACAACTGAAGTTATAAACGATATTATAATTAAACTGTTATGAACAACCAAATCATTCCTGAGTGAATGAACACAATGTATATTCAGACTTCAAAACAAATCTAAAGAGTTTATTATACTCACCGTAAAATTTAAATCAAAATAAGTTAAAAATTGTCGATTCAAATGTAATAAGTTGACACGGTTATAATAAATCGTGAATACCCTTAATACTAATAAACCTAACATTTTTTTGAGTGAGAAATACGCACTGCATTTGGAGTTCTGCTGTCCTCTGCTTTTTCACACTTATTACTTATTAATTTTCGGCTAAAAACCAAATCATAATAAAAAGATACTCAGGTTGTTTCACTCTTACACAAAGGCTATTAAATATTTACTCAATATACAAAAACAGGAAGAACAGACCTCACTCATTACTCAATTTGCAACTGCAGAAGCGAGTAGTTTTGAAGGAATCTCCAAAATTTAACGCAAACAATTTTTGAATACGTGTTGCAAAATTAATTGAAAGAAAGAAAGAAATGTCGGAGAAAAAACGTGCAAGACGACGCAAAGATGTAAGTGTAACACTGTGCAAAACAGCAAAGCGCACAAATCTTAATTTAAAAATATGGATTTGCCATTTCCTGAAAGGCAAAAGTGAAATTTATAGAAATTATAGAGAAAAGTGGTGTGAGAAAAAATGATTACATATGTGAAACTCGTAGTGGTGAAGGAGCGAACGAGAGAGAAAATAAAGTATATCTATATTTTTCGCTCTTGTGTTAAATTTGGATGACGTGACATGACATTTGGGGAGAGCTCCAAGTTGAGTGTGAATGTGGTTTGTTTTTCTTTCTATTTTCGTTGGTGTTCTGTTTTTATTTTGATAAAATTTTTGTCCTAACATATGTGATTAGGTGTATTTTTTGTTGTTGTTTAATAAGGGGAATTTAAGTTTCCAGTTTGTTTATCTTTTTTTTTTTAAATCTATCACAAAATTTCATAATTTTGTAGTCGAATTTCGCACAAAAACCCCACCAGGCAGTGAAAGAAAGAATTAAATTTATTTTGAGTGTTTTAATGAGCGCGCAAAAAATTTTTAGAACGCAGTTGGGGGCGCAGTTGCGTGGTGGGAGTGGACTTGGAAGTACTTTCATACATACACATATGCTCCAAAATACCATGGCATAATTTACATTTTTAGATGATGAAGTCAGCGGGTCAAGTATGGATTTGGGATCTTTAACAAAAGAAACTTTTCACTTGGTTGCTTCATTATAGTAATTTAGTAAATATTTAAAAATTTCCACCTTTCTGTTCCTTTATAACTTAGAATGTTTCCAGAGCTTGTAGCTTGTAGCAAAATATGCCCTTCAGAATGTTTCCCAGGTTTTAGGTTTCAATGGCTGTCTAGGGAGGAGAGATAATCTGCCGGGAGACACGAAAGACTTGTGAAGACCCAATAAAGCCTTATGAAGACCTATAAAGCCACATGAAGGCTCATTAAAGCAACATGAAGAACCATTAAAGCCACGTGAAGAACCATTAAAGCCACGTGAAGGCCCATCAAAGATTAATGTAATACTATGGAATGGAAGTGGGTGACTTGCGTACTCCGGGCCTTACTTCAGCCATTTTGCAAGTGGGGCGAATCTTAACTGCTAATTTGCGCTGGCCTGGTTCATTGAAAAGGTGTCTTCTCAGTGTTTCCCATCAGTGTCTCTAAAGGCCAAACAGTGTCAGCAGATGGACTACCATATCCACTTCTTCATTTAGACTGCTATGAGAAATCCTGCTCGTCGCGCCCAGTCTATTAGCAGGCTGTGTCTTGTCCAGACTTCTACAAAAAGCCTATTCTATTGTCTGTCCAGCAATCAGTGCTACTTACTTCGCTCATGTTCTCAACGAAATATTTACATTTCTATTATGCAATGTTTGTACTCGTGGAAGTTGTGCTTGAATTAATTAATCAATGTATACATTTTGTCTTTCAGTGTATTCCAGCTTCGATAGTACAATAAGAGTTTGTCAAGAATCATTCATCAGAGGTATTTTGATAGTTTTGGCAAAGGAATCATGAAGGAGTTGTGTGTATGTTTTTATATATGTCCACACTTATAGTCTTTAGTATACATCCAAAGTCTTCAGTATACATCCAAAGTCTTCAGTATACATCCAAAGTCTTCAGTATACATCCAAAGTCTTCAGTATACATCCAATGTCTTCACTATACATCCAAAGTCTTCAGTATACATCCAATGTCTTCAGTATACATCCAAAGTGTTCAGTATACATCCAAAAGACTTGTCATAAAAGGTATTCTCATAAAACATATTCGTTCTTTGCGCTGGTTTTGATTATTGAAAGAAACACCCGAAATATTTCCGTACAAATCTCATTGATTGGCGAGAATCGTCCTTCTGGAATAGGACTCTACACATATTCTCACGAAGTACACATTTTTATCCCCTAACTTATATCACAATGGGACTGCGTATGGCCTGAGAATGTCTTGTGGCCGTGTGTCCGTGCCTTCATCATTATTGCTTTTTTGACGATCCTAGTTGAAGCTTGACCTCCCTCCTGCTCTTGACAGCATTTTAAACCTAGCTACCTCGGTGATTATTAATTATATTCTGGGATACAGCCAAAATGAACTCGCAGTTCTTAAGAAGTCTCGGTCCACAGACGAAAACTTGAAGATTGCTCGGGTATTGACAATTTTTGGAATTACATTGGGAATAGTTTTCACTTCACGTAGATAAGGATAAAGTAGCTCACTTCGATATGTAAAAATAGACCAAAATTTGCGGATGGAAAACTTAATAAGTAATTCATATTTATTTATGACTAATATTTTCATAATTTCCTGTTCTTTTTAGAAGAAATTACCATTAGTTTTAAATCCGGTCCTTGTCTTTTAAACAAGTCAGAGTTAATGTGGTGCAGGATTGCCTTAAAAAAGCACAATTTATATATTTACGCACCTGAAGGCATATACCATAAAATATCAACTAAAAAGTTAGAGAATTTTTCTCAAACATTCAAGTAAATATAATTAATTTGTTATTGAATCCTTCAGAGAAACTTTGTGATGAAAGAAATTACTAAAAATCGTGGTTGAGGTAAGCTTGGCGCCTTCCTGACGACATTACTATAGATGCAACGATGTAGTTTTTATTTCTAGCTTCACTTCTGATCTGATGCAAAATGTTATCAATGAATCAACTGCATGGAATCTTGGAATAGCATTAAATATAAATCACCACAAAACTGATTTGATAGTCTAGTCTACAAATGGATTAGAAAAATTCCTTCGATTGATCTTTCCATATTAAATAGACACCTCATTGGCTTTGTAGAAGAATTCTTCTTTCGGTGAAGATTACTGGGGACTCTTTGATTAGCTGTCCATGATTCAAGGAAAGGATATCCGATTTGCTTTCAGTTTATCTTTGGAAGATGGTAAACACTTTTTTGTTATATCGGTAACTTTTATGGTTGAATTTATATTTATCTTTGTGTTTCAAAGTTAAGAGTTAAAGATTCTTACTATACAACTGTACAACGGAGAAATACTTTCCTGGGCGGCTCTTTCCTGGACACCCTGGGGGTCATTTCGAACACAAAAATAGGTGCCATCAATGGCTTTATCAAAAGCTCCAAATAGCTTATCAATTGAGAGGCAATGGGCTTGTGTCTCAGGCCAATCCAGGCCTAAGTGTGCTTTCTGGCAGCTGCTCAATCTACCTACCTACAGAACCAACATTCGTAGAATATTGTCTCACGAGGAGAAGTGCAGTCTTCTTGTTTCCTTTGTTCTCTGTTTCTCCGTTGAATTATTTACAACCAATTATTGGACAGATAGTTTACATAGAATAATGCGAAATATTCTCCCATATAGCCCAGTCTCGTCTACCAGCGCCGGCAGCGTACTTGAACTTCGGGTGAGAAAAATCTGTTTGCTGATTAATTTGTTGATTTCGCTGAGTGACTTCCTTGCGTGCGCTCAGCCCGCTACTATGCAAAAGCGTCGAATGCTCAATTCAGAACTTTGCACCGGGACTAGTTTTCATGGCTTTACTTTACCCATCTTTGGTCTTGTTTCGGTCGCTTGGCGATAATCTAATCGCTTTCAAGAAATAGTGTGAGCACGACTTCAGTCTGTTGCTAATGTTTCAGGGCATTTTGACAAAAATACACAAATGTCTGTGGATTTAAGCATGAAGTGAACATTTCCCTTGTCGCTATGCCGCTCGCTACACCAATTGGTACGCTAACTAGAGCAGAGCTCTGTTGCGAGGGCATCAAGCACAGCGGCTACAGTAAAATTGCAACAACAATTAAATAAACAAATTTCAATTTATCTTTTCAATTTAAATGTTATTCCGTTGCTTTTTCTTTTTGGTTGGTGTGTGATTCAGTCTCAATTTGCTGTTGTAAGCGAAGCGTTGAAAGAGCGAAAAGTATGTAATAATAACCAAGGCGTATTCAATAGGTGGCAGCTTCCCGCTTGCTGCTCTCAATTTACTAAAGAATGGTTGTGTCAAAAAAACAATTGCGTCATTATTGTGAAGTGCTGTTTTGATAGAAATATGATATATAATAAACATTTAATATGTTGTTTTTTGGATTCTTCAAGGGACGAATGTCACGAGCCCCTTAATCATCCAACCGATCGAGACGCCTGTCTTTATAAAAGTCGATTAAAATGTATGATGCAAAAAATCTCATGGTGAATGCGTCTTAAAATTCGGAATGTCAAATAAGGTCTCTCTTATAATTCCAAGAAAGTGATTTAAAGCCATTTATGAGAAAAGTGATGGAGTGGATGGAGTTGATATAAACTGTACGGGAATACCAAGAAACCGAAAACGTCTGCGGATGAGTACCCTGTAGTGTACAGAAAACCATTCTTCCAATTGGGGGCTGCTAACATAAAAATATGTTCAAATTGTTTAATTCAAACCCGAAACTACCTGGAACATGGATCCTATTTTAGCTAAAGTTTATCATGTCCGTCTATATGGATTATTAAATCATGACTTATCAAATGGGACGAAGTGCACTATATCCTATAATAATAAAGGGAAACCATTACCATTCACAGAGAAGTCAAATGTATTGAGATGACCCTAGACATCAAAACGTCTGGGACCATACTAATTCCTGATAGAGGATATGTCTACAAGTCATTTTTGACTTGTAGACATATTTGTGTTACTTCAACCTTATCTACTGAACGACAAACAATTAATATAGGGGTCTAAATCTGCTGGAGTCATCACAACCATAAAATAGATTCAGGAAGTTCCAGAGCTCCACACCTAGAAACGCAGTATTGAGGAAAGAGTTAGGAAATCCAATATTGTTTTGTACGCTTGTAAAAAAGTGGTCGGAATTAGGTGGGGGTCATCTCCACGCATTAAGCACTGTGTGTACACCTCTGTGGTCTGACCTATATTATTATATGGAATACTGGTATGGTGGCCAACTTAGAAATAAACTATTTGAAGCTTCTGAGCAAGGTCCGAAGAACAGCTTTTCTGTGCATTTCTGGTGCTGTAAGGACCGCCCCACTTAATCATTAGAAGTGATACTCAACCTACCTACACTAGATCTGGTAGGGAAACAAGTGGCCTCGCATTAGCACCAAAGTTGAAATGCACGGCGTTATGGAATGATCGGCAGACTGGCCAATAGACTATCGTGCACATCTGGAGTAGTAGTACCCAACATATCGACCACTCTATATATAATCTCAACTTTGATAGGCACTTCAAGACACATATTCCGTCTAGAAGGGAGTCGCAAACACCCTTGCCATGGAGAAGGGGGAATACAATTTCTACACCGACGGATCCAAACTTGTTAGAGTCCGCTTTGGAGATTTCTCAACAGAAGTGGGACTGGAAGTTTCATTCCGTCTCCCCGACTATGGAACATCTCTTCTGTAGGTCTCTTTAGGCAAATACGCTTTCAACTCTCTTACGGAAGTGTCCGGTACGAAGGTCAAACAAATCCTGCGCTTTATTACGGTGTTGAAATGGTTTGACGAGTAAAGTAGAGGTGCGGTGTTACGCGGTGGTATCGCAATGGACCCATAGTGGTCTGACTGAGTTGGTCTGTAGACCGGCTGCCACGATAACCTAACCTAATCAAAGAGATCGACAGTGTGTATTACCGTTTTTATTCAAACGAAGTATACTGCTATCCTTGGCGTTATTATAGTAGATCATGTCTACGAGGACAGTTGCCTTAGTTTTTACAACTTATTTTACCTTAACTTATAAATCTGCATTTATGCCTGACTTCACTTGGAGATATTTCGTTCATACATTTTTTTACTACAATTGATGGCCTCTATGACGATATGCCTTTATAGACCTATTGAGAAGAGAACAATTTACTGTGCTGAAACTATAATATTTATCTCTCAACCCCTATAACGATGTGTCGTTATAGAGCGACCGATATGAAAAACAATTTTCTGTAATTAAACTATAATATTTATCTGTAGGTTTTCCTTTAAAGAACTTATCGAACCGCCCTCCTTTGGTACCTAGGTGACTAAAGCTATTGTGATATTTTCGGTTTCTGGAGGGCTGACTGCAGACAAATGTTGTGATGTGTTGCTTGAAGATGTGACGCCTTTATGTCAAACAGACATTTTTACTATCTATCTCTTCCCTAAAATAAATTTGTACAAAGATTCTTGGTCCTTTCAAACTCCTAAACACATTGCTACCAAGTAAAACTGATTGGAAGAAGGGAAAGGAGCTCGCGAAAGGGGTACGCCAATTTTCACCGATGGTTCAAAGATGGAATCTGAGGTGGGTGCGGGAATATTTTACGAATCTCTGAATTTTCTACTCTCCTACAAATTGCCATTGAGATCAGACGCCTTTTAAGCAGAGGTCTTTGCAATTTGGCAGGCGTGCAGGGGGCTGAGAAAGCGCAAGCTGACCAAAACCATATCAATTTACTCCCGACAGCCAAGCAGCAATAAAGGCGCTAGCGTCAACTTTTATCAGCTTTAAGCTGGTCGGCCTCTGCCAGGAGGAATTAAACTCATTATCGGAAAACATTTTAGTATCCCTCGTCTGGGTTCCGGACACAGGAGCAGTGAAGGCAACGAGAGGGCTGATGAGTTAGCACGAAGAGGCTCATCGGAAACCTGTCAAGTGTTTTTCTTTATAGACGTGGGCGTCCCCCTAACTGTTAAGGGGAATATTTATAATCACTTCCTCCGCAAGGCTCGTGAGAGGTGTAAAAACTCTGCTACACTCGAGAATGATGTGGCCTGATTACAGTACAAAAAGAACTAACCATCTTCTCAATAAACCAAGTATAAAATTAGCAACCTTATAGCTGTCTGCACGGGCCATTGAACTATCGGTACAGACGCTGAAAAAATGGGCGTTCCGTTCAATGCTCATTGCATGAGCTGTAATGACCCACAGGAGAAATAAACAGTCGTCCACTTTCTTTGTGATTGCCTAGCCCACGCTCGCTTGAGACTCAAATATTTCGAAAGTCCTCTTCTAGAGAGTCTAGGGCATTGCTCTAGAATTTTCAGGCCTATCCTAATTTGTTAACAACTCCCGCTGGTTGTAAACTTTACAAAAGTATTCTACCAATTTTTAGGCTCGCGAGGACATGGAAACAAAACGGCGCTATGGCTAATTGCCAGCCATTTGACCTACCTAGCTATCTACGATATTAAATACGATATATAACAACAATATAAAAATACGATTATATGTACATATATCGTAGTGGAACGTCAGCTTTGTACAAAAGGCAGTTTACTTGTTGCTTGTTACCCACCTCAAAACAGGAAGAGAAGAGCTTTCAGTACTAGAAATGGAGTATAGGACTATGGAGTTGTATTTGCAGATTTACGGTGGAGTCGGAGTGCGAAAATTTTTGTTGAACAGTGCCAGTAAAATTTATGGTACCAATTAAAAATATATTTGTTAAATTTGCCGCCCAGATGCTCCTACACTGTTCGACCTTACTTACTCTATATATAATTAAGTTCCGTGATTGGACTTAAGTACATATTATCCTACCAAACCCAAGTCCTCAAATCAATCCCAGTCAATGCTGAGGTGGGGGCCACATCACAAAGTTCGCCTTAACGCGTCCAAAGTTGCACACCAGCGGAAATAGTGCCTTTGCCCCATTTATTTTCTGCCTGCTCCTGTCTTATGCAGAAGCTACACAGTGGAGTGAAAGTGTACTGTGAGGTGGAAATGGATTTTCCCTGATTTATGCTTCGTGGGACTTTTAACAATATATATATATTTTTTTCATTCATATTTTTATTTAATCTTTTTTAAAGTAGAAAATTACAATACTTCTTCAAATAAACTTAATACAAATTTCCCAAGTAGTCAAATCGCAGATAGTGGAATATTAAATTGTAGTTAGAGGAAGAATACTGATATAATTTCACAATCCCAGGAAGGTGAGAAAACCCCAGGCCATTAAACATCAAATCTACAACACATCTCCATTATATATTTGCCCACTTCCGGAAGGAATTTAATAGGTGTAACTGAAATATGCGATGCGAATTCATGTTAGATTTCGGCATCCAAGTCAATATATAGTATTTCTAACAATATTGACAACGTAGGTAATAATAAGTGTGTATTAAAGCCAATATTACTTAAAACTTACATTCAGACGCGGTTCTAATTTTATTCGACGTAACATTTATGCGTTAAGCCAAAGAGCAGCTGGACGTAAATCAACACAGCTAGTAAGGTATGCTGTATGATATAACAAGATCGATGAACCAGATCAAGGAAATCCTACTAAATATGGTTATCAATGAAATCAATAATAAAATCCCATAAGGTTAATCACCAAACAATTATAAGAATGTACAAAAACATTACCAGGGCGAAATTATGCGAAATATGGACAGTATCGTAAAATATTTTAAATACATGTGAAAAGAATACTAATACTATAACCGATAAAAAACGAACGCAGATATACAATTTGGACATTTGTTAGTTGTACGACGAATGTAAGGTGAAAGCCACGCTGTCGAAATGGGCGACAACAGATTTCAGAAAGGAAATACAATAGATAACTCCATGCAGGCCACAATGGGCCTTGAACAGTCCTAAGTGACTCTTAAGACAGCCATCTAACCCAACCTAGGTCCATGCAACAATATTTTGTTTCAGTAGTAAATCTATTTTGCAAATATGGAAAGTTATAAGTCCTCATAATGGGAATTGTCGAATAAAATTATGGAATATCGCGTTAGTTTCGAGTAACTTAATGCGAGGTTAAAACTTAAGAAAAGTTAATCACAAGAACGAACAAAATCAGAACAACTGAATAACGAAGTGACTGAATAAATCGTGAAAATTTATAACAACCCAATGAAGTGGCGGAATAAATGGTGAAAATTTATAACAACTCAATGAAGTGACTGAATAAATCGTGAAAATTGTTTTCTATTTTGAAATTCTTCAGCCGTTTCATATCAATCGCTGTAATTATAGGATAGTACCAACACAAATAGATATACATAAGAAAATAATAAGTTTTAAGGCCAAAATAGGCCTTGAACTGGCCTAAGTGAGTTTAAGGGCAGCCATTCAAACTAACTAATAAGTTTTAAACGCTGAAAGGTGAATTGTGAGGTAATTCAATGGAATACCATATCAACACTACAAACAACAGATTCACTTAGAACTGGCGGATACGAACTCAACACAGAGAGTGGAGATAATGCAAAATACCTAGCTTTGGTCCTTCTAGTATTTTATACCAGGTCTTTTTTAACGAAGTGGAAAATTTA
Source organism: Clusia tigrina (assembly GCA_920105625.2). NCBI lineage: Eukaryota > Metazoa > Arthropoda > Insecta > Diptera > Clusiidae > Clusia > Clusia tigrina. Next base: position 50,979,549 of record OV050033.1, on the reverse strand, counting down.
TTCCACAAAATGTTGCGGGTCCATCTACACAGATTTAGCTGATTGAAATATGTTCCTCACTTTCAATGCTTTTCAAAATATAGTTTTATTTATGTAGGATTAGTCGTATTTTTTCCAATTTTCTTTCATGTGGAAATTTGATAATTTCGCAACTTTTTTGTCGCATTTTAAGGGCGACTGGACCACTGTGCGCTGATTGTTTACGCATGCTAAACAGAGTGACGTCGGGAAACAGCTGGACACTTGTTAAAAAGCAGCAGCAGAGCACCAAAATATCACAGACCGAAAAAAACTTGTTTGTATACAAAACATGCTTCGGCTTCTGCCGACCTCCTTCCTCCTCTTGAGCAGCACTGCTTCAGCTGTCTTGGCACGCAGGTTTTAAGCTCTGCATTGGTCGTATCGAAAGCTTCTGGAAGCGGTTTTTGCCTGAAACTGGTTGTAATTTCGCTTAAGAATTTTATTAAGACCGACTTTTGAGTATTTTATATGCACACTTCAGGTAACCCAGAGTATTTGTGTGTGTGTGTGTGTGTGTATGTATGTATGTAAATGTTTGTATCTGTATCTATACCAGTGCTGCTCACTCCTCTCTACTTACACTGCTGCATTGTTGTTGCTCATGTTGGCAACTGGCACTTGTGCCATAACTGTTGTTGTTATTAATATTATTGCCGTTGTTGTTGTTTTTGCTGGGGAAAGTTTCTACTTGAAGTGATTCAGTTCAACTTCTCTAGCCCAGCCACTCGGTTGCCTCTTGGCGCACTACACGAGTCATTTTGAGATTTTTATTTGGAACGAATATTTCAGTTGAAAAAGACATTTTGCCTCAATGGATGCGGAGTACGAAGAGGAGGAATGCAACGAGGAGTGCGACGAGGGGGTAAAAACTGTTTGTTTTTTAAATTTTTGTGACGATCTTGATTGCAACTGAACCTAAAATGATGAAATTTAAAAAGTGTCGTGGCAGTTTTTGGTGTATTTATTTAAGTGAGCCTTGCAGTTCCATTGCATTAAAATGGATCTAACTTAAGGACAATTAAATCCGTTGATTTAAGACACAACGCAAAGTGGAACTCTTTGCCAACTTGTGATGAAATCAAGTGATTCGCGGGTTAATATTGCGGTGCTATTTAAATTTTCCAAGTCAATATGCGAGCACTTACAGCACGTACCTTTGTCCAGTACGTAGTACGTGTATGCAAAGTTTTGCAGTAATTCCACAGAGAGCACATATACACACGCACATACACATGCACAGCCTCACAGGCACACTTTCGCAATGCCCGTAACGCGTACTTACAGCTTAAACATTTTTATTCCCGTGACAAATCCCTTATCTCTTGATGGTTTATATGACAATTTTTACTTTTTATTTAGCGTTATAGTAATAATTAGCCCAGACGTATTCGTCACTATAATATGAAACCAATTTCTAAACTGTGAGTTACAGGTGGGACAGGCGCTTAGCTTTGAAATCTTTCCACTAGGCTTAATGTTGTGCCAGGTTGGCTGTCCGGCAGCTGGTTCCTATACGAGTACTTTTGGTGTACTATTTTGTTTTTTATGTTTACGTTTTTTATATTATTAGATTTTTATGTTATCAGTTTTATATACATATTTCATATTTTTTATGTTTTTTATTTATGATTTATAGTAGAATACTCTTTAATTTCAATTTTCTAAACTTTTAAATTTCAATGTTTTCGAATTTCTATGTTTTAAATTCCTATGTTTTTAAATTTTTATGATTTTAAAGCTATGTTTTTAAATTTATATGTTTTAAATTTTACGTTTTAAATTTTTATGTTTTTAAAGTTATGTTTTTAAATTTATGTTTGTAAATTCTATGTTTCAAATATGTATGTTTTACATTTATATGTTTTTAAATTCATTTTTTAATTTTATATATTTTTAAATTCTGTTTTTAAATTTTTATGTTTTTCAAAAATTTGTTAAATTTCGATGTTTTTAAAGTTATGTTTTTAAATTTATGTTTGTAAATTCTATGTTTTAAATTTGTATGTTTTACATTTATATGTTTTTAAATTCTTTTTTTAATTTTCTATATTTTTAAATTCTGTTTTTAAATTTCTATGTTTTTCAAAAATTTATTAAATTTCGATGTTTTTAATATTTATAATATATGTTTTAAGATTTCAATGTAACCAGGTTTTTTAATTTTTGGTTTTGTATTTTTAACTTTTTACATATTTGTTTTCTATATATTTAAATTCTAATATTTTTGTATTTTATGTTATTAGTTTTCTATATTTTTGTTTTTATTTTTAATTTTTATAGTAGAATACTATATCAATTTCTATATACAAAATTTTTATATTTCTGTTTTAAAATTTTTATGTTTTAAAATTGTATGTTTTTAAATTTATATTTTTTAAAGTTTTATGTTTTTAAATTTCTATGTTTTTAATGTTTATAATACTGTATGTTTTAAGTTTTAATGTGTCCGGATTTTTTTTATTTTTTGTTTTACTTTTGACATATTTGTTTTCTATATTCTTATATTTCTGTTTTTTATGTTATTAGTTTTCTATATTTTATTTTAATTTTTATAGTAGAATACTATTTCAATTTCAATTTACTATATTTTTAAATTTCTATGTTTTATGTTTCTATGTTTTTAAAGTTTATAAGTTTTTAATATTGTAGCAGGCATTTTTTTTATTTTCGGACTTGCACTTTTTACATATTGGTTTTCTATATATTAAGTTTTCTATGTTTTTAGTGTATTATGTTATTACTTTTTTAGGTTTTTGTTTACATTATTAATTTTCGATATTTTTCTATAGTTTTGTTTTTTATTTTTAATTTTTATAGTAAAATACTATTCAATTCCATTTTCTAAATTTTTAATATTTCTATGTTTTTAAAAGGCTTTGTTTTAAATTTTTGTTCTTAGATTTCTATCTTTATAAAAATTCAATTTTTCAAATTTTACCTGTTTTTAAATTTTTATGTTCTAAATATTCTATGTTTTTATTTTCTATAGTTATAATATAGTGTGTTTTATGTTTTCATTGTATCAGTTTCTTGTTTAGTTTAGTTTTTTATGTTACAGTTTTTAATTTTTTTTTAATCTCTTTAGTTTCCAATGTTTTAAATTTTCTTTGATTTTATTTCCAAATGTTTTCTTTATTTCCGTTGATTCTTGACAGTATTCTATTTCAATTATGTTTTATATATTTTAGTATTCAGTGTTTTAGATTTTTATTGGTTATTTCTAAGTTTTTTAACTTTCTATGTTTTCTGTTCCTGAATTTGGTGTGTTCTGTGTTTTAATTCTTCTGTTTCTAAGTTTTGTTGAATAAATAATCTTAATTTATTGTCAATGATTTAAGTTTCATATCTTTTAGTTCTATTTTTTTGGTTTTTTTACCTATTCATGGTTTGCAGGTTATTAGTTTTCTATGTTTCATACCTTAGATTACACCTAAGGTTTTAATTTTATAAAACTGTGTTTATATTTTTCTATATTCTATGTTTATATTATAATTTCTTTAGTTTTCAATGTTTTCTACATATTCTATGTTTGCTATGTTTTCAGATTTTAGTTCTTTACGTATTACACATACACAATTCCAACTACTGTGTGCAATTTGTCCTGTCAATAAATTCGCTGAGAAAATATTAATTAGTTTTTTATGTTTTTCATTTTCTATTTTTTTCATTTTCTATGTTTTTAGTTTTAGGTTTTTAGTTTTATGTTTTTAGTTTTATGTTTTTAGCTTTATGCTTTTATTTTTATGTTTTTAGTTTTATGTTTTTAGTTTTATGTTTATAGTTTTATGTTCGGGGAACTAAACAAGTTATAAATGTTTTCTATGTTTTTTGGATTTCTCGGTCCTGAATCCTTTAAATGGAGTGTTCCACTGAATTGCTGCAAGTTTAATTTTGGAAGTTTATTATTACTTCCGTGAAAAATGCTTGGTCGGTGAACAATAATTGCGGAATAGCGCAATAGATCTGAGCTAGGTTGGACCTGTAGTCTGTTCAATCTAGATGGAGTTATGCGAGGGACTGTGGTAGGGATTATCAATGGAAGCTGCGTCCTGGGGAAAAATTCAGCTGAAGCACTTAACCAATTACTTATTCAGAAGTAGCAGAGAAGAGGAGAGGATTGCTTGTGAAGTAATCTGAGACGATGGTCTCCAATTATCACTAAGAAAACCTTGCACCCATGTGATCGGTCCACAAATAAATCGAAGAGGCTTCATAGTAAAAATATTTCAGCGATAGGAATTAAGGAAAGTTGAGATTTCTTCGATGTATATTGGCCCTATGCTGGGCTTAGTACGCTTTCACATAAGTCGTATATATTTTCAAATTTTGTTATATATTCTTCTTTTATATTGCATTCATGATCTGTTTCCATCACCAGGAATTCGAAGGGGGAAAGAATAAGTCCGCGATCCTGCGATTATCTCACTTAATTTGTTGGTCTGAGTGAGGTTAACCCAATCGTCGGTATTATTATCCACTATCATCGTGCCTATCAGCAATTTTTGGGAGGTCTTCAGAACTATATCTATAGGTAGCATTTATATGAGGTTACCTTAACTTATTCGCTTGTTGCATGAGGAAGGTTGGACATTTTTCGCCGCTGTGGGGGGCTAGTTTTGGAATTTAGGGAACTTGCACTGTTGTCCTATTCTACTTAAATTTAATTTTGTTATCTCTTTTCAGGAGTATTCCAGTCCCGGCGAACAAGAGGTGGAGAAACCCTCCAAAGATGAGGTGAAAATTGCGAAGTGGCTGAAAAAGAATATCAAGACCAAAAAGACCAAATTCCTGAATCACAATGTCGAATACTTCACCGCCAATAAAGCGATCGATGCACTAATGAAGTCCAAGTTCGCAGAGGGCGATGCGGCGCTCTTTGCCACACGGGAGCAAGTTATCGAATTCCTCGATATCATGTTGGAGCATAAATTTTTCCATCGCGCTAAAAAAGTGCCCGTCACCATGGAGGAGTTGCGTGGCGGCGCTGGCGGCACAACGAAATCTGCAACGAAGAAAGAGAAGGACGAAAAGAAGGAGGAGAAATCGAGTAAAAAAGAGAAAGAGGACAAGAAGGATACCGAGGCCGAGGGCGACGCTAGCTGTGCTAATGGCGCCGATGACAATGGAGCTGGCAGCGGTGGCGGCGCCGTCGCTGACAAGCAAAAGGAGAAACGTAAACGCAAAATACGTTTGGACATGCACCCGGAGCAGGTGTTCGTGGACGGCTCGGAGGCTTATGTGTGGATTTATGACCCCATACCCATACACTACTGGATATACGGGCTGATTTTGCTGTTGGGCGCCATCGGCATTTGCCTGTTCCCGCTGTGGCCGCCGCTACTGCGCAAGGGCGTTTACTATTTGTCCGTGGCGGCTGCGGGATTCCTTGTTTTCATTTTGGCTCTGACTGTGGTGCGTTTGATTATATTCACCATAGTCTGGGCCTTGACTGGTGGCAAATTGCATTTCTGGATATTCCCCAATTTGACGGAAGATGTCGGCTTCTTTGCCTCCTTTTGGCCATTATATGAGGTGGGTTTCAGGAGATTTTTTTTTGAATTCAATTGAATACCAAAATAAACTTTTTTCAGACGAAATATGTTGTGGCTGAGGAGAAAACGAAGCGTTCGAAGTCCAAATCGAAGAAGAAGGACAAAGATAGCGACGTCGAAGATGAGACTGCCACCGATGCTGTTCCAATTGAGCCGGAGAAAATTGAGGAAATCAAAGAGCACGATGCTGATGTGTTGCTGAGACGTCGCAAGGGCGGTGTGGAGGCTGAGGACGGTGCTGATTCCCTTGACGATGGCAAGGGCGACACGGAAGAGGAGTCGCACAGTAGCAGTGGTGGCGACAATAGCGAAGCCGCCGCGGAGTCGGATGCAAAAGGGTGAGGTGTTTCATTTGATACGTTATGATTTTGCCTTTTCTCAATTTGTCTCGTCCTTTTATCTCATAATCCTTCATAATAACTGCACGTGATAATAATAACCCGAATAAAATTTACAATAAAAATATTTTTTATGCTTAATATATCAATAATATTTATTTTTATTAAAATTATCAATAAAATATAATTGAACTTTGTTTGGTGTAAAAATAATGCTTTTATTTTCATTTTGAAGTTCTTCCATACTAAAATCATTTAATTCTAATCAGTTGCATTAACACTTTTGTTGGTGGTACTAATATTTAAAATAACCATTAAACTGTGCAGGAGACTTCCACATTTCACACCGAAAGTACTCAATCCTCATCCCTAGAATGATAGAATACAATGTTTCCTTGTTTTCCCCTTCTTTGACCTCTTCGTGCTCTCATTGCACAGCTGTGACGTGTTCTTCCCTTCAATTGGCGATACATACTCAAGTAAAACTGTGTTCTCTTTTATTATCTTTTAACACAGAGCTGTAGAGCATAACTCCCATAAATAGAGGAAGACAACACATTTTATCCCACCATTCTTGGTTTGATCACGTTTCCTCCATACTAGAATATTATTCTGTAATCAATATAAGGTCGTTTTTGCAATCTATGGACTACTATCGTAAAACTCCAACAGATTCTGCCATCAAGGCTCAAATGTTCGGTACTCATTTCATTATGATCCGGAGCTTTGTGTTCTGGTGGCCCTAGAGCGTCACGGGTACTGTGTTTAAAGGAGCCCTGGGATTGCTGTGTTGGTATCGCCTTGTAACCACTGCAATGCTCGGGTTTCTATACCTTGATTGGCACTTACTGATTTCTACTTTATAATAAAATCCTTAAGTATAACACCACTATTATAACTATTCTCAATCAAGGCACCTCTATTTATCCTTACATATTTATAAATGTCAATGAAGTCTCACTAGAAAAAAAGGCGTGCCATAAAATCAGATAATTTTCATAATTTCATCTCTTCAGTAAACAATTTCTAAACAGTACAATGGGCATCAATGCCTGATTGCTTGGAGACCTCCTTCTTCGGCGGCTCTCCGGCCTATCCCACTTCTATTCTAAACCATTTAAAGTCTGAGAAAATAATTTTCTCCCTGAGTAAAAATTTCCTGCGAGTTAAACATTTTTTTTTTTCTGATTAAAATATGTTCTCATTGAGTAGAAAATGTTCACTCTGAGTAAAACATTTCCTATCTGTATAAAAAATGTTCTACCTGAGTAAAAAATTTTCTACCTGAGTAAAAAATTTCCACTCTAAGTCAAATTATTCTCACTGAGTAAAACATTTTCTCTGTGTATAAAAAATTTTCTACCTGAGTAAAAAATTTTCTACTTGAATAACAAATTTTCACTCTAAGTCAAAAATGTTCTCAATGAGTAAATCATTTTCTCTTTGTATAAAAAATTGTCTACTTGAGTAAAAAGTTTAACTCTAATTCAAAAATGTTCTCAATGAGTAAATCATTTTCTCTTTGTATAAACAATTTTCTACTTGAGTAAAAACGGTTCACTCTAAGTCAAAAATGTTCGCAATGATTAAAACATTTTCTCTATGTATAAAAAATTTTCTACCTGAGTAAAAATTGTTCATTCTAAGTCAAAAAGGTTCTCACTGAGTAAAACGTTCTCTCTCTGTATAAAATATTTTCTACTTGAGTAAAAAATGTCAACTCTAAGTCAAAAAAAATCTCGCTGAGTAAAATATTTTCTATATGTAGATATAAACAATTTTCTACCTGAGTAAAAAATGTCAACTTTAAGTCAAAAATATTCTCACCGAGTAAAACATTTTCTCTATGTATAAAAAATTTTCTACCTGAGTAAAAAATGTTCATTCTAAGTCAAAAAGGTTCTCACTGAGTAAAACGTTCTCTCTCTGTATAAAATATTTTCTACTTGAGTAAAAAATGTCAACTCTAAGTCAAAAAAAATCTCGCTGAGTAAAATATTTTCTATATGTAGATATAAACAATTTTCTACCTGAGTAAAAAATGTCAACTTTAAGTCAAAAATATTCTCACCGAGTAAAACATTTTCTCTATGTATAAAAAATTTTCTACCTGAGTAAAAATTGTTCATTCTAAGTCAAAAAGGTTCTCACTGATTAAAAAATTTTGTTTCTGTATAAAAAATTTTCTACTTGAGTAAAAAATGTCAACTCTAAGTCAAAAATATTCTCACTGAGTAAAACATTTTCTATCTGTATAAAAAATTTTCTACCTGAGTAAAAATTCTTCACTCTAAGTCAAAAATGTTCTCAATGAGTAAAACATTTTCTCTTAAAAATTTTCATTTGTTCACTCGAAGTCAAAAGTGTTCTCACTGAGTAAAAAATGTAATTTAATGAATAATTTAATTGTCTTTTCATGTTTAAGCAATTAAATCATCATCGCAATTATTAATTTTATTGTTATTATACCGTAAATTATTAAGGACTCAATGGAATTGGGAAGTAATTACCAGTAATTAACAGCTTTGACTCGAAGAAAAAAATAGAAAAAATAACATACATAATTAAAAATTACAAATTTCATTTCAATGTTTCCTTCTCCTCCTTTGCAGCTCTCCTACGGGGTCACCATCAGAATCAGAATCGGAAATCTCTGGCAAAGATTATGAAATTATCAGCACGAGTGAAGTGCAGAATGTTAAATAAAATTGAAGTTTTAAATAATATTCTAAAAAAAAATACTAAAAAATATTCAAAATATGCCACATTATTCACACAAACACACACACACACACCCACCCAAACAAACAAACACACACACACACACACACACACATGCATTGAAGCAGAGATGCCGACAACAACAACAACAATAACAAGCATAATAATTCCAATTGTAAAGGCTTTTTTTTGTTTTTTTTTGTAGAAAAAAGCTTTGTTAATATTTTTAAAATTAAAATTTAAAGGCACTGCATATTTTAATGTTTAAGAAAAAAAATGCTGACATTAAGCGAAATAGTGTTAAAAATTAGCATTTTATAAAAAATAAGAAAATCCATTTTGAAATAATTTATTTTCAACCTTTCAAAAAAGCATTTCATGTAAATTTTTTCAAAACTGTGCAATAAAGTTAAAACTTTTTTTAAATAATTTAAATAAAAAAACTAAAATTAAATTTTATATACAACAATAACACAGAGGCATTTGCTAGGAGAAAACCCAGCCAAGTACGACTATCTGAGAGTCCAGGTCCATGGCTGAGCTTTGCTAGTAAACGAATTTAGATGCTTTCCATGAGTATGCACTGGGCTTCCACAGGCTCAGGCCCTGCTCAGGGACCGCATGACGAAAGCTTGGAACTGCTTTTGAAGGCTTGGCGGGCAGATCGTTACCGCAGCCAGCGCAAGAGTCGCTTTGAAATCACTGCCACGTAGAATTCTACCCTATTTAGTCATTTAGGACCTCCTCCGCTGACTCTTTATATGCTGAAATCGCTCCCAATCTAAGATGATTATTGAAATAAATATTTAAAATAACTATTTAAAATAACTTCAGAATTTTCAAGTAAACTAATGCGACCATTCACCAGCACTCGAATCCGCCTTTCGCCTTACAACGACTGCAGTTCAATTATGAAACAAAACATTGTTACATAGTGTCTCGACTAGCTATAATTCATGGCAATGTTCATGTCTTAACATCAAAATGTTAAGTGGAGATGGAGACTCCATATGTTAATGTTATACCAAAAAAATTCAACATTATGTCAAGACAGCAGTTCTGCTAGAAACCCTGACATAAATTTGAAGTTTCACTCGATTTGAACGTTTGTCTATTTAAAAATGGCACAAATTAAATTTAATAGAAGCGAAATAATTAATTTAATAATTATTTATCGAGAATTTGAGTGTTTGTGCAATTACTAACTGTTCAATATCTGATTGCAGTTTTTTTAACTCTCTTAAAGCATTCAATGCGAGAACGCATCTCTGTTGTTTACTGTTCAAAGCCATGTAAAATGAAATGCTTTAACAAAATTTGCCCACTTCATATTCTGACAGCCATCAGCTACTCTGACATGAACATGAACATTGCCATGAATTATAGCTAGTCGAGACACTATGTTATAATTAATATTTCAATAATGACACAAATTGATAAATTTCAGAATTCCACTGATGAAAAATAAAATAATAAAAAAAAGAAAAAAAAAACAATGAGATATAATAGTTAAAAATAGGTATATAAATATTATAAAATAATGAAAATATTAAAATAATATTTTATAATAAAATAGAAGCAAAAAATATTATAACAAAAAATATTTTATAATAAAATAGAAGTAAAAAATATAATAAAATATAATAAAATATTTAACAAACTCATATAAATACACACGATTCAAAGCAGAACTTCGAATTTTAAAACATGTGTTTTTTATAAATATTTTATTAAATAGATTGCAACTGCACTGAGTTATAAAATTTCCAAACAATTTTATTTAAGCAAAATTAATTAAATTTATTACTATATCGTTTCTTTGAGCACCATTTTCTACATGGTGAATATTATACAATTTTTTTTTTTTTTGTTATAAATAAAATAATAATCTTAATTTTTTTTAAAATAAAATATTAAATTATAAAATTCCACTTAATGCCTTCGCATTTTACAAGATGAAAATTTTATTTCAGTTTAACTTTTATTTTAATTTGTGTTTTACATTTTTTTTTTATTCCCATAAAATTTAAACTTATTAAATATTTAATATTATATTATTCCGATTACTTGAAAGAATTAATTTTTTATATAATTTTTTATATAATTTTGTATGCGTGTAATTTTGTCCGTCTTTGTTGTGACATTTTGCATATGATTCGATGTGTTTACCACATAATTTTATTATTATAATTAATGGCAACATTTTAAATTAAAACAAAAATTATAAGTTAAAAGAAATTTTCTTTAAATTATAATTCTTATTTTATTTAATTGTGTGCAATGCCAATGAACTATTAAAAAAAGCTTATAATATTAATTAAATTCACATTTCTTAACGAAAATAGTGTAAAGAGTTCAATTATTTAAATTTAGTGAAAATATATTTCTATTATTTGTTTATAAATATACAAAAAAACAAAAAATGTCATGCAAATATAACTGTAAAAAAAATTTAATTTAGAATATTTGTTCCTTTAAAACAAAACATTTTTTGAAATTTTCTTGTTTGAACATTTTTTAAATTAATAAATTATTTATTTTTACGATCTCAAAATTTCCAGACATATAAAACCGATTTGAAATATAGTCAACAATTTTTTGTCTGAAAGTTGGGACAAAACAATTCAATTTAAAATTGCATAATATTATATTAAGTTTTAATTATAAAAATAGTTTTTAAATTTCATTTTAAGTTTAAAGCGTCAACTAATCTGTAAAACGAAACAGGCGGTCGTATTTTCAGAAGGCATAGTGGGGGCATGGTACCCTACGATAAAGATTTTTCTACCTTGTACGGTTTAGTGTGGGTTTTCCTATAGGGTGCAATCAATCTTTAAAATTTCCTATTGGGTATGATTGATAATATTTGACAGAGTCGAAATTATTTGCATTTATCCCCAAAGTTTTTACCCGACCAACGTTTTGTGGTTTACCTGAAAGGTTTGGTCCAGGTCAACAAGAAAATTTTGACTCCCATTCGGAGAATTGCTCCAAACAACCGGTTTTGTAGTCCATAAACCCACGTTTCTTCGTCTTCATAAGACTCCGTTGAGGAAAGTGTGGGTGAGTATCCAAATCTCAGAATTTCCTGGCGTTCGCATAAAGTGGGACTTTCATGTACCTGGAGAATTTTGCATACTTAGGCTCCCAAAAGGGAAACCTTGGAACACCTCTTATGTGTCTGTTCATACATCTAAAGAACACGTCAAAAATACTTGGGAGCCAACTGAGTTGAAATGGAAGAGGTTTAAGCTCGTGGAGTATCCCCTTTTCTAAAATTCTCTCTTAATCCTTATTTAACGATCTTTACTACCTATCGTTAGATATGAAATACTTGGGAGTTGGAGGAATGGTGGAGTTTTAAACTCGTGGAGTCATCCCTATTCCAAAGTTCGCTAATAAACCACATTATTATTGCTAGATATGAAATACTTAGGAGCTAACTAAGTTGTAGGAATGGAAGAGGTTTGAAAAGAAAAATCACTAATAATCCTCCTTATTTAACGATCTTTACTTCCTCTACCGTTAGATATGATATACATCTAGTATCGCCAAGGACCTAGCAGATGTATGATAGCTCCATTCGGTCCGCAAATTTAATCTACCCGAGGTTTCCAACTGTAAGAAAATACCTGAATCAGAGTGGCCATTTGTCACGCCGAGATTTCTCTGATTGGGTCCTCGAACTTTTGGAAACTGGTCCAGATTTCAGCAGAATGATCAGTTCTAATAAAGAGCCCGCTTTTTTTGGTTGAATGACATCTTCAATTAAAAATAAAGACGGGCTAATAAACCCACTTGGGATTTTCCAGGGTCCCTTGCTTTAAAAAAAACTGACCTTTCTTTTTTGAGGATGAACAAGGTCGAGTGCCGACAATCAAAGCCGAAAGGTATCCCGGCATGATTTCTCACCCGGCATGATTTCTCACCCGGCATGATTTCTCACCCGGCATGATTCCTCGTTTCACCCCGTTTTATGGATCTAATCGACATGTTTCTTCAACCAAACCTATGCTACATGCTACGAAAATCGACCCATTGGCGGAATAATATGGATATGCCATAAACTCAAGAAAAGATGATGTGAACGTGAAGTACAGATTTAAGGGCGTTAGATTTCTTCTAATCTTACATTGCTATAAATCATTCTACTATTCCAAAGAACTAGCAGCAATTGGAGAGCTCAAGTAGTAGCATCTCAAATGTAATTGGTGAAATTCAATCTCAAAAGTTGTAGAGCTCTAGAATTCCCTGAGTTATGGAGGCCTTTTCGTGTGCTGAAAGGATCCTTTTGGATATGTAAATGACTCGATATTACATCTATAATAGAAGTTTTGACCATACAGTTGTCGGACTCACGGGCGAGTTTATGAACGTGCTCCACTAGTCTGGTTGATGTGGCTTTGTGTTGATTTAGGTCACCAAAGCACATAAGTACGTCAAATTAGATAGTGCACTGCCTCTAGAAATAGAGTATCCTCATACCAGGTAGTTTCATAGAATTTCTGCGAGCAGTTCCACGGACCCTTCATGGGAATGTGAAGCTCTATCTTATCCATTTATTTATTTGTGAATCACATAATCCAGAAGAGTTGACTAGTTAGGATGAGACCATTTGACTTCTTTAGAAAAGTCAACCACGTTTCTTCAATGTTTGGTATGAATAAGTTCATCAGTCCAGGATTTACTTATTCCGGTAAAATTTGTAGTATCGATTCCCAGGGACTTTTACCGAAAACTACTCGTATCTTTACAAAATTGCTTGGAATCATGGCCAATAGAGTCACCATTGGTGCACGCTTAGCTTGCGTAAAATGGATTTTCAAACAACATTACCTCGAAGCAGCAAAACGATCCTGGGTAGAAGAGCATACCTCTGGTGTGGTGGTCTACCATGAACAAGATGTGAACTCAACCTCAGCAGACGCTCCGTCAGCACAAAAATCTCTGTGCTCACGGGACTCTTTGGTTGGTAGACATTCTGAAAGACTTGGGTTACCATTCAATGTGTTCTATCCCTGTAGCTGGTCTGAGAAAGCGAAATAAACCACTGTTCCTTTTATATCACGGTGACTCTCGCTAGCTAGGAGAATACATAATTTCCTGGGTCCATCTCCAATGGTCTGATCGAATTCTCATCCAAAGGTATTAGGAATATAGCCAGGTTCATGTCGGAATTACAATTTTTCCCCACGTAGTAGATGTGGCATCGCGGTTTCTTCTGGTATTACACTGAGCCTTTAAGTGCTTAAGGTAGCGTTTCCGAGGAAGGGTGCCACTTTAACCTAACTTATGGCCAATATAGACTTCATTCGATCAGCGATTATAGAGTTAAATTTTGTTCGGATAATGATGGCAATGTCGTCATCATACCCAAATCCATTGGCAATTGCATTCGAACAATAAAAAAAACAAAGTCCATGTTTGAATGACCCGATAGTTGAGTTCCCGCATAGTTCAGGATAGTCGAGTCAATGTTTGAATGACCCGATAGTTGAGTTCCCACATAGTTCAGGATAGTCTAGTGAATGTTTGAATGACCTGATAGTTGAGTTCCCGTATAGTTCAGGATAGTCTAGGCAATGTTTGAATGACCTGATAGTTGAGTTCCCGCATAGTTCAGGATGGCTGCGAACAAATTAGGAGTATTGCTGGTAGACTTTGGTTGAAGTCCTTTGTTTCAATTGATTCTGACTTTGCATAATTGGACTTGTACTTTGAGGGGGAACCAAATATTATGACACATTTGACCAGGCTGTGGAATCTACACCTAGTCACATAGAATCAGCTTCGTTTTGTAGAGATCGACGTCACGAACGTTCGTTTCGTTTTACAGAATGATGGCACAAGAGTGAACTTTAAATTTTATAACCACGCAGATACCACAGCAATCTCAATGAGAAGTAGTACAACATTTCGATAGCACCGAGAACGCTGAAGCCAAGAAAAAGACCAGCAGTGCCGCCAATGGAAACTGAAAGGGAAGAGTTTACAGTTAGTAAAAAATCATCACTTAAATGTAAGTTGAAAAAAGTCACCCAATAAATCCGTAAAGGAAAATATAACCTGGCGTCTTAATCGCAATGTTGGTTGTCGGATTACCGATAAGATGAGGCTATTACCGCCCATGAGTTCATTGGATTTTTGCATTTCCTGTAATGAAAAAAGTGTTGATTGGGGAAACTTGTTGATGAAGGTTTTATGGTTCCTGAGTCCTTCCGGATATGATGATGTATTTATTAATGTCGGAGGAACAGTTAAGAACCCTTTAAACCACATCAATTACTTGAGGCTCATATCGTGAAAATCGGTTGAGGGTTTTAAGTACTTTCTAAGCGCGGAAGAAGGGGTATCAACCCCAGATAGAGATGATGTAATTCTGAGCATCAACATGCAAGAAGGGCGAAAAATAGGAGGAAGTTTTGGGGGTGGAAACATCCCACCGAAAAAAAAATAACCGACATTGAAGGATATAAACATGAATCTCAGAATAAATGCTCTTAAGAAAAAGCCCAACTAACACCTTTTCTGGCTGAGCCCCTGCTATGAAATAGTTTTTTTTTTTTTTTTTTTTTTGGAGGAAGGGAAATCTTCAAAAAGATAATGGGGTATACCACCCAAGGGTGTGAAATTTTTACTCACTAAAACCAGTTCCCTAAGTTAGGTTAGGTTAGGTTGGGAAGGTATCTGCAATTCCACTCTGAGACATCTATGTCCATTGTGACTGCCTTCAAAAATGCTAGGAGGAGGCATACTCGTCCTTACCCTTGATTTCCGTAAACACCGGAAGTACCTTCCCTATTAAATCATTTGGTTTTCCAGATGAAAGTGAGGAGATCCGATATGCCCACCTTCGTTATCTCTGTCAAGCTCGTGAAGAAGCGCGACCCCAAACATTGAAGTCGTTTCCACTGTAGTCTCGTCATTGACATAAAAAGTGATAAATCGATGATATCTCTTCATCATCATGGCAACTCCTGCATAGCCCGGTGAACGGAATACACCAACGTTGAAGCATTGGTGCGATAGCACTATGCCCGGTAATGACCCCCGTAAGCACCCTTACTGCAGGTTTGTTGAGCCCTAAGAGAACCTTCGTTCTCTTCATGTCTTATGTAGGCCATAAGGCCCTTGAATCTTCACAGTCGTCACGATTAGTCCATAAGTTATTTGTCACTGCAATAGTGAATTCATCTACATTCCTAAACAGTTCGCATATCGGGATTTGTATTGAGGTATCTGCTTCGTCAATGTCCATTTCAGAGCCCCTTCTGGCCATCTCGTCCGCTAATTCATTCCCTTCTATATTGCTATGTCCGGGAACCCAGCAAAGTGAGACCTTGTGGGTCCAATGTTCAATAGTGAGGTACGACATTTCGTTACCAAATTCGATTTAACTGTCTTGGATTCCATTGCCTTAAGCGCCGCCTGACTATCCACAAGATAGTGATATTCGAAGGTCGAATTGTACTACTTTGTATCAGTTTGACCGCTTTCTCAATTGCGTAGACTTCGGACTGAAAGAGCTGCATACGTCAGGCAGCCGATATGACTGCCTTGTCTGCAAGCTTTCCGAGAAGACCCCGCCCTCGTGCCACTCACCTTCTTTGAGTCGTCAGTGTAGATGATAATGTCAGAATTACCCGTTACAGAGACTGACTCCCAGTCTTCCCTGGTTTGATAGATAGTTGGAATTCTAGCTGTGAAGTCTAGAGTAGAAATCATGTAGTCTGAAGCCGTTTCTAAGTCGGCCGTAACTATCCTTTGACCCTTCCGTCTTATTTCGCTCAAAATTGTACAGTATCCATAGTTGGCAGATTTTCACGGGTTGCACTCCCTCAGTCTGAGAGCACACTTGGCGGCACAGCTCTGAATGAACACTCCTAGTGGTAAGAGGTGAAATAATAGTTTAAGCCTTCTTGAGGCGCGCTGCTTACAGCCCCTGAGATTCCCAGGCTAGCAAGTCTTTGTGCTTTTCTAATACGGGTTTGATTACATTTCCTTCCCAACGCCTTCCACCAGACGAGTCTAATGATTGTGGTGTACATCCCATACACGATGTACGGTGACAGTCCCCATTTTTTCCTAAAGATCCTTTTACAGGTATAGTATACAGCCAAACCCTTTTTTCTTATCTCCTCAATATTCTATCTGCAAATTTAACTTGCAGTTCAGTATCTATCCAGTCCAGTCTAAGTATCTCACTTTTGAAGAGAGATTCAACGTTACCCTGCCTAACTTTTTTTTGTTTTCCTGGTGAACAAAACTAGCTTCGTCTTAGTAGGGTTAACTCCTAAGCCGTTGCGAGCAGCCCATCCGGAAATCTCGCACAGTGCTGATTCCATGATTTTCGACAAGAACTTGCCCGGGACTAGTATGGCAATGTCATCAGCGTAGGCTACAACCTTTGTTCTCTTTGCTTTGAAGGTTTCTAAGATCTCATTTACTACTAGAAGCCATAGCAGAGGTGACAGCACTCCCCTCTGCGGCGTACCCCTTGTATTCCTCCTACTCACCGAGGCCGTCCCCATAGTGGCGTTAATGACCCTGCTTACTAGCATTGTGTTAATCCATGTCACTATGAATTCCTTCACTCCGTGATCTCTCAGCGCCTTACAGATCGCCTCTGTATTTACATTGCTGAAGGCCCCCTCAATGTCCAGCGTGTATTCCTTATAGTTCATTGACCTCTCAATTGCGCTACCACTGATCTACCCTTACGGTATGCGTGTTGCGCGGCATCCATTGTGGGAATATTGGAAACCCTTCTAACATACAGATCGATAAGTCTCTCAAGTGTTTTAAGAATAACCGATGAGATACTTATTGGTCTGTCAGTAGAGTGATTTATTTTTCCCGCTTTTGGAATGAAAACCACCCTGACTTCTCTCCAACTTTTTGCCACGTACCCATACTTGAGATACCTTCTGAAGATGTGAACTAGATGGGTAATCACGCCCTCAGCAGAATGTTGCAGCATAGCCGGTATAACCCCATCAGGCCCCGCTGACTTATACGGGTCGAAGGAGCCTATCGCCCACGCAATCTTATCCTCCTTCACGATATCCGACGCGTCGGTCCTTGAAACACGGGCAAGATTTACTGACTGCTTATTGACGGTGTACGAGTCCATGCAACCTGGAAAATACGTTTCCATCAAAAGCTTCTGGGACTACTGCAACGAACCACTCCATGAGCCATCCTGCCTCTTCACACTGCCGAGAACCGTCGTGCTTCTGGACAGTATTTTCCTAAGTCTCGATGCCTCATTTACCGACTCCAGAGTTCCGCAGAACTGCTGCCAGGACCTTAATTTTTGCAGCCTTAATTTTGGTTTTATATTCATTAAAACTGACTCTATAATTTTCCTAATCCTCTTCCAGCCGACTATTTTTGGCCTTGTTGAAGAGTCCTCTTGACTTTTTCCTAAACAGTCCTAACTCTGCGTTCCACTAAACCGGTTTATGTTTAACACGCGGCCTAGACAAAGGACAAGATAGTTCAAAAGATTTTTTCAGTATGCCCGTAAGACCACCTAACGCCTTGTCAATGTTAGCATTCCCTTCGCCGACTTTGACTTTCATCAATATAAATTTTTGGGTCGCCAGTCTTGAGCATTTGGGCCAGTCAGTTTTTTTTGGGTCTCTATCTCTGAGTAGACTGAGAAGCGTATCCGACTATGATCCGAAAAGGAGCAAGTGTCAGATACTCTCCAATTGTCGACCCTTATGGTATTAGATTCAGTGGCCAATAACTTACTCCCTAACCTTACTACGAAACGTTGGCTGATTTCTCTTGTTACATAAAGTTAGGATAGTGGAGAGAATGTAATAAAAAATGGACTCATCTCTACCATTGGTGTCAGTGCTGCCCCAGAAATTATGGTGCCCATTTGCATCGCAGCCGGACACTATGCCCAGTCTGCGAGACTCACCGTAGGCGATAAGTTGCCGGAAGATCTGTGGTGGCGGCCCTTCCTCGTTGTACGGAAAGTATGTGGACGTTAGCAACAAACTAGGCTTGTGCCTGTGCTCGCATAGCACCGTTGTCTCCAGTGCTGTAGGGAGTAAGAAGAAAAATATTAATATCCTTCTTGGCAACTATACACGTTCTGATCTTACCTTGTGTTTGTGGAATGTAGAGACGATAACCATCCATCCCGAGTCCGTTTACCTTACCTCTGACGAGTCAAGGCTCTTGAACAAGGGCTACGTCCAATTCGTCCTCTGCGATAAACTTAATTAAATCGAGCGAGGATGCAAATTAATTTGCACCACCTCCAGCTTCCTCTCCATTGGCTTTTGACCGGTCACCCGGCACGCGAACCTTAAGAGAGCCGAGCCCGAATTTAATACAGTTATCGATCCTGAGTTTTGAAAGCGACGCGTAGTCCACTGCGAGCACTGCGTCACTTCCCACTCCATTTTTGCAGGGGGTCACGGAGATCTCCCGCCACTCTGCCGAACTTAGCGACCGGTTTTGCCGTTCGATCAGCTTGAGTATGGACTCCTGGTCCGGAACCGGAGGTGGAATCCACACCGAAACAATCGGGCGGATCGGAAGCAAAGAGCGAGGTACCACCTCCAACCGAGCACCCTGCCAGAGTGGATCAAGGCCGCTAATTGCACGTGTTAAGAAGTTCAGAGACTTCTTGTTTTTGCAACCAACGACCTTGACACCCCTCTGCCAGCCGGCCCCGTCAAACTGTAGCTCCCCGTTGTCAGCCCCGACCATTTCCGCTATCAGCCGCGCCTCCACTAGCAACCAATTCTTCGGCGTTATCTTCCCATCAGGGTCAATTCTGTCGATGATAGCTATCTGTAGATCCATAGGTGATTCGAAGGAGGCCGATGGCCTCGGCTTTTTTGAAGCCCTCTGAGCCTGCTCATCAGACCGAATTCTTTTTGGAGTTTTGCCCGAAGCCAAGCTATGTGGCTCCTTCGAAGAACTCGGTTTTGGCTGCACTTTTACGCGGTCACCTGTGGCCTTGTCCGGCTTATCTTTACTGGAGGTCGAAGCGTTGTCCTTATCGGACTTTGCCCCAACAATTCTTTGCTCCATTTTATTGCATGAGCTGGCCGCAGCGTTATTTTTCTCAAACCTTGCTACGACCTTTTCATGCTTTTTAATGAGAGCCTTCTCCCTTTTTGTAAAGGAAGAAGGATCTTTCGCCTTCATTTTCCGAAGGCAGTGAGCCGAGCGCTTATAGCCATTCCTGGCCTTTTGCTCTTTCGTTAGGCTTACCACCTTCCTCGTCTCCTTCCCCGGCTCAGGAGCATGTGGAGCGGAGGGCTGAGAAGGACTGAGCAATTGCCTGTCAACATCCGAGCCTATGTCATAGACATTGCTGACTTGTGACAACGAGTCGTCATCTGTTGCGTAGTCCATGCGCAAGCTCAGCAGCTGAGATCCAATGCGATCCCCCTCAGCCTCCACCTCACAGGCCCCTTGCCTTCCAAAAGTTGGCTTGGAGACCTTCCCAGTAGCACTAGCAGACATCGCGGCCTGGGGTACCACGGCGATGCCTGAGGAGTTGCTTGATATCGACGCCAGGTAGCCTCCTCGCCAACCACCTACCGCCGGTACTGGGGATCCGACCCCCTGCACTGTAAACTCTTCCTCTTTGGTTTCAGACATCTCAGTGATGAACAAAAACACCCCCTCCCTGTGGAGTTTCTTTACAGTCTACCACCCCACGCATAAAAGACTCAGAAAAACCGACCGCTCCTAACATGGAGAAAACAGACGTCGTTGTGTGCCGCTCCTAAAATGGGAAACAGACGCACACGTGGTAGATCTTTGTTCGTTACTCATCGGTCGGTCTGTCTTAAAATACTGGCGGCCCTGCCAGGGGGCAGTATATGGCCGCCTTAGGTTAAAATAGTCCGACGACTCTTTGCAACTTAAGCCCCCACACCTCGCCAAGGTGCCTACCATATGGGAGAACCAGTTCCCTATCATCATAATTGGTCTGGTGTTTTTTTACCAATTTTTTTAAAGGTAGTTTGAACCGGCTTTTACCTCCGTAGGAATAATTAGAGTATGTATGGGAAATTACTTCCTGGATATCCGGTCGGTTAATCAGTATTTCTTTTACTTCATAAACGTTTCCAGATACAAAAGGTATTAATTTAATCTCGGGCTTCCAGGCAGGCTTAAGTAAGAGCCCCATGAGGCTACTGATTCTTGGTGGTTTATATGGGCTTGGAAATATTTCGACACTACTTGAAAAATTTGATTGGAGGAGCTTAGCAACATAGGCTACTGGTTGACCATGGACTGTAATATACAAATTTAGACTAGGATGACCCATAATTTGACTTACATGCTCGGCTCTTTTGTTCACCATGGTATCCAAACAGTTCTGTAGACAATTGCATTCGACTGTTTCACGGCGATTGTTGGAATTAATGCGATAAAGTTTTATAAAAAAACCTACAGAGAAAATACAAGAATTATTATAAAAAAATTGCGAAAATTAGTTTATAGTTAGAATCACTGGATTGTGTCCAGTAATAGGAAAGCTTTTGAATGATTATTTACGTCCTTCAGTAGGCATCCATAAAGAATACGAACTAAGAATTATAACAAATTAAAATATTCCAGATATTGGATCACAAAATTTCAAGGGAGTTGCGAGAAACTCTCCATTTCGAGTTTCCTTGAAGTGGAGATACCGGATGTAAACTGTAAATAACTTTAATTGAAGATGTTTCGATGGTGGTTTATCGCCAATATCGAGGACGAACGTAAGTAAATTGCTGGAGACTATGGGCTCAAGTGTGCTTGTCAATGTTGGAGATATATAAGACTTTTCCAATATCTCTATAGATAAAAAGCCTACAGTTCCATTGATCGACTGGGTGCTCATCAATTTTCAACAGTCCTAGAAGAACAGTTGTCGATCAGAGTGGTCTCTAGGATACTACAGAAAGCGGAATTCCAATTTAGTTGCGGCTTAGGATGTGTTCCAACTCATTAGTATCTCAGATGAAGATACTAATAAGTTGGAAGCTTCTGCTGGAGGACACAATCAGTTACAGGGCCGATAAGGGAACCAACTGCGATGATCGTACTGTGAGCTAGAATATATCTTTACTACTATGGGAGGTAGGCATGCTTTTTCCCGACTAGGTTCAAGGGTTAGGTTTCTTTTTCCGACTGAAGTTTCAGGATATATTCTGGCAAAGATGTCATGAAGATATACGATTTGTGGAAGAAAGTTAGCCACGCACGGATGAACAAAACCAAAACCCACTTGGAGGTTGACGCAGATAATTTTTGTATATATACCAGCCACGCCTTTTTATGGGTATTGCAAATACACTATGCGTGTATATTCGCTTCTTAAGGGTAAATGGTGAAAAATATTGACGATCTGATCTCAGAATGTTGTAGAGATTTATGAAGAATAAGTATCAGAATATCTTGGGCAACATTATTTTTGTAGGCTTGGTCATAAAGTGAACCGTATAAGCGGCGGGATCCTGATTGGAGTACATATCTGGAGTAACTAAGATAATAATATTCTGGTTGAAAAGTTAACTCCCTATAATGATCAGTGAATACAATCAATATATCTGCAATTGAACGGAAGAGGTTTCTATAGAAAAATCTTGTTCAGAACAAAATCTTCCGGAGAACTTTTTCTCCTTTCAATATACCTAATAATATAAGGGAGTCAAAAATATCTGACAGTATTTATTCAGACTACTAAAGGACGATTACAAAATTGTATTTCTAAGTCCTCATAATGGCACTTACCTTCATGCTGTGGTAGACACTCCCGTAAAGTTTTGTAGCTACAAACCGGTTTTGGATTAGGAACTGTGGAAATGGAAAGAGAAGAAAATATTAATTTCCCGGAATAATCGATTGGAAAACTGGACTGAAGTTGGACTCTAAACTTAAGGGTGCTACAGTTAGTACTAGTGATATATGCAGAATATGCTTTTACACATCCACCGTTATTATACTGTAATATGAATATTCTTAGGAACTTTGTAGCTACGTCCACAGTCCACCAACATTTGACCTCTCTTATAATTAGATCAAATATTTAATTAAAAACTTCCAGAACATATTTCTCCTTGCTCTTAATATTTCCATGGGAGCGTAGAACAAGTTTTCTGGGACATTTTTATTCATTATAATCAAGCTGATATTCTGACCTGAGTCCTCTACTTACCCCAATACTCTGTCAAAAATGGACAGACATATATATATTCTCACTATATACTTACTCCGATTTGGATAAAAGTGCGGAATACATTTGCACAGTTTATATACCAAGTTCAGGCGACATTCTTGGAGACATAAGTTTTTGGTATAGATGGGATAATGCGTCAAGTTGGACTCATGCTGGAAGCGGCACTTGCGCTGGGATACCGTGGCGGCTCTAGAAGAAATATTTATAAAATAAAAATTGACATGCAGTGGAATCTTATGGTGTAGGAGTATATTATCCTACAGAGTTACAAGGACTTCGCTATTGGTAAGTTGATTAGAGACAGAAAACGTTTGAAAGGTTGCTGAAGATGAGACCAACTCCGTGGTACACACAAAGGCAAAAGTATCTTCTAAGAAAACTAGAAACTCACCAAATAACTAAAATCATTCCTTTAGTTTGACATCGGTGGGTGTGAAGGACATTGCGTACTGTGATTTGCAGGATTTTGAGAAGGCTTTCGGTAAAGGATAGCTACTAATCTAACAGAAGATCCTTACAGATAATTGATTCTGATTCAGTTATAATACAGGAGATGAACAGGCTTCTTACAACAAGCTCACGAATTGCAGATGAAATAGGGATGTCCTCTAAGAGGCGATTTGTTTTTGTGATTGTGAACAATTTGGGTTGACTGCCCCTTAGCAAACCAAACGATAAATATAGTAGTACCGTATATAATGATAATAATTTGAATGAAATAACAATCGCAATATATGACGAAAGTGATCATTATTCTATTAAAGGATCAATGCAAGAAATGGTGCCACCATGAGTGAGTTTCAATCAATCCTAACAAACCACCATAATACGTCGCCCCGTACCAGTCAGGAAGAGAACGTTGATAGACATGAAGCTTAACATCATTTAAAAAGATCGTATTAGATCGTAGTATCTTGGCATATTTCAGTAAATGACTCACTTGGGAGTCTATCTTAAAATATGTTACAAAGAATGAAGTACACAAATCCTTGAGGAAAGTTCCAAAATGTCATTATAGACAGACAAAGAATTTATTCTGCCCAAACAAAGAATTTATTCTGTAGATTGTATGGATCCGTCTTATGAGAGTTTCCGGAGTCCAAACGGAAGGCTAAACTTCAAGTAGGAGTAACATGATGAACTCTTAGGGAAGTTATGGGAGATCTTCTGTAGGAGTGGCAGCCTAGTTTATCAAAAGCACACTTGAGCGCACCTAATGGCCTGTTGTGATATCACGGTGTGGCTCTGTTCAAGCAATGACTAATATTCTTTTACTTAAAGATGGTGATAGTCAGCGCAAGGACAGCGCAGGGAAAGACACGACTCCCCCATTATGTCGCAGGAAACCATCCTGATAATTTAATGAACTTTGCGATGTCCCTAACATTGAAGGATAACAGCTCTGTCAGACATGTGACAAATGGGACAGCAAAGGTTCGATTTCTTCTTCTGCCCAAGGATGGGCAGTGACATAAGAGGTGGAGTTCCTCCTCGGAACCACAGCCCCGGCAGAAATCGTTTGAGGGTAGGCTCAGTTTTTATGCGTGCTTTCCCAATATGCAATGGCCGGTCAAAATCGACACAGTTGTCGACAGAGATGTGCGATCGAGTCTAGGAAGTTGGCTGGTTCTGTGTTTGTCCATTTTTGGCCAAGTGGACTCACTCTAGCCGTGTGGCAGGATTCCTCGTCGACCCAGGATTTGTAGGCGTCAGCCAGGAATTCCCTTTTGATATCAAGCTTGGCTGTTGCCAATGGAATGCTGATATTTACGGAGGGCTGAATTTCGTGTAGAAGAGTGCCTGACTTGGCATGCTCGTCCTCCTTGAAGTTGCCCGGGATGTCGCTATGTCCGGGAACCCAGACTATGTGCACCCGAAAGTATCTTGAAAGCTCATTTCATGAACAAGTCTTGAGGTGGCTGTAGAGCCAAAAAGAGAGTTAATGTCGGCTCTGCTGATGTCGCTCCTCAGAATCCAGCTGTGTGATAAATGGTTATGACGTCAGCCTGAAAAGCGCTGCAATGGTTAGGGAGACGAAGGAAGATTTTTAGGTCTAGTGTTTCTAAAAATATACCGCTGCCAACTCAAGTTTCCAGCGGTATCTTACTCCAAGTTTAGAACAATCGGAACAGTCAACGAGCATTTCACCGACGATTATATCTTTTGAAGTCCAGTCATTTCTGCTTGGAATTCCCAGGTCAAATCAGGATAGACCGATTCATAATCGATAGAGTTTGGGACTGGTTAAGCGCCAGTGCGAAAGAGTGTTGAGTCGAATCACTGTCAACTTGGCTCGTTACTTAACCAGGAGATCCGAAGGGAGCCAGTGAAGCATGGCAAAAAGGGCTTTCGTAGGTGTGGTACGAAGAGCGCCAGTGATCAGTAGACCAATGGATCTTCTGATTTTACCGAGGGTTTGATATTGCAAGCTTTTTCGAGAGCTTTCCACCAAAAGACCAACCCATATAACAGGTTGGGTTCGACAATGGCCAGAGCTTGCTCCAACTGCTCTTCTACATCAGTATATAGCGCGGGAGCTCTTCTAAGTCTTGGACCATTGCTAGAGTAGATAGCAACACAGAGAATATTTAAAAAATACCCTAAAGACCTCATCTATAGACATTAACCTAGAGAATTGCACAAAATGGTCGAATTTTCGGACGCCGACAACAGAAAATATTTTGGGATACTAAACTAGATCATTGTGCGAAGAATTAGATACAATTATTCATCCAATTAAATGAACCTAGTTGGGACTTTTGAGAAGAAGAAGTATAAAGTTGACTTCCCTACAGATTTCACTAGCAATCAGATCTGCTATGGTTCAATGAGATTCTTCAATGGAAGTTCACTGATGAAGAAATACAATGATTTAGGGGTGGGATTGATTGTACCAAGAAAGAGGGCCTGAAGCAAAGTGTGGATACTAAGGAGCAGACGAACAAATCAAGATCAAGCTCGCAATACGAGAAAATAGGTGGTAATGGAAGTTATAAAATGACTCATACAAAATCATAAAAATAGGGCGAGCCAACCAAGAGGCAAAAGGATTCCATTCAATTAAAAACGAAGCAAGAGTTTCTTTACTTTCTTTATGTGGTGGATTTGGCACTAAGACTCCAATCCTCGAACCAAGAGATATTCTTCTTAGGACATACTACAATGAGTCACCCATGAGGATATTAATATACTGAAACTGTGATTTATATCCTTGGGGTTTATACATTCCTATCAGAGACCAACTTGACGAACCATCAATCTTTCATAAATTCATCTTCATAATACCCACTTTTCAAAATCCTCGTCGGCTGTAATTTCCATGCATTCGGATTCATGGTGTTTGGTCTCCATTGTATAACCCAGGTTATGATCGACTTGCATTATTTCAAAGGGACTGTGTAGAAAAGCCTGCGAAGATATATTAATCATAAATCCATTTCCAACCATTACAGTAAAGGGGGGTCTCACATCAATAGCGACTTCATGGAATCCCAGAAAGTGATACACCATATCTACATCGAAGTAGCTGCCTTGCTTTACTTGCAGTATTTTCATATCGCCAAAATCGGTATCCGGAATCTGGCCAAAAATCAAATACCGCGAAGAGAACTCCTCCTCCAGATAGGTATTCGCCATGTAGCATATGCCGTACTCCGTGAGCACCTGTCGAGAGTATATGAAGTCATCGCCTGTCATGCAGCGTATGTTCTCTCCACGATTCTGGAACTCCTCTTTGCGCTTGAAAGTGCGATCTCCCGTCAAGTTGTAGATGAGTTGCATGTAATGCTCCGGTTTTATGCGGAGTTCATCCAGAATTCCATCGATACTCGGGTAGGACAGAATGTTTTTAAAATTGCTATACGTGGAGTTGGCCAGCGATTCGAGGAATTTGTAGAATTCCTCCTTGCGCAGACCGTCGATAGTGTGATTACTGGAAGAAATTTACAATTTAGGGAAGAGATGAGTTGATGGTGGGAGGCTAAGGACTTTCTTTAAAGGGAGTGTATGTGACATTCGATGTTTCATCAGGAGGATCACTTATGAGTAGGTGAGGTAGTTCAAGAACTCCAACTATTATTTGTATATTTTTTTGATATAAAGTGAGGGGAGCGCTGGAACCGAATTGCACCTCATCTGAACCACCCTCCTTTGTGCATTTCTGAAGACTTCAATTGTAATGATCTCAACTTACCTGCAGTAATCATCGAATAGTTCCAAATCCAAACGTTTCAATGGACAAACCGTCACAGAGGGCATTGAAGTATTCCAATTGTAGTAGTCACGATCCAAACCAACCACGGTGCTTTTGGTATTGTAGCGATTCACAGACTGCAAACCGATGACCACGCAATAGTATGTGGATACTATCAGGAGTATAAGCCACAGGCATCTATGAAAGAATTTCAAGTAATGATGAGCGATACATCGATACCAGCGTTCAATTCGTGATCGGTACGGAAACCAGCGATTTCTCTATATCATGGGCGACTTTCGTTACTCGGGTGAGTTGTCAAAAGTTTCTTCGTAAACTTCGTTTCTTTCTTAGTAAACTTCGAGTTAACGAACTGCTTAAGTTACTAATTCCAAGTGCTGTTAATAAAGTGGTCGCTATAAAAGCCCATTTTATATGACCGATTATTTCTTATATAGGTAGAAGGCTATTCTATCCCAGCAGTTCCAACTTACCTCTGCAAAGCATTGCGAATAACCGAAGTCGCATCTAGCGACCAAAGGGAACAGACAATTTAGGTACGTAAAACCGGTTTGTGTGTTGACTAACTCGCTGTAAAATAAAGAGTAGGAAGTATTCAGTGACCTTATCATCGAAGTGGGGTAGGCCGGAGAGCCGGCGATGAAGGAGGTCTCCAAGCACTCAGCCCTTGATACCGATTGTACTATTTATGAACCTAGATATATTTAGGGGAAGGGCGAGGCAGAGGATTGTGAAGGGGAAGTTCCACCTTTCCAAACTTCTTTGACTCTTTTATGAATCTCAGAATTCCGTCCAGGGATAAGGAAAGTGCGTTGCTGAAACATCTGACCCAAATATGCACCTCCTCATTCTGGCAAAGGCAGGACAAACACAGAGTATGATCTGTGTTGTTGCTCCAGACAGGAGACGCACGGAGTTCGGACTCTCGATGATGCCTATGATAGCCTTTTAATGGCTCCATGGATTGTGCCCCGTGAGTAGCCCAACCAATGATAGAAGATCTTTCCTTCGTAATGTTAGAAGAACTCTCCTGTTTGGGCTGTCTAGGAGACACTTGGTTGTTTTGCAGGCAGCTGAACTGCACCATCGCTCCTTGTGAATATTATTCAAATGGCTCTTGATCCAACCAGTAGCCCCTGCTAAAATCATGCCGGTAGTTGGCTCTGATCCCATTGGAGTACCCGCAGATCTACAGTTTGCCAATTCATCAACTAATTCGTTCCCCCGTACACCACAATGTCCCGGAACCCAAATAAGTTCAACTAAATTCCACCTTGCGGCGGAGTTAAGTCTTGACTTTCATTCTTGGACAATCTTTGACGTGGTTAACGCGTTTTCTGGGGACTTTAGTGGAGCCTGATTGCCACTACAGATTCTAATCTGCTTACCGGGTCATTTCTTCACAATTTCCTATTCCTCTACCTTCAGTATAGCAAACACTTCCGATTGGAATACCGTTGCCATACTTCCTATAACCGAGAAGTATCTGACATTTTCATTCAGATGCCAGCCACCCCCAGTTCCCTTTTCAGTTCAGTAGCCGTCAGTGAAGAAAGTTTTCGCCAGGCCCCCTAGAAGTAATACTGGATCTCTCTTTTGTTCGTTGTCGGGAAGCTGACGTTATACTTTCTACCAAAAGATTCTCAAGGTATGAGTTTATCCTTCGGTGCTAGAAACAACAGGTATTGTTCTGACAGCTTCTTAAACATATCTCCATGCTAACAGTTCCTCCTATCGGTGTTCCAATATCCATTTATAGCCGACATATCGCTTTCATCGCCTCCTGTTGAATCATAAGATCCAGTGGTGGCAAGTTCAACAAAGCATTCAGAGCATCACCATATATAGTGCTCAAGGAGCCTGTAATGTTCAAGCTTAGACTTCTCTGCAATCTGTGGACCAAGCATGTGGACTTTATCCCAGCTCTGTATCACCAGACTATAGAAGTATACAATATTATAGGCCTGATCCGTGTTGTGTATGGCAAAAAAAAGAGCTTGATTCCTGTTAAAATTGGCGGTGTCTTAAGTCACTGCCACCGAAATCACCGGTTACCATAATCATTGCTATTTTGAAGGGTTTGTCAATACCCTTTGGGATATGTATATGTATATATATTAATGTGTATATATGTATATATATTTATATATGTGCCTGAATATGTATATGTATGTATATGCATATCTATGTACATCACTTACTTTTCTATGAGTAGAAGTTGCTCCTTTACCATGTACAACAATCCGTGCATAGCGCTTTGCCCAAAATAGTGTTCTATGTACGCGATGCTGTTAGTAAGCCACTGAGGGCGTAGGGACAAGTCATGTATCCTTGCGGTGTAGTATTGTATACGAAGATGCATTTTGTTTGATGATGAATTCTTTTTATGTTTTCTATGAATTCTTTTAATTTTTATTTATAATTCATCTCTGAATATCCTTTCGTATTGGTATTGATCCATAACATGATTAATGAAGTAGCCACCATACTTCGGTGATAGGAAGAACAAAATCAATCCACATCCAACGGTCTGAAACAGAAGGGAATAATTTTAGTAAATTTAAATAAAATCATGAAATTTTAGTCAAAATATTAGAAATGAAGATCAAATTGAGCCGCATCGATAAAAAAGTCGAAACAGTGCTGTGATTAATTTTCTAATATCTTTCTTTCTGAAAGCAAAAAAGTGAGGTTAGATTAGATGGAGAGATATTAAAATGCTCAGATCATAGAGGGTTTTTTTTATCCAAGGTGACCAGAAGTAAATGTATAAACCATTCATTGCCTTGCAGGCAATATCTTGTTTCTAAGTCTTCGAGTTTGACTATATTTTATACAGGCTTTACGATTATAGCGTTTCACTAGTTAGGTTTGCATTCAATAGCTGGCAAGGTTGATATTGCACGGTCACTGTTTTCACGTGCTATGAACTGGAGCTACGAGCCTGGCCCCATAGGCGATCAAGCCATACAAGCCAAGAAAAGTTCAGTTTCTGACCGATAAACAAGATCGCGTAAGACTGAAAAGATGTCCTAAACAGGTGCGACGGACCTTAAGTAGAGGTCGAAAGAGAATACTATTCACGGGAAGAATTAAAAGACTCACAGTCTACAAAATGCGAAGAACTGATCTGAGGATTATCCACGCACATCATCTTCCGTCATTGTGATCCGCCAAAATCTGTGATCCGCAGTGATTTGTGCAGGACTGTGTTAAAGTGGAAAGACACCAAGGATTCAGTTTGTCAGTGCAATCTTTAGAAATTCATCGCGAGAGCAGTTCTTTGGCAATAGGAAATATAAACTCCAGAGATAGAGAGAGAGAGAGAGAGAGAGAGAGAGAGCAGGAGTGAGCATCAGTAGACCAGACTAGAGCCATAGTTTCTTTGCTTTCATATGTGATAAAGATGGCTGTCATATTCGGCGTACCTAAAGTCGATGGATTATAGTTCACACAAAAGCCTCGAGTCTAATGCTGGTAATACAAAAAATTTCCACCCAAAGATTTGTATACTCTACATAAACAAACCCATGTCGAACCTTCACCGCATCAAGTATTTGCATCCACTGCATTCGATTTACCGTGATCCTTATTCGATTAGTGGATTCTAGCGTGTTTTCTTCATACCATCGATTCACAGTATTCACAGGTTCCGTCAGCTGCTGGGTTTTGGTGTAGAACTTATTCTCATCGTGCCTTCTCTCACTTTTTTTACTATCACTCCCATCAGAGACATTCTATTTTATTGTTTGCAACATATCCTCAGTTCAGTGGCCCCTGACAACCCAAGTAGCGAAACTTTATTTGTAGAATAGCTGTAAATATGATCTCCTCAAAAAATCTTCTTTAAAACTTCTGGAAATAGCACAAATCTCCTTCAAAAACCAGTCTCCCAAGAAGCTGTTCCTCAATTACCGGATAGGTACACGCTCGTCCAGAAGAAACACTTAGGACATAAATAGGCCCATTGTGACGCCAAACGGATATCTCAGTCTTTAAAATTTTGGCTAAAGGACCAGATTTCCGGGTTTCCACTACTCTATATTATATATTCTTTAGTAATCAGAAACGCTGATGTTTCCTTTTCTTTATTTCTTCTTTAGTCGTCTGGTCTCCAATCAGTGCTGTTGAAGAACTTCGATTGACCTTTTGATAAACACAGGTCATGGACTATGGAAGCACCAAATTTCCGGAATTCCACTGCTCTATATTTACATATTCTTCAGTGATCAGGAACGCTGGTGATTCCCATCCTTTAATTCTCGTCTAATCGTCTGGTAAGAACTCCAATCCGTGCTGTTGTAGATCTTCGATTGACCTTTCGTTAAACACAGGCCACAGACTACGGCTTATACAGAGTCAGAGTAAAGTATAATTGGATTGATTTGCAGGTTGTAACTTTTTTGCTTGTGGCCCCTTTGCTTATGACTGCTCCTTGCGGAGACTTTACTGAAATGTCGATGAGTCCAAGCTGCTGCTTGTCCAGTTGATCTGCTCTTCCATTTCATTAGATATTGATATGCCATGGAACTCTGCATAGTCAGAGGTGATAGGGAACCTTCAAAAGCTCCTTTAATTTTACTAGATTGCTATTCACGTATTTGATCAGAAACCACCTGTCTTGTTACAATTGAAGGACGAATTGGTCAATAACATAGTGCAAAGTTGGTTTGGTAATGAAAGACAATTCTTGAGAACTCTAGAATGGTCGTGATGATGGGATGATTTTTAATGTGGGTCCAAGACCACACGTAATAATATTTCGCCACTCGTATGTTCTTCATACGAGAAATCAACGACGCTTGGCACTGATTATCCTTGGGAATAGCCTTGGGATCATTTTTGAAAATATCTAAAATTGTTATCAAAACAACCTTGTCTGCCCATGAAGTCCCCATAAAAATTCGTGTCTGGATACCTATCAGAGAAATTCCAATGAAGACTTCGATATCAGTCTAGAGATGATTCAGTGAGGGAGGAGAGACGGGGAATTTGAAAGACGATTTGGATTATTTCAAGGAATGAAGTATAACTTAGTCCTGCTTCAAATGATTCTAATCTGATCTTCTTATACTTACGGACTTCTGAAATGCATTTATTTCGTATTTAATACTTACGTATATGAATATCTTGGCCAACCAATGACACAGCCAAAATGTCACACTAATGAAGGTACTTATAAAAGTTATAATCGGATTTCGATATAAGAGTTCCGCTTCTATAGCAGGAGAGTTGTCCACCTCGAGATAATAAATGTTTTTGTAATATGCATTCGTGTCCAGGTCCGATCGTTCTTTTACCATGACGCACAAGAATCCTGTTTGAGGTTGCTATAATGAAAGAAGAGAGTGGTTAATAGGATTTCGAGGTCAATGCGGAGCTGAAATGTTTTTGACCTCTACTAAAAATCTCCAAGAACCAAGTTAACGATGTATCTACTCTATTTCAACTGTAAACTAAGTTTTTGCCACACACAATTCTGGCAACTGGACTAGTTGGACGAGAGTAGAGGATAATCTTAGAAGCTATGAAATAATTCACAGAGCTTTTGCAATCTAATTCTCATCAAGTCGTCCCAACTTCACAAAAATATTATAAAATTCCCGTCTAAGTAATTTAATCTGAAGAAGTAGTTCTCAAGAACGAGTCCTTGAGAACAAATATTGCAGGAATAAACGTTTTCAAGGCAATAAACTAAAATCAAGATAGATGAGAGAGCCCAGGCGAATGAATAAATATTCTTAAGAATGCATTCTCATGACTTTTGGAACAACTCTCAAGAACAAAGCTTCACATTCTTGAGAACTACGTTCTCATCCTTCTCTTATATGGGTACTTTCAAAAGAATATATTGGAACATTTAGGTTGGAATCCAGTATAATGAAAACAGATTTCATTTCAAGAGAATAAAAATGCGAGAACGTGTCCACACATATGAGAGCATTCTCACAGAGAGAAGATTGTAATTGAAAATGCTACTCTCAGAGTATATCGCCTACTTAACAAGTTTTAATAGACAAAAGCATTGAAGCCAAATGATCTTCATCTACGGCGTGATATCAGTATCTGAACCTTAAAGCAGTTGGAAGTGAATACTTTTTAAGAATGGGAAACTAATTGCTCCACAGCTATTCCTGTCGAGGTATAATAGGAAGTTGGAAATCTTCGGGGAGTATTTGACACAAAAGTTGTTGGTGCAATTTTTCCTCAGTCAGTCGAAGAAAATTTTGTTTGAGGTGATTGAAATGGGGCAAAAGGAATGATCCTTGGCTCTGTGGTAGTAATATTCAAGGTCTACTGAGGTTGCTCCGGGTTCGATTTTAAACAGAGTGAGCGTATTTGTGGACTCATTCCAGGGAAAGATATCAATTATCTTGATATAGTGATCAAAATTTATATTTCTGTGCTAGTGGAAGACTTTCATACTTATACTTCATAGATCCCTCACTAGTCTGGTAGTGGTTGAAGTGGTAGGTTTAATAATTTCAAGTCTAGAAACAGTCAGGAAATTATATAAATAGATACCATGATTCTATTGGATATTCTGTTGCAATTATTTGCTTACTAAGGTGTCTCAACATATTAAAACTGAGTTCACATATATACTCGAGGGCCCCCACTTGCCGGTAGTCTAAAGGAACCGCTGAAGTCAATGCTGACAGAACAATGTATCATGTTTCAGACTACATTCCACTGACTTAGGTTCCAATAGACATGCTCTTCCGATCTATCCAAAGAAGAAGGATCTAGACATCGCTTATTCGAGTCGATCTTATGAGAGGAATCATAGGAGATGGACTCCTCTACCAAAGTAAACTGCGAAGAATAGTTAACTCCCGAAATTTGAAATGGTTCTAATGATCTTTAAGGACATTCTCAGATTGAGATATTTCCCTAAAAATTGAAAATATCACAGATTAAAATAAACTTGTGAAAGACTCAATGTTTCCGGAGTCGTTTGTCTGTACGTACTGGCAAGAACATTTGAAAAAAGTTGACAAACATTTGAAAAGAATTATTCCGAACTACCTGTACTGGTTCCGTAGGTAGCATTCTCCAGTAGAGCAAGTTCACCGGATTACTGGAGGAGAGAGTCTGGCATGAAGGCCCAATTTATATAATCTTTCATATGCTACCCCCAGCTTAATACAAAAATCTAGAATCTTATCTAATCGGGAGAAAGTTTAGAGTTAAAGCCATAACGGATGATTATATTATTGAAGCTGGAGTTCCTCAATGCAGTGTCTTTCTTTTTTCGATTTACTCACAACATTTGCCATCTTATGCTCATACTCAAATATACAAACCAACTCCGAAACACTAAACGCCCGATTGCAGAAGATTGAGAGTGAATTTCAAAATCAAGAATGCGAGGCTATGGAATGGCACCAACACTCATCCTTGACAGCGTAATTATTCCACACAAAAATGCAGTTCAGTATCTCGGACCAATAAACAACCAATCTTCTCGGACCTCATTTACAGACGCTCATGGCACAAACGATTTACGAGGCGAAAACACTTTGGAACGAAGAAAACACACATGGAACTGAAGACCTCAGCTACTCTGCAGAAAATCTCGGCTGCATTAAGAACACAAGGTTTTGATATACAAAGCGTCCAGTTGTGGGGCAAAGCCTCATCCTCAAACATCGATTTGATACAAACTTGGCGGTCCTTTGCCAAAAGGTGAATTCTTCGGAGCTCTTGCCAAGACCCACCACAAGAAAGCTGCAACTTCTATATCGCCAAGAATTGGGAAATCTTCGTGCAGAATGTCTGCTGGGCTCGTATTTAAGTCAATGAAGGCACTTTGGCCATCGTACACTGCAATGACTTCCAAGGCTTAATTCTGCCCGGGATCTACGAAATCTTCCCACAATACTTCTTCAACAGCAAATTTATTTACGAAGCTGTGAAATTCGACTACAATGTGTTCAGCAAACAGATCATGTACGAGAAGGAGTACAAGAAGATCCTATACAAGAACAGGATAAGGATATCAAATACGTGTATGACAACTACTTCTTCACCAAAGATGGGAAGACAATGGTGGAATATGATGATATTCGGCGAGCACTGGTACTTCGAGGACAAGCACATCCTCCATGAAAATATCGCTGAATTCAATAAGGACTCCAAGTGGTTGGATATCCTCCATAGTGTTAAATTCTTCTGCATGCCCGTCGACTACACGATATAATTACATTATATAGGGGTCCCTTGGTTTAGGAAAAAACAAAATTTTCATCGGGACTTAAATATCCCAATGGTTAAAGAGGAACTTAACAAACTCAATAGTTAAAGAGAAGCTTGACAAACAAGTATAACGCCACAAAACCATCTCCTGACCCAATGCCCGGCTCTCATGCACACCTGCAGGAAATACTTCGGATTCTTCCAAGGCTCTGCTAGTGATGTGAAACCTCTGGAGCAAAAACTTGTCATCACGTTTATCCAGAAGAGAGGGCTCAAAGATGTACATTGAACCTCTGATGGGGGCAAATAGATCGTAAGGTCGCGGTGCATTTAAGTCTCCTACAGAATCATAAACCCAACCCAACATCCAAAATGATTTCACGATTGACACCAACATCCAGACTAAGAAAGCGAGATCCTCCAGCTTATAGAAAACGTAGACTGTATTCAGCGTCACATGAAATAGATAATTCACAACAAATCTTTGCACTGGTATAATTATCATCAGTCTCTAATTATCCTTAAAAACTTTTAAACTCAATAAAATGTGTTGAATACGACCACGGAGCAGTAATTGCTTAGTTCCTCCCGGAAAGTAATACTGTTAGGATAGAAGGATGTCTCTTGTTAGGGTGCTTATAACAATCCGTAATGGCGCAGCAAGTAAATGCGTTTGGAGCCTATGAAGAGTTCCACCTTTCAACTCACATTCACCCACACACCTCACTAAATGGCTTTAAGATATTCTTTTGTTGAAACTCCCGTACGCAAATAATATATGACAAATTACCGTTATAGCGCTTACAAGCTATTTCCTTTAACCGATTTTCAATTTCTGCACTTTGACAATGAACTTCCGCACTCTATTTTATCCGACTCGATTATATTTGTACCAGTAAATAAATTCTACACTGCGAGAGTATTTAAAGCGGAAGAGCTACGTGCCGAAGTGTAACGTAGCGCTTCTATGCTCACAATGCCAGTTGTTGTTGAGCTTGTCTGTTGTTGCTGCTCGTCCGAGTTCTGGGAGTGTGTGGGAGTGTGTGAGAGTGTGTGGGAATGTGCTACTGTGTTGGGTGTTAATATCCCGGCTGAAAATTGTGGCGGTCCTGATTGTATCGGTGGAATTGCTGTTTCTGTGTGATTTTTGCATTAAAAGCTAAAGCAAATTATGATGGGGTGAGTTTGAATTGTGGTCTATGGAGTGAGTACTGTTGAGTCACCAGGTGAGATATTGCGCAATACTTCCACACAATGAAACCTTTCCTGTCTCTCTACTCTTTCTGCCGAATCTATCCAGGGTATACTACTGTGACTGAGTGCTCTGGTTAATTCCAGTCCACCACAGATGTATCTATCTATCCACACCATGGAAGAATTTTTATCACCGACATTAACCAATATCGGTGTTATTTTTCAGTGGTTAGTTTAACTAAAAGATGCATATAAGGAATCAGGGAATCACATAATGCTTGACCGGTGGGAAATACATATTTTGTAGACATTTTATATTAAATCGGGCTTGCAAAACCCAACGAGGTGAGACTAATTTGATGGACATCTCAATGGTACGTTTTTCAACAACAATTCAGCTCCAGTTTATACAACAACATAAGCCAACTGAACAAAAGAGCATAACTTAAGAACGAACGAGCGTTATTTGTATGCATTTTTTATGGTCGTCGAGTGTAAAGACTCATATGATCAGGGGGAAAGTTAAACCACCAACCCTCCCATTTTCTATAAGCTTATAGTGTTGAACAGCACACTTCTCAAAGACTATGGGAAGAAAAAACAACCCCACAACCCTTCCATTTTTTATAAGCTTATAGTGTTGAACATCACACTTTTCACGGACTATGGGAGGAAAAAACAAACCACTTCTCAAGGAATATCATGGGAAAAACAAGACACCAACCTTCCTATTTTCTGCCTTCTTATAGTGTAGAACAGCAAATTTCTCAGAGACTATGGAGGGGGCAAAGTAAGCATACTAATCTACGAGTATTTCACTAGAGAGATCAGTTCTGGTGGCGCGTGAGCCTATGTTACAATATACTCGTATGGATACTATATAGTATATCAGTATCTAAGAGTATATGTACATCTGAAAAGGATACTGACACACATAGGTCTAACTTTAAACATTTCACCTCGAAGGGGACATTTATTTATCTCAACGTTTCCTCTGCAGATACCTCCCAGGAGTGTGAAGAATTAGTAGTATGGTGAACAAGTGAACCGTCGTGAGGTTTCTCCAGCATCTTTGAATCGATGGCACAGATCTCTAATGTCTTGCTGTCCTTTTTCGGTTCCTTTGTATTCACTCGTCATAAGCGTCTTAATGGGATGCTGGATTCTGGGTACTCATGGTAGTAGGTTGGGGATTGGTTCAAATGACTTCTGCAGAAGCTGCATGGATGAGGAGGAGCAAGAGGGCATCGAACACCTGATATGCACGTGTCCAGCGCTGTAGTCACCCAGGAGACACACTTTCCCGGATGGCTACTTTGCGGACTCCCTGGGATACATTCCAAACTAACAAATAAATGGTTTTATCAAAAGCTACAAATGGTTGGACTTTTGGAAGGGAATGGTACTTGCGTTTCATGCGGTATCACTAAGGGTCAATCCTAAGGCTGCGCCTTTTTGGCGGCCGTTCAACCTACCTACATATTCTCTGTGAGAACAGCTATTGAGTTAGTTGTATAGTACAGTCCCAGATTATATGTAAACTTGATCATCTATAGCGAAAGGGTTTCTATTATACACCAGAATAAATACACACATATACATTAGATACATATACGAGTATATACATTAGATACATATATATAGGTAGGTAGGTAGGTAAAGCGGCCACCCGAAAAGGGCACACTTAGGCCAACATTGACCCTTTGTGATACCGCATGGGACAGCAGGTCCCATCCCTTTCAAAGGTCCAGCCATTTGGAGCTTTTAATGAAGCAGTTGATGGAGCTAATCTTTTTTTTTGAGATATCTCCTAAGGAGTCCAAAAAGTAGTCGCCTAGGAAAGTGCGCCTCCTTCTGGACAAAGCTGGACAAGTGCACAACAGGTGAGCAGTAGGCTCTTCCTCCTCCTCGTCCATGCAACTCCTGCAAAAGTCATTAGAGGTGATCCCCAGCCTACACCCGTGTGTGCCTAGAGTCCAGTGTCCCGTTAAGACGCTAATCAGTTGTTTTTATATCTATACATTATATAGATATAAAAACTTCTCTAACGAAGACAGACATTTCGAATATATATCATATTCATATTCAATATCGACCCAATGGAGATAATGTTAACAGAAAGTCATGTGCTCGAAAATAAATAAGAGATTCAAATATGATTGGGAATGTATCTAATAATATCGATAGCTCCATTTTCTCTACACCAAAAGACCTCAAGGCAGTGACGGTTTAGCATATGTATATTTATCTCTCTCTCTCTCACACCTTCTTTTCATACACACATCAGCTGATTCATACAATTAACAGCGCCATCTGTCTCTGTGTTCATGTATTGCACTATTCACAACTATTCCTTCCATCTTCTTATCATAGAACTCGTGTAATCCCCGAAACATCTGCCTTGGCGCGCAGCAACAATTTTGAAGACCGCCGCTGCCAATTCACTGCTGGGATGGCATCCTGGCAAGTGCATCTGCATGTGCTTTTGTGTTTGATTGCAAGCGCATGTTTTTTGCATACGTGTGTGTTTATTAGTGTGCTTGCGTGTGTGCTTGCGTGTATTGTTGGTGTGTATGAGTGTGCATGTTTGGGCGTGTGTGTTTGCGTGTGTTGTTAAAATGTTTGCTTTCTGTACTTTGTGGTTTTTGAGTGAATTTTCATGTTTTTTCAAATTGATTGTTAAGTGAAAGTTAGTTTGGACAACACATTTTTTTACTATCTACAATTACACAACAAAAAGCGGTTTGCAGTGTATCAAATGTTAATTGCAGCAGGATGCTTTTTGCTGAATTTAAGTGATTATTCGTATTTTATGTTGTTTCATGTTAGTGTATCGGCATTTGTGAGTATGAGGGAGAGCCGCAGCCAACCAATGTTTTTGCACGTCCGATTTCCGAGTCTCCTTCTGATAGGTACTTATCGGCTCTAGGGGTTCCTTAATAACTCTGCGTTCCAAAGTCTTTAAATGATATGTACTTACGTAGCCTTTGTCCATTCTGCTTACACTGCACGCGTGTGTTATTCTATAGTACAGGAATCCTTTTTAGAAGTAAGCAAAAGATCTTTAGGAAGCTGTGAGGTGAGATGGTGTTAATATTTCAATAGCGAATGATATCATTTAATGATGATAAATATGATTAAAGCGATAATGAATTAATATGACTGAAACAATGATTAATATAATAATAGATAATAGTTTAACAAGGCAAACTCAGACCTCAAAAATTCTGCTCCCTTTTTATGTATCATCTGCTAAAAAGTCATTTGCCGGTTACGATTCCTTTTCAGGAAAGATTCGTTCTGTCTGTGGTTTTGGAAATTCTCTTTCTCATCTTCCTCATCTTCTTCTCTACTTCCACAGATATTTGAAGCTAATACTTCATTTTACGAGTTCTGGAACTTTCCTACTTTGCATCATTATGTGTCACCAGTTAGCTCCACATCCTTATCTGCAGTTGTCGTCCCTAATGGAGTCCTTGAATTGATAGTGCAACAAAAAAAAGTTAGGTCCATCATATTCTGCCGCAATATCGCGCAGAAGGAAGTGGGCGTATGTTTCATGATAATGCCCACATCATCCCGATCGACACTTGTGACCGATTTTTTGACTAAAAATGGCATTTTAATTATCAATCACTCGACATTTTCGCCTGATTTGGCACCGTGCGACTTTTATCTTTACGGAAAAATTCATTTGTCGACGAAGTGAAAGCGTTTTGTGGACATAGAAGCCATTTAAAAGGCTTGTGCAGATATCCTGAAGGACATCCCAGCCGCTCATTCGACATATGCTTTTAGACCGTGCAAATCTCTGAATTGAGTCGAATAAAAGAAATCGGTTTTGCTGAAAAAATTTATTGTTCTTATTATATTTAAATTATATTAAAAAGTCCTGTTTACTTTTGAATACACCTTCACATGTCAATGCACTGCTAGATCATTTAATCAGTGATCGACGATGGCCTTCCCACATACGGATATCCTCCTAGGAATATATTCAAACAACTTTCCGCCCCATATCATGGAGTTGTTTGGAAGAGTCTCCGTGCATTTCCAATAACTTCCATTAAAAGATGGTAGCTGACCCTGGTCAACCCGCTACAAGTGATCGCCTAGTTTATACCACCGCTCACTTAGAGGGTATAAACTACGCAATCACTTGTATATACAATTTTCAATTGCAATAACTTGCTTCTATTAAAGGACATCCAAAATACAATTACATCCAAATAACAGCCAAGAAGGCCTTCAATAATCCACCGCGTTCGCATTGCACCAAAGGAATGTTGACTTTCGGCAATTGCAGAGTTTACTGAGAATGCTAACTGAGAGGAAATAATGGACTCAAATAGTTCAGGAAGAAGACTTAGTTTAGCTATTCCACGGATGGATCGGCCTTAGATCTAATTTTATATAATAGATTCAAATGTGACTCTTGGCAACAAACAGGAAAGTATCGGAGCTGAGCTGGGGCATTAAAAATTTCACCCAAATACAACAAGGATTTTTCTTCGGGCCCGACACGAATGAGATGTTTAAATATTTCAGGCCGTTAACAACGATGAATGCAGGAAATTTGCGAGCAGGGCATAAAGGAAACTTTGGAGCATCTACTATGCCTCTGCCACGCAATATCGAAAACGCACCTAACACATCTGGGAGTCCCTTGGTTTGAAGGACTAGAAGCGGTCGCACAGTTAGGGGTAGTTTCGCTCTTACGATTTGCTAAGAGTGTATCTTTGTTTAACGATACAAGACAGATCTTAAACGGTTACCCAGTTGGCACCGCAAAGAACTTTGCAGGTCTGTGTGTGGCTTTCATCGCCAGCCAGTTTAACCGAACCTAACCAAACCTAAGGTCGTAAAGGACCTCTTCAGGTAAGATAGAAGGCTGTGTTTGAATGTCTTAGCGAAGATATGTGGATTAAAGAAGCCTGTTAAGAAATTGTATATCGAAATTTATTGCTGAAGGACGATCACACTTCCTTCGCTTCAAAGCTCTAAAATTCTTTGCTGTATTTGTGAATATCACATTTTAGATTGTGTGTTAAAGCTTTGTAGCGTCTTCCAGGCGATGGTGGTGGCAACCAGGAAGTGTAATATGTCAGATGAACATTTTAGAACTTTCACTGACAGCTAAGGTACCATTAAGGCTTTAGACAAGGCCACCGCTTCCACGAAGGCATCCACTTCCTCGAAGACATCCACTTACACGAAAACATCCACTTCCTCGAAGACATCCACTTCCCCGAAGGCATCCACTTCCTCGAAGACATCCATTTCCCCGAATGTGGTCTTTCTTTGTCGCTCTCTGCGCAACGAGCTGGAGCAGTTACACCACATCTCTCTGATTTGGGTGCCAGGTCATTGTGACAGAAGAGCAATTGTGTTGCCGATGAACTCGCTGGACGTGGTACAGCAGTAACTGACATCAGTTACACCAACATAGCAGGAATACTTCTCGCTACCCGTAAACACTACATCACTTCTAGCTCGAACAGGACAACAAAGGGTGGCGGGGGAAAGCACCAGTAAGATGACTAGACAGCTCTGGGGTTCTTTCGATCTCAGACGCACTAAGGAGTTAATTTCCTTCAATAGGCAATATATTACCTCTGTGGTGACAGGTGTTGACAGGACACTGTGTACTTGACCGTCAAGCCACCAGGCTGGGACTCTTGTTGCAGCCGTCAATATGAGCATTCGCAAGATACATTATTCCATCTAATCTGTCACTGTCCGGGAATCTCCAAGCGCAGGTGGAAACCCCTCTTTAATTATCTGGACTATGTCAAATTAATATACTCGTATACTCGTATATAAATCCTACTCTCAAACTGGCTGCAGTAAGGCGCCACACAGCCAGAGAGAAAGTTCACTTTTTGTCCCCTAATTTGTGGGATCACAATGGGCCTGTATACGGCCTAAGTGTGTTTTCTACCTACCTTTGGAGCAAAATGACATCAGCACATAATTTCGATTCTCAGAAAATTATAAATTAATAATTCTTTTTCTCCGATTAGTTATTTCCAGGATTCTATTGGATTCTGGACAATCTACTAATTGTCAGTACAATCTACATTACTAGAAATTATATCCTTATATAACTGTTGGAAGAATCACATACGGAAGTGTTGAAGTCTCTGCGAAGAAGCTGGCGTTTCATTCTTGAGCTTTGATGGTAGTCAATATGAAGTATGTCATAGATTAGATTAGTTTCGATTGCTTGTGAGAGCGGGAACGAGTCAACTAGTCACTCCGGCCCCCTTGGGACCTATTGTGACAAGCTCTGTAGTTCCAAAACGTCCCAGAGTTTAGAATTCATCAACATTTCTGATATCTTCTTAGGAGATTTGTCCGCAATTCTGGCGGTGCTAGGTAGTAGTTTCGTAAGCAACGAAGTCTGGTCCAGATTAGACAGTTACGTTGACCCAACATATGTTCAGATGTTTCCTCTGCTTCGTTACATAACCTAAAATAGTCATTTGGGCTTACCTTGATGTGTATGTTTACCCTACAATGACCAGTTAGAAAGCCTGAGACAATGCGAGTACCTGCTCTCGTTAAACCCAGAATTTCTATAGTTCTTTTATGGGATCTTCTTGGTATGAAGATTTTTCGATCTCATATATCTTTTGTTTCCATCCAATGTTGATTTGATTTTACCTCTGGCCATTGATTTAGGTTGTACTTAGTGGAACTCCATGGCAGCTCACAACATTGTTCCGATCCAATAAAACTACTGGCTGGCCCTTTCCTAGCGAGCTCATCTCTCTCTTCATTCCCTATATGTCCGCTGTGACCTGGCACCCAGATCAGCCACCATGGCACTCTATGGTTAGTTGCTTCAGCAGCTGAAGACAATCCCAAACCAGTTTTGATTTTATAACAAAAGGGTCCAGCGCTAGTAGTGCTGCTTTGCTGTCACAGTGGAAAAGGATGTGGCTGTTTATTGTACCTCTTTCTAGCTTCTCTCTTAGACAGAGCTCTATAGCGTGAGTTTCGGGCTGAAAAACCGAGTTTTCTCGGCCCATTCTTGTGAATAAGTGACTTCTTGGTTTTTCCCATAAACCCCAGCCACAACTCCCTCCTCAGTTTTTGAGCCGTCTGTGCACCATACATGAGCATTATATTGAGGCGTTGGTCTATTCTGTCCCCTACTCGGGTATGTGACCTTGAAGTTGTGTGGGAAGTTATACTTAGGGTGACATAAGTCAGTTAGGGTTAGATTAATCTTTTGCATTTCAGTGTCGTCCCCAAGTAAGGATTGCCATAGGCGCACTGCACGTTGTTCATTTTCTGAGATGATTTTTGCTGCGGATTGCAGCGCTTCTTTCTTGATGAATAAATGAATTGCAGGTCTGAGCTGACTTCATGGCCTCAGTCGGGCAGGTACAGGCTAGTCTGTATTTTATTGATCTTGATCTATGCTGTTTTTTGTTTCAGCTTTTTGC
Organism: Clusia tigrina; assembly: GCA_920105625.2. NCBI lineage: Eukaryota > Metazoa > Arthropoda > Insecta > Diptera > Clusiidae > Clusia > Clusia tigrina. The sequence continues at coordinate 50,935,648 of OV050033.1, read as the reverse complement.
CCAGCCGCATAGGTTAGGATCGGTCTGGTGATAGCTCTATTTAGCGACATTTTTGAATGAAGTCTCCAGGTTTTGCCCACTAAGCATCTGTTTGTCCATAGAGCAGCTCCAGATTTCTTAATGGTGCTATTTAGGTAACTATTCCAAAGCATTTTTTCATCGAGTGTAACTCCGAGGTAGTTTACTTCGTTTGAAAAAGGTATTCTTTCCACAAAAATGGTTGGGACTCTTAAGTTTTCCCAATTTTTTAGGTGAATATTCCTATGCAGGTCTTATTTGAGTTAACTTTTAACCCCACCCTCCTACACCAGTTCGATATAAGAGTTAAAGCCCTCTGGAGTAAATCTAAGATCGTGTCTTTAAATTGTCCGCAGATAAGAACGACAATGTCGTCGGCATAACCCTGTACTTCGTAGCCATTTTTGCTCAGTAGGTCCAGAAGTTCGTCAACACCTACAGACGAAAATAGCGGTGATAGTACTCCACCTTGTGGACATACTTTTACTGCGCGCACCCGGACCTCTGCAGCGCCTAAGGAGGATTTGAAGTTCCTTTCTCTGAGAACATTGGTTATCCATTTAAATATTGTCAAATCAATGACCTTGCTCAGGATTGCCCTATTTATATTGGCGAAGTCGGTGTTCTCCAAAGCCCCTCAATATCAAGAAAACACCCAACCGCATATTATTTGTTCTCAACTATGGATTCACTCTTTGGTTGTCATACAGGATCTGTTCTTTTGCCAGGCTGCTTCCATTGTTGCTGATGAACCAGTGCATTACTGAAATCTTCCTCATCCCAGACAAATCGAATAATATTCTTCTCATGAAGACTGAGTTCTAGGCAAGCATTACTTCGGATGTGGATGGAGTTCAAATACGTTGTTTAAAATAATCATTAAATTAGACACTTTTAAATACGTAGTTAACTTACCTCCCCCCAAACACACGCATCCCTACCATCCCCGTGGGAGTGACTACTTTACTTTTAATGACTATTTAACAACAGTCCAACTGCAAATGAAAAATACGCTTCCCATGAATATACTGGCATATCCCCCCCATTTCTAGACTGTATTTCTTTACATTTTGTACACGTTCCCGTTGCGGTTGCAGTGCAGCGGTACGTAGGGGCATCAGGACGCACACTGGTATTGGGTTCCATTGTAGAGGAGTCAAAAAATAGAAGAAGAAAAAAATATACATTTTAATTGCAATTACCTTAAACTGCTTTTATGAAGCGGAAATAGTCGTGGTTCGGCCAGTGTGTGGTGCCTTCATTTTTATAGCATCCTTGCATCTCCTACCCCGCCTAGCTGCTATTCTGCACGGTGTTGGACCACACTCAAGTGCAGTGGAGCTTGGCAGTTGTAGGGCACTCGCAGATACGCTTGTTTACTCGCATAGGTAAATGCTGCAGTAAATATTTGCACATTTGATCTGCGCTGAAATAGCAGCTTTTCTACGAAAAAGGACAGGGAAAATATTCCTAGTCCTTTTTCGTGCCACGTACGGAGTGCGGTTGGCATCAGCAGAGGTGAAAATATTTACAGTGAAAATTGTTTGGTCAACCGTGCATAATTTCTCAAAGGATATGCTGCAATGCGCTGGAAACGGTAATTGAAGACAAGCGGAAGCTGGTGCAGGAGGGGAGGATGGGGTGGTGTCAGTGTTTGTGAGTTTGTTTGTGGAACAATTTCATATTTGTGGTTCAAGGAAAATTATGGCAAATTTTGTTTGGCAGAGCATTTCATAACTTAAATCAAGAGAGCAGAGAGAATAGAGAGAGAGACTGCGGAGTAGATAGATGGGCAGGAGGAAGGGGTTTGACAGATCATTTCATACCTTAAATCAAGAGAGCAGTTCGACAGGGAGAATGAAGGGAGTGACTTTGGCGTAGATAGATGGGCAGGTGGAAGGGGTTTGACAGATCATTTCATATCTTAAATCAAGAGAGCAGTTCGACAGGGAGAGTTGGAGATAGTGAATGTGGGGGCGTGGCAAGATGAGGAGCAGGAAGAGGTTGGACAGGGTATTTCATACATGAAATTAAGAGAGCAGAGCGTTTATAGGTGAGGAGCAGGAATGGTTTTGACAGATTATTTCATACTTTAATTCAAGAGAGCAGTTCGACAGGGAGAGATGGAGAGAGTGACTATGGGGGCGTAGATAGAAGGGGGGCAGGAAGGGGTTTGGTAGAGCATTTCATACCTAAAATCAAGAGAGCAGTTCGACAGGGAGAATGAAGGGAGTGACTTTGGCGTAGATAGATGGGCAGGTGGAAGGGGTTTGACAGATCATTTCATATCTTAAATCAAGAGAGCAGTTCGACAGGGAGAGTTGGAGATAGTGAATGTGGGGGCGTGGCAAGATGAGGAGCAGGAAGAGGTTGGACAGGGTATTTCATACATTAAATTAAGAGAGCAGTTCGACAGGGAGAATGTAGAGAGTGACTTTGGCGTATATAGGTGAGGAGTAGGAAGGGGTTTGACAGATTATTTCATACTTTAATTCAAGAGAGCAGTTCGACAGGGAGAGATGGAGAGAGTGACTGCAGCGTAGATAGATGAGGAGTAGGAAGGCGTGGCATGTTAACCAGTGTTTGAAATAATAATTTTAAAACTTGATTAAGCCAAACTGACTTTTGTGGTGTGAGACCGGTACAGAAGCGATTGAGAGAGTCAACAAAAATTCATCACTTGGAGGGGTTTGCCCGATGGCGGCCTTAAGGGATATTACTTCTTACTTATGTTAGCATCAAATTTATCAGTGAAGATAAACGCAATTTTTGAATGATATGGATCAGAATGACATTACGGCAATTCCCATTTGGTGATCACAATCATCATCTCTTTGAAATTATAGTTTGTCGAGAAGGTGAGTTTGAGAAACGGGCCTGCTCATCATTGTTCTCCCATATCGTGTCATTTGGCACATGTTAATTATACCTTCATGAATTCATAGATTAATGGTGATAGGAAAGTAAGAATTGTCTTTTTGGAAGCACCGTTGTTGGAAGCTATTCATGACATTCGGCCGGACTATATTATTTGAAAAAGTGGTCGATCATTTGACTTCCAGAACTGGCTACGTCAGGAAAACAACCAAATTATTTGAGAGAACTCCTTCTCATAATAATCTGCATAAATTTATCTTTCTAACATAAACTAACAAGGTGGATTCCAAAGTAAACAAGACTTCTTAAACATAAGAACAACAAAAAGTTATTTTATTCAAAATAGTTCCTTATTTTTTAGAGCATTTTAGACCGGCGGCCGGGATGTCCTTCAGAATGTCTGTACAAGCCCTTTGAATGACTACTACACCCACAAAACGCTTTCCTTTTGTCCACAAATGCATTTGTCCGAATAGCTAAAACTCGCGCGGTGCCAAATCAGGCGAATACGGGGCGTGGTTGACAGTTAAATTGCCACTTTTAGTAAAAAATTGGTCACAAGGTTCTTTCGATAAGATGGGCAATTATCGTCAAACAAACGGCAACTTCCTACTGCGCGATATTCCTGCCGTATACGACGAATATGATGCACCAGGACCTTCAAAACACTACGATAGAATTCTACATTAACGGTTTGGCTTGGTGGAAGGAACTCTTTGTGGATAATGCCTTTGGAATCAGCATTGTCCTCCTTTTTGACTTCTCGAAATGAAATTCTTTGGGGTTTGGCTCGTCTGCCTTCTTAAAATCGGTACTTACGCGCTTGGTTTCTGTATCATATTAAAAACACCACGTCTCATGACCAGTCACAAAGTTGTAAAGGAAGTTTTTGAGCTTTATGGTCTGCTGGATGATATCCTTTGATTGTTCAATTCTGAGCAATATTTGGTCGCCAGTCAATTTGTGAAGAGCAAACCGTTCAAACACGTTTCGTTGCCACAAATGTTTGATCAAAATGCTATAAACTGATGTTTTTGAGATGCTCAATTCCAATTCCATGAATGTCAAAGAAGATTTTCGTTGATCTTTGATGAAGTCACGCACGGTTTTGATAGAATCTGCGATGAGCACGGATTTCGGCTGGCCAACAAGGCGTCTGTGTCAAATGAGAACTATGAGACATATCAGCCAGAAAATGATGCTGCATTCTCCTGAAAGATGCTTCTTGTTGGATTTGAGATGGCAACGCCATCTGTGGAAATTCTCAGTCACTCATTGACCAGGGTGGGTACGAGGGTTCGTAGGCAGTGGTTTTTTGCTATCCTTCACATATAACCGCAGACTTCTCCATTTTTGCAAGAGCCTACTTTTAGGCAGCACCATTAATGTCTCTCGGAAACACGTCTGCAACATTCGTTTCGTCTTGCAGAATAATGGCATAGAGCAAGGAACCATTTCCGCAAGGATTCGCTAAGCAATTTAACCGCAGAATAAAATTTTAAAACTGTAATCAAATTAATGCATTTTTTCCTCCTTTTTCCTCTGTTTTGAATACGACGAAAAAGTGTGTGAAAAAAGCAGCCGAAAAAAACTAAATGCGGCTGCTGCAACTTTTTTTATGAGTTTGTTTGCCTTTGGCCGCCAAGTCACCAAATATAGTGCAGGGACATTTTCGCCATGACGCCACGTTGCGTGCAATGAGCAATTTCCGGCTTGACAAAAAAAACCGCTCAACAAAAAAATAGCAGAAATATAGAAAAAAAGAAATAAAGACACAAAAATTTATAAAAAAGGCGAATGAATTTTACTCGTAAGTAAAAAAAGAGAGGAGAAGAGTGGCACAAAAAATGCGCCAGAAGGAGAAGCGGGAATAATTTGAAATGGGAATTTAGTATGCGAGAACGCAACGAGTAAACTGAGAATATTTAAGAGCTTAAGAACGGGAATCACCCAAACGGACAAATGTGTGTGTGTGAGAGAGTGTTTGTATACACACACACAGACGCGCGCGCGCGATTGCAACTTGCAACGGTTCTTATTGTGGCAAAGCCAAGCAAAGTAATAACAATGCATTAAATGTAATTCTCTTCTTTGTGGGGCGAAAGCATTTTATAAATTCCGTCTGTTTTCAACTGGGCTTTTGAAGTGCGCCTAAAGACACACAAGAAAGAAATTAGAGAAAAAATAATGGGCATATGCCTAGGCGCACAAACTACACGGGCCCAGACGCAACCCAAAGAAACGGCAGCACGAATATAGTGTTATGTTTCTGTCGCGACTCATTAAACACTTGGAAAGTGGCGATAAAAGGCGGGTTGATAAGTCTCTGAAGTGAGTAGAAAGGGTTATGAGAGATGTGACAGCCTTTTTATTACGTGGTGGGCACACCTTAGGGAGGGAGAACTTATATATCATAGGTCTATATATCAGGGCATCAGTTGTGGATCAGAAAATACTGCGATAAAAGTCAAACAAGAAGACCTACGTTTGTATGCTATATCCTATATCCAACTATTCGGAGTTTTAGTGTTTATTGGAGAGTTTATATGTAGCAGCGACTTTTAGCAACCGTTGCTTTCTCCGGGAATTTTAGCAACGAACAAAGTCCCGATTGTCACATCAGTGATATAAACAAACAGTATGATCAGTGATGAATCGATTAGATAGTCTGTAATCACAGCTAGTAACGAGTAAAATCGTTGGCTGACTGAATTTTCATATTGTCCGCAATTCTTTCCGAGAGCTTTTTGTGCTCTACAGTGGAAGAACCTTCACCTTATTTGATTGTTCGACACTTTCTCGTCTGTATTCTCAACGAGTGAACATTTAATACAAGGAGTGAGCAATTCGCTCTTCACGAATTTTTACTCGTTAGTTTTCTTCTCGTCATTCGTAACTAAGCATGAATAAGAGTTAAAGGCTATTATATTATGAGTCCTTAATAGAAAGTAATTATAATAAATTGTTCTAAAGGACAACATATAAACAACAAGTCATAAATAACAAGTCATAAATAACAAGTCTGAAATAACAAGTCATAAATTATACTATTATTTTGTACTAAAGCACTTTTTTCTTTAATCAAATTCGTAAAGAGCGATTCTTGAATATGTTTTGAAAGCAATTCATAAACAGCGAGTTCTAAATAACGAGACATAAATTATGGTATCCCCTTTGAACTGATAGACTTACTTCTTCCCTGAAATGTATAAACAGCGAGTTTTAAATGCCGTTATCAGTTTTCCACTAAGGATTTGCTTTAACTTCTCAAAGCAATTCATAAACAGCGAGTTATAAATAACGAGATATAAATTACGAGATATATATGATGATCACTTTTGCAGTAATAGACATATTTCTTAATTGAAATTCATGAACCACGAGTCATAAATAACGAGTCTTAAATTATGCACATACTTATGTACTCAAGCACTCTTTTATTGAAAGAAATTTGTAAAGAATGATTCATAAACAATGAGTGACTTTTGCACTAATGGACTTATTTATGTCTTTGAAGCTATTCATAAACAGCGAGTTATATAAAACGAATCATAAATAAGAATGAATCATAACAACTTTTGCACTGACATATTTTTTAATAGAAATGCATGAACTGCAAGTTATAAATAACGAGACATAAATGATGTTCTCACTTTCGCACTAATAGACATATTTCTTGATTGTAAATCATAAACAACTAGTCATTAATAACTATTCAGATTTTATGTTATCACATTTGGATTAATAAACATAATTTTTGAGTAAAGTTCATAAACAACGAATCATAAGTAACGAGTCATATATAACGAGTCATAAATAACAAGTCTAAAATAACGATTCAGAATTTATGGTACAACATTTGCATTAAAAACACAGTTTTTGAGTAAAATTCAAGAAGAACGAGTCATAAACAACGAGTCATAAACAACGAGTTATAAATAACGAGTCATCCATAAAGATTAAGAATTTATGCTACGATGATATTGGATGAATAAACATAGTTCTTCAGTAAAATTCATAAACAACGAGTTATAAGTAACGGGTCATAATTAACGAGTCATAAATAACAAGTCTTAAATAACGATTCAGAATTTATGCTACTATATTTGTATTAATAAACATAGTTTTTGTGTAAAATTCATAAGCAACGAGTCATAAAGAACGTGTCATAAATCTTCCCATCAGTTGCATTAATGAATTTATTTCTTGAATGTGTGGGAATGACTTCGAAAGCAGTTGAAACGAACAAAGAGGAAGATACACTATGAAGCGCAACGATAAGAACGGAGAACAAGAAAAGTTAAAGTTGTTAAAATGTTGTTAAATTGTGTCATAAATAACTTCCATTAATTATAATTTAAGTGATTATCTTCGTAAGGCGACAATGACAACAAAACCTATTTAAGCATTTAACTACTACATTCGAACTGAATCGCTTATACGAACCAAGTGATGCCAAGTGCGATAAAATAAATCGAATGCCAGTGGTGCCAACTTTGAAATAAATGTTTCCCTTATTGCATGTATCAGAAACTGACGTTAAAATCTTCTCATGATAACTTCCTTCGGTTACTTCTCAATCAAGACTCATATTTTTGTATTGCATATTTTTCGGCTCTATTTTAAACTGCTGCTTTATGCTGCACATTTTGACAATTTTCACAATTTACTGCAACAGTTTCTCTTGTGACCTCAGAGCTGAATTGTGGCCCACCCAGCAATCTGCGCCTTCAATTACCCGACCTCTGACACCGTTGACTGCGCTTAATATATTTGAAGTAAAGATTTAATCTGCACTCCTTTTCCACGATTTTAAATAAGTAATTTTTTTATTGGCAGGCGTGTTGTTGATAAAGACTGCGGAAGTGCATTCAGCTGCATTTAATACAGACACTTAACTGAGCGGAAAAGTGTCCATGTATATGTGAGCCATTATACGACTGGTTGAGTATGCATGTGTGTGTGTGTGTGTGTAGAGTAAATTTATGTCCCTTTTGCATAATTCGACGCGCACATTTCGTGTAATTTGGTATGTTTTATATCAACGCTCTCTGCCTAATGAGACGGAAGTAGTCAGTTTTTATGGCCAGTGGACGCTTAATGGGACTATTGACTTCATCCTGGCGTAATGCGAGCATGTGTGTGTGTGTGAACATTGAGAAACTATGAGTGTTTAAAGCCCTTACAGGGATGCCTTTGTAAATTAATAACTGATGAGTCCCAAGAGTTTTGCGGAAACCAGCAGAGAACTGGACTCTGTCAAACTACGTGGTCTTCTATAGTTCTTCTCTGCTCTAAAGTTCAACTGGGGATAGGTTCAAAACTTTCATCAAGTCTAAGTCGATATTAGAAGCTGATATCGAACCATGCTTCTATTCTGAATCAGGGTCCACTTGTGCCGGACTTTATCGATCTATCCCGATTTGAACAGGGAATTCGACCTCAGTATACCAAGCAGAAATTACTGGACAAAACACAGAATCGTCGGCGAAACGCTCGATGACTATTCCATCTGTTCTAAACTTGGAGGTAGACTCGGCAGCGGTATCTTTTCCGAAAAACTGGACCTAAAAATCTCCTTTCGTCTCCCTGGCCATTGCAGCGTTTTCAAGCTAAGGTCATGGCCATTTATCACGCAGCTAAATAGATTCTGAGTAGCGGCATCGCAGTGCAGCCGACATATCTATCTTCACGGACAGCCAAACCGCCATTAAATCTCGTTTTGCCTCTACGGCCACCTTAAGACTTGTTTATGAATGTCGAACCTCTCTAAATGAGCTTGCAGGACACTCTAGGGTGCACCTAGTCTAGGTTCCCGTACATAGCGATATCCCCGGCAACTGCGAGGGGGACGAGCTTGCCAAGGCAGGCACTCTTCTAGACGAAATTCAGCCCTCCGTAAAGATCGGCATTACACTGGCAACAGCCAAGCTTGATATCAAAAGGGAATTCCTGGCTGACGCCTACAAATCCTGGGTCGACGAGGAATCCTGCCATACGGCTAGACTCACTGGGCCAAAAATGGACAAACACAGAACCAACCAACTACTTCGACTTGATCGCATATCTCTGTCGACACCTGTGTCAATTTTGACCGTGTTTTGGAGAAGCATGCCTGGTTAACCAGAAATAAACAATTTAAGCCCACCGCCAAACGCTCTATTTGAGGATGCTGCTCAGAATGTGGTTTTGGTTGGGTTCCTCTTCACGGATTTTAATGCAGAATTCATGGTGAAATTATAAAAGCGGGGTCTTCTGAAATCAGCTCAGAAGATGTTTGGACTCAATAATAAAAATTGGTCTCTACAAGAAGACAATGATCCAAAGCATCGGATTCATCTCTGAGCGAGTGAAAGGATCACTATGGTCAATCCATATTGACCCTCACAATCTTCAGATCCCAACCAATAGGAAATGTGTGGGGTTTTATGAAAAGCAGGAGGAGTGCTTGCTTATATTTTGAAGCAGCCGAACAACAAAATCCGGCGTTCCCTTTCCACGGAGTATGCTGAAAAACTAGTTTGCCAAGAAGATGCTCGGGTATTCTCGACTTTGAAGACGGTGGCACAGGGTACTGAATAATTGCGTCGTAGCTCTTAATGTATAGGTTGAGCAGTGGCCAAAACGACACACTTCCGCCATTATTGAACCTTTGTGACACCACATGAGGCACAAGCCCCATTCCCTTTCAAAGTCCAACTTTTTATAAAGTAGTGGATGGAGCTAAGTTTTCTTCTTTGTAACGTCTCCCAGAGAAGAAGTTTTTTGGTTTCTCTAGTTCCCAGTCTTGTTTTTGAGATATGTAATAAGCAACCTCCAGCAGACACTTTTTTAATTAGGAACAACTTAACAGCACGTTTGTCTACTCATCTTAGCACATATTAAATGACCCTCGCCAGCTATTTAGAAAACATTCTACACTGCATTGTGCAAAGTTCTTCTCAACGTTTCCGTGCAGCGTATCCTTTTACATAAAGGACATAAAATTCTCAATTATTTTTTTGTGACTTCTCATTTTGCAACACTTGCTGCCAGGCGTAAATAAAAGGTGCGAAAAAATTTGACCTTCAAACAAAGCAGTCAAGTACGTGAGAGCGCAACTTTACACCTACTTAAATGCAACACGGCAAAATAAATTCTATTAGGAGCGTGCCAGAGCGTCATTTTTTGCTGCTCCGCAGTGAAATATAATTTTTTTAATAAATAGTCATAGAAAAGTGCTATCAACATCAGCAGCAACACCAGTGCCACTACTGCATTCACCTCCCAACAGGAAATGGGGAGATACTTCAAGCCTAGAATATAACACACATACAACACAGAAAGCAATTCAGACTAGAAGGACTTATCGAAGGATCGTATATTGATGTTGGTATACTCGAATAGCTCGAAAGATTCAACTGTGTTCTTATAAGACTGGAGGCTACGATTTCCAGCTTCCATTACTTACCAGATTACAGACAGAGGTCCACATACTCTATGAAGACACGTAGCTTCAGCTTGAAAGAATTGTAGAGCCAGCAGAAGCCTCCAATTGCCAACTTCTGTAGAGAATTCACAGATGGGTTTCGATTTCAAGATTTCAACACTATTCGGAAGTTCGTCCGCGGCCCATAACGCCCCTGTGACCTACGGTAACATCAGACAATTATTGTATTGCCTCCAATTTCCAACTTATGTACATAATTCACAGATGGGTTTAGATTACAAGATCTCAGCACTATTCTATAGCGCTGTGCTTGGAGGATAGATCCTTCCGAATCTGTAATAAAAGACTCATGCCGAATTATAAAACTGTCTAGACAACAATGTATTCAAGACTGTTTTGAGCTCAAAACAAATCGGAATGGCAAAAGATTATTGATTAGTGAGCTCACAGGACTCGACAACTTCACATGTCATTCTGGTGATCTGCAAAATGTGGTGTGAGTTAGCAGAAAAAGTCCAAAAAGTCAGCGTAATATCTCTGCAACAACCGATCTACTTTCACAAAGAAAATTTTTTAAAATCCTGGAGGTAAGTCACTCTGCAAGAACCGATTTGCTTGGACTAAGCGAAGATATAAATCCCTGAAAGTAGCTATGCTATATTGAGAAAGTCAGGTAGCAGGATTAGCATTATAGCCAAATAGGATTGTCGCTGACATGAAGTCCATTAAAGAGCTAATAAAAGGTTGGGTTTCCTACAAATAACGTTGAACATGGTCTCACTTGCAATCTAATTTAAGGTTTGACACAATCTGGTATCAAATTTAATTTGGTCCACTTAGACGTAGCTTAATCAAACCAACGGCAACATATACACTCTGATTCTATTTGTAGTTTCTCTGCTATATATATACGAGTATATTGAAACATAAACGAAAGTTTGAGAAAAAGTGCACCACCACAGGTATGTATTTAAGCCAAGACACAATCCATGCAGATGATAGTCTAGAACCTTATCAAAGCTTCCTTCGAGGTGTAGATAATGTTCTAGAATGTTCTATAATGTTCTTGAAGCTTTTTGCGAGGTGTAGATAATGTTCTAGAATGTTCTCGAAGCTTCTTGCGAGGTGTAGATAATGTTCTAGAATGTTCTACTTTAGTCATTCGAAAGGTATATAAGCCACCATACAATTGATGTCGAGACACAGTTGAAGAGCAATCGTAGCAGTGTGTGCATCGGCCATTTTAATCGTACCAGTAGCAGTCTTAAGAAATAATAAAGTGATGAAATGAATAATTAAAGTGCAAAATTGTATTAAAGTAAACTTCAAGCCTAATTGAGTGTGTAAATTGCAATAATTAAATAAAGTTAATTATTTTAATTTAACCAGCGAATGTTTGATTACTACACGATCCAGTGGTACGAATCCGAGTATTGAGAGTTCGAATAAATTGTCAGGAGTACAATTTCGTAACAGTATAAATTGTCAAGAGGGCTATTTCGTAACAGTATATATTCGGTTCCATGTCGAATTTGTTCTATATGTCCCTCCATACATAACTATCGAAATATGATTTTCTTGTGACTCTTCATAAATGACTCTTCACAATGGTGAATTAACTCAATCTTCTAGATTTGAAACTGCCCTACATAGCTTAATCAGTCAATATTAACCCAATTCACTGCTGAGATTCTGTCATTGCTCTTTATACCCTATCTATTCAATTCCATGTCAACTTCGTTTTATATGTCCACCACATTCCTACTCATAAGAATTGAGATTGTAAGACATAATATCCCTTCAGGTCCTAGCGAAGCGTACAAAATATTACAAGGATCGCTTTTATTTAGCGTTCTTGATAGCTGCCTTCATGCATTTTAGCACCGTCTCTGAAGCAAATGTTTCCACCGTTAAGAATGTGATAAAAATACACCCTAATAGTGGGTTTTAAGAGTCTGGCAGAATTCTATGAAACTTATATAATTATAATTCTAAGAACCTTATATAGTAATTGTAAGAAACTAATAATAATTATATAATAATAATAATTTTGTTGTCTGGAATGATGGCAGGATTGTAGTGCTGAGATTTGTGGCACAATTTTGTAAATCAAATCGAAATTAACTAATTTCTCACCCTAAAAGTAGGCTATAATTTTGTCATAATTTCTACATTGTTGTGATTCTGAACTTATGATCAAATTGTAGTCTATAAAATAAACCTACATATCAATATGGTGTGGATAAGAAACATCTTTTAGCTTTGTAGTATCCTGAAGATCAGTCTGCAATTTAGTCCACGTATTCGTCCTGCTTTCCTTGCGGGTACTGCCACTTCTGTCCGTACTACTACTGCTACTATTACCACTTCTCTGCTTATATTCTTCTACATTCACGCGCCATGCTCTCTCGCACTGCTCGGTAATACTATACTGCTAAAACACAAAACTACTTACGTTTGATATATTTTTGCAGTTAAGTTGTGAAATGCGCAAATTGTATTAAATAAGCAAACAGAAGAAGGCAGGAAGGTGTGCATGTGTGTGTGTGTGTGTGTGGGTTTGTGCGATATACGGTGGCATTCATGATGAATGAGATAGTTTTCTAAACAAAGAAGTATCCGACAGTGTTGCATATTTGTATAAACGTACGAGAGTATGGAAGTGTATGAATATTTCTATGGGAGAGTGTGTGAGAGTGTGTGTGCTGCTGTGTGCTAAAATGTCAAGGTTGCAGTGCGGAAAGTGAAAGGTAATAATCTTCATTTAGATAAAGTTTTTCTAGCGAATACCTGGGAAGGTAGTTTAGAATAAATTTAACAAGAGTCTTTTGATTTCTTCAATTAAATAAAATCTTAAATAAAATTATTTTTAATTAAATATTCGTAACTTATAATATAAAATTGGTTTGTGCTTGGAAGATGGCGAAAAGTATAAATGGAAATATTGTTTTCATATGTTTAAAATATTCGAAAATGGTTGAAGTCTGATGCTCTTAGAGCGTAGTTTGTAAATATAGTTTCGTAAATTGTACGAAAATAAGCTTCAAATAAACAATATAAAAGTACGACTTAGGTATATATCTCATATATCATATGTCACATATATAGCAATCAGAACACAATCCAACCATTGCTCTATATTAGACGTTCCATTTTTAGTTTTCTATCACGAAGATTTATGAACAAACTTCAGTAGATCCTGTTTCCCTGAGTAGTCAAAGTTTGCTCTACTTATGATGTCAGTGCCAAGCACATCGAACCTGATGTCGTCCACCATCTCATCTTATTTTCCACAAACCGGACAAACGGTCCTACCAGAAGTTTATCCAACAGTTTCTCCTACGAAGTGGCAAAAGAAACTTTGATCTTTTATTGGGAATTAGTTACTTACTAACTTACTGGGGTGGCCATTACAACCTGTGGTCGGGTTACGGCCGACTTGAGCAGCTCTCGCGAGGTGCTTCTGCTTCGCGCGAGCCTTCTCCAATCAGTGACACCAAGCATGGTTTGTGCTTCCTCAGCTTGGTCCATCCACCGGAGGCACGGTCTCCCTCTTCATCGTCGACCTTCGGCTCTCGCCTCAAATACCTTTTTCGCCGGAGCTTCTTCATCCTTCTTCTTCATCATACGATGGATATGATTCTGCCAGCGTAGTCGCTGAATGTTTTTTTGCTGAACTATGTCAATGTCGGCGTGGAGCTGATACAGCTCCCGGTTCATTCGAATGCGATAGTCATCGCCAACTTGAACAGGACCAAAGATTTTGTGAAGAAATTTCATCTCGATCACCCCAAGAGCGACTGCATCCGTTTACCACAGCGCCATAAAGAGGTACAGGCAGAACGAGCATCTTGTAGTGTCAGCTTCGTCGATCGACAGAGGGTTCTGCAAACCAATTACATACTGAGTCCATAGTAGCACCAATTAGCAATTGTGATTCTTCGCTTTATCCCCAGACTGACATCATTATTGGTGGTAATGGCGGTGCCAAGGTATGCAACTTTCTTGTCTACTAAATAGTTGTAGTTGCCCACTGAAGCGTGAGAGCCTAAACGCAGCGTTCTCGTGTTTGCAAACAAAATACACTTCGTTTTGCCCTCGTTTAACGTCAAGCCCTGATTCCTTTTCAATAGCAGTGAAAGCACCAGTAACATCTCCGACTGATAATATCGATATCATCAAGTACTCAAGGAGCTGGACACCTTTGTAGAAAATGGTGTCACTGTGATGATGAAGTTGAAGAGGTTGCAGGATAGCGGGTTGCCTTGTTTGAGACCTCGCTCAGTATTAAAGGTTTCGGAAAGGTCATTTCCTACCTTGACGGAGCTGCTGGTTTGACTCAACGTCATCCTGCAGAGTCTTATCAACTTTGCAGGTGGCTATAGCGAATTCAGACATTATGGCATATAGGCAATTCCGCATCAGGCTATAGAACGCAGGTTTATAATCAACAAAGGGATGATGGGTGTCAATTTGATTTTAGTGTGTCTTTTCCAGGATCTGGCGTAGTATAAAAATTTGGTCTGTGGTGGATTTACCAGGTCGAAAGGCGCACTGATAAGCTCCAATCAGTGTTTTTGTATGCGACTTCAATCTTTCATACAGCCTGTTCAACAGGACTTTATATGCGTTGGAAATAAGGCTGATACCTCGGTAGTTGTCGCTGATTCTTGGTTCTCCTTTCTTTAGTACGGGACAAAGCACGCTAAGGTTGCAATAGTCGGCCAAGCTTTCTTCTGGCTATACTTTCCTGATGATTTGGAAAAAACAGTCAGCATTACCTTTGCCCATCTGCTGCCTCTTACCACCCCTGACTGTTCTTTCTAGTAGATTACTGGGCAAAAAGGTAGAAGAGATTTCGGGACAGTAAAACTGGTCCCAGATCCTTTATTCGCAAGTTCGACCGGGACTTCATTACCCATAACGCCCTTTGTCCTGGTACCTACGATAACATCAGACTATTACGCTTTCCAACATAATTTAATCTGGGTTTGCACTACAGCACTAGCTGGGAAGTGACGAGAGGGCTGAGGAGGGCCTTTAGCGGAGCGTGATTATCACTACAGTCACAAATATTTCTGCCACTTCATCGACATTCCGCCAATTAATCGCAAAAACTTTGGTCTGATAGATAGAAATATGACGACCAAGGGCGTAATGGAACTGAACACGGTTGAGTTCCATGAAAACCCGAGAACCGAACCCAATATCTGTGCCATCAGTGAAGTTACAACGCTACTGCCTACTAGGTTCTGTAATAGGACCAAACCATGAGTAAGCTTATCAAATTTGTATGTGCCTTTCTATTATACAATATGCGGGCAATGAGTCAATGGGCACAGAAAGGATATCAGTACAATAGAATATCTTCAAGAGACCAACGAGCAACCATCAGCGGGTCCATTGTGCTTTAACCTACAGTGAGGCATAGTAAAAAAACCGAATTCTTGTGTGAAACTTGGAAAGGATTAATACAAAACAGATAATTATAAATGGGTTTAGAGTGGGTGCATTGGAAGTAGCCTATAAGTATGCTACTACAATTGGATACAACTGTCTAACTTCATATGTTATAAATGCAGCTAAATCGTGACTTGCAGAAGTGTTCGTTAAAGGTTGCATACTCATATACAGTCATTGCACCCGGAACGTGCACTTGCCTTGAACCCCCAGATTACAGGAAGGTTAGGTAAGGTTTTTGTGGCCTACAGACCAAAACTCACTTAGACCACTACGGATCCATTACGATAGCACCGCGCAACACTGCACCTCTACTTCACTCGTGACACCATTGCGAAGACCTCAGACGAAAGGTAATTATTACGACTTGAGCGAGTCAGTCTCCTCCGCCGGATGAACACCTGAGCGAGTAAATCACTGGCGCCAGACAACTGGTACAAGAGGACTAGAGACGGGGAAAGATTCCAAGTGCCATAGAAATATAATTCAACTGCATAATATTTGATTTATAAAACTGCTGATCTTGTTAACGAAGCCTGAAGCCCGCTGATGGTACCTCAGCTGTGGCATATAAAAGATTCCCATGATGTCGTTACAATACTCTGAGGTTAATTGCCTAAAAGTATGCTATAAACTAATTGAAGTATGAAAACGATTTAATTTATATTATTAAATATTAATAAATACGGTTCGGAAGTTGTTAACATGCCAAGCATAACAAATGTGATCGAAGAGCATTTATAAAATATTTTTGTATTGTGTGAATTCAGGCGCATGTGATAGGCCCAATTTCATCCAAG
Source organism: Clusia tigrina (assembly GCA_920105625.2). Classification (NCBI taxonomy): domain Eukaryota; kingdom Metazoa; phylum Arthropoda; class Insecta; order Diptera; family Clusiidae; genus Clusia; species Clusia tigrina. Next base: position 50,919,064 of record OV050033.1, on the reverse strand, counting down.
GGTGTAATGGATGAGTTGTTTTGATGACGTTCTTTATCATTACAGAAACAATGCAGAAATAAACCTCCAAAATATTGCAAAAGGAGTTATTACTTATTTTCCTTATACTACCAAAGTTCAGCCTAAATTTATGCTACAAAGTTTTGCTCCTTTTACGGGTTTCAGTTACTTATCTTTCGTGCTTTGTTAATATGCAACTATGAGTATAAAAACAATTGAATTTATGAATACATTGACCCACATAAAATTTGAAATTCTATTTTTAGACTCCTAAAAATATGCTAATAAATTTTTTTCCAACAAAATGTCACTTTAAGTGCGGTTAAAGCGAAGGAAGTCTGCTTAATAAAAACATTTATTAATGCATCCTTTTGCCATTAACAGCGATTTTAAATTGCCTAAAATTATGCTGTGGAAAAAGTTAAGAACCGGAATTTCCTTCTTAATTTTAATGAGGCATTTTACGTTAATAAGAATTGCTTTAATCGTTGTGTGCTTAAATTGTGCACGAATTAAACACAGTAAAACAATAACATTTAATGAATAATTTATGATAAGGCTGTGCTCGTAAGAGAGTGGTGAATGAATGCTGAAAATCCGTATTAACAACTGCTTGAAATGAGCGCAGCGATTCCAATTGCAATTTGCAGCAAGGAGAAAAAATGGTGGCGGGTGGAAAGAGGAGGGCGGAGAAGTGTTTGCAACTTCAGCGAAATTGTGTGGCGTAAAGTTAAATGAATAATTTTTGCCATTAAAATTGCGTCATTCGCAACGGAAACGGAAATAAACTTTACACGCAAACACGCGCGGAGTCGCACAGACACAGCGCCACTGCGAGATGCACGCAGGCAAAGTAAAAGTTACCTCAGCTGAAACCGCACACAAGCACTTCGCTTTTGTTAACGCGCAGCCACACCCACACAGACACAGACACACTCAGTCAAATACACAATGTAATTAACGCATTACATGCGAACGGGAGGAAGTCAATTGCACCGCCAAAGACAGTAAATTTCCACAAGCCCACTGGCAAACAGACGCATGCAAACTCACATGCACACAAATTTACACGCTCACCCAAACACACATGCTCACCCATACACACACACAAATACGCGCTTGCATGCATGCACTGAGAGGCCACATTTTAAATAACTTTTTTAGCCTGTGCTCGCCTATAAGTATGCGTTGTTTGCATCGCCTTAAGCCATTTGCGCTGAAAAGTGTAGCATACAATCAGTCGTATTAAAAGTCACTGAGTTGAGAATATTTCGCATTTTATTTGCTTAATAAGCGAATGCGCTGTGTCGATAGTGCAACATTAAAGGAATTAAGTGGGCTGCGCTTGCGAGGACTCTTCTGCGGCTTCTCTATCAGAGCTGCGCCGGCAATGCCATTGATGAGCTTTATAGGTATTTTTTTGAGGCGCCTGGAAATATCCCACGCTAGGCAGGAAATACACTTTTTTGAAAAGAAAATAAATTCACATTTAAGTATGAATTTGATCATTTAAAACATGCTTTAATCTCAGGCTCCATAAACTGACCGATATTTATCTGCCACTTGTCATCTCTCATACATTCCAATACCTAAGTACCCAGTGACAAAATGAGCTCTATAAGAAGCTTGAATTGTCTTAGAGAGCTTCTTTGAAACATTTACTGCTTTATAGCATACACTAAAAGCTCTTATAAACCTTTAAGGGAGGTTTTATAAAACTTATTGAGAGGTTTTATAGAGCTTAGTAAATTTTATAAAAGGATTGCTTATAAATTGTGGTACTCGTAGTTTATATAGCCACTAAATGCTAGCAGAACAACCTTATACAGTCTATTCAATAAGAGAGGAACGATGAAAATCATAGTTAAGGTTTACATGCTGGTCTGAAGGAGCAGGCTGCAACATAGCTAGACTAACCTGGCCTGAAATAGTCGTCAAAGGCTCAAAAGGTCTCTAAATAGAGAAAGTAAAGGTACCGTTATAAGTGTCCTAACTGGTTTCTGGAACCTGGGTATCCATGGTAGTAGGTTGGGGATTGCCTGAAATGACTTCTACAGCAGTTGCATAGGCGAGGAGGAGCAAGAGTCCATCGAGTAACAGATATGTACGTGCCCAGCGCTGGGTGACTACTTTCTGGACTCTCTGGGAAACCTTCCAAAGAAGAAAAAAAGCCCCATCAAATGCTTCATAAAAAGGTCCAAATAACTGGAGTTTTGAAAAGAAATGGCTCCTGTATCTCAAGCGGTATCACAAAGAGTCAATCATAGACTAAGTGTACCTCTTTGCGGACCTCTCAACCTACATACATACCTAGGGTGGACATATAACTATCTCTTTCGCACATTGCAATTATTTGTTTACATGTCTACGGCGTCAATATCATAGAGTCATCAGACTTGAGAATTGCTTGCCTGCCACCCTCAGATCTCTTCTGCAAATATTTAGCGGCATGCACCGCCATTCGGCTCAAGGCGAACTCACAATGGAAGGCTGATCCGTATGGACATGAGACCATATTAGAATCTTATATCGACAAACCCAATAATATTGATTACGTTCTTTCTTCTCTTTGTTTCGAGATGGCTGAACAATTTCATATTCATTTATGTTGGTTACCAGGTCATAGGGACATATCACGGAACAGCAAGGCCGATCAACTTGCGAGAGACGGCACTTGTGTGCCAAATGTTAGTAGGCATATGGGTGTACCTCTCGCGACTTGTAAGCTTATCATAAGGGATATACTGATTAATTCTATCAATCAAAGGTAGATCTGTGCCAATACCTGCGAAATCGCCAGGCAAACATGGCCGAGCCTAAATCTACGTGTATCCAAGAATATCATTAGACTCGATAGACTACAAATGCCTCTAATAGGAGCCCTCACGGGATATTGTCTAATAGGAGATCATGCAAGAAGAATGGGATAATTTCTGTCGCATGTGCAGAAAGAATGAGGAACTGGAGACGGTCCAGCATCTCTTCTGTACGTGTCCAGCTTTTTGCAGAAATAGGGAATGTTCTCTAGGATCCCACTTCATAACAAGTATAGATAATCTATACCAGTCAGATGTTAATAACCTTCTACTCTTTATTAAAAGCTCAGGTTGGTACAATCTGGAGTGAGAGGCGTAGCCACGTCCTGGACCCGCGGCTCACAACGAACCCAACTGGTGGTCTAAGTGGCATCATTGTCCTTTAGGTGATGCGGCTGCCTGACCTACCTACTGGTTATATTTGAATCTATGTAATTTATAAGGATACTTCTTTGGTTGATGAACACACATCTGTAGGATACACCGGGGAAAAAGTAGTTGCCACTTCCTTGGTAGTGGGGAGCACTTGTGAGTATCACGAAAACAATAATTATAGTATGTGATTGACGGCTTGGGAAGATATGCAGCTTGTGCTGAAGGATACCCCAGATCACTAAAAACTAGTCCCGATGGCCAATTCTGCTGCCTGCTGATATTCTCCCGTGACCCAATGGGGCTGTCAGCAGTTTAAATGTGTAGGAGAAGGCCAGAAAAAGGAGTACAAGACTTTTGTGCACAGTAATCGGCACATAGTACCAGGTGTAGAGTTCCAGACATAAATTTGCTGTTTCCATTCAATGGTTCTGTAATATTTTTGAGTCTGTTCATTCGTTACTATTCATTGAAGCCAATATAATTTTGAATCGCTGAATAATGCGTTCATCAATGCCCACAATATTGGCATAGGGAGTAGTTGGTAACGTCAGTTGGAGAGAGATTTTGAATATAGCGATCCAAACTGCGCTCTGATTCTTGACGCAGGGCGTTTCTAAAGTTTTCGGTGGCAACAGTTAACTTCCGTTTTAGGAAAGGAGATCTGAATTGAATGTATTATGAACTCCCTTCTGCAGCGGCTCCCAACGACCGCGTTGCCATTGGAAGGAAAACGTTCGTCAATGTATGCTTGGGAAGTGGGCGTGGAAACTGGTGTATGTTATCTCATTTCAATTCTAATGGACGTAGTCACTGCTACCATTATAATCGAGCTACGAGAAAGTGCCACCGAGAGATGCCACGATAGACCTCAGTTAAATATAATTAATGGCATATTTCCCTTCAGAATTTTTTGAAGGCTGAACTTTTTTATACAATTGAAGAAAAGGGGGAATACTTTCCAGTTATTTTTCACTGAGTCTTTGCTAAAGCTGGGTTATAAGGTTCTTCGCAAATACGATTAAGGTTCAGAGAGCAGAGGATTCCTGAGTTAATTTTGCAGCCAAGTTTCGAAACTGTCCATAAAGCAAAACGTGGAAGTAACAATGTTGAAAGCCGATCACAATCGTAACATAAGCTAGTTCCTTCGAATCATGCTTCACTGGTGGTCCACCTCTGCGATGATATAAACATTTCCACTTCACAAACGCACCTAGTAAAAGTTCTGGACTAACCGCCACGGGTGATTATATAACAAGAACAATTTCGCTAACTCGTAAAACTTCAGTTGGTCCAATTTGCTGGCGATTTGGCATCTTCAGCAACACATTCCACTGCATCTGTTGAAAATTGAAAGTGATTTGCAAAAGCCCATTCCGCGCTGCCGGTTTCAGTAGTGCCATTAAATCAGCCTTTAATTAGATTTAGATACGAGTATCAAAACAGAAACAGCCCAGCAACAACAAGAAACACGCGACACAGCCGCAGCCGCAGTAGCGCGGACAGCTTTAATAGAATTCTGCTTTCAAGCTGGAAGTAGATCAGATTTTGCTGTGCGCAGCTGATGGAGATGGCTCAGAAATTGGCAATAAACGTCGACGGCCGGCTCGGCTTGCATGTCAGCGGTGAAGTGAATTGGCTAAAACGTTGCCTAACCTCGCTTATTAATGAGCTTGACGACATGAAAATTGGAGTGGGATTGCTTTATATCATTTCATACTCGGATCAATTCATTTCATTCATTTCAGTGTTTATTTTTTTTATATTTGCGTTTATTTCAATTTTAATTGAATTTTCATTTTGTCTTTGCCTCCTTCGTATTTTTACTACTTTGCCAATAATCGGAGCATCATTAATCTGGTTATGCACTCGCGAAGATGGAAACGAGTACTTTTGGAACACTTTTCGATAGATTTTTGATGGATTTTTGCCCACCTTCGGAGTATAAAAGCCACCGGAATGCAGAGCTAAGTCATCAATTCGCTTAGCAAGCTTCTTCAGCCATCATAAGTCAAACAGTGATACCACAAAACTCCAACAAAATGTTCAAATTGGTGAGTGTGGAAGAGATCGCAGGTGGCAGTCAGGAGCCAAATGCCTCCTGATCAGTTGCCATAGGAAATCATTAACTTACTTCTCCACTTTTATATTCCACAGTTCGTTCTCGCTGCTCTCTGCGCTGTTGCCGCCGCCCGCCCCAGCCACTTGGAGGGATCTCCATTGGTCTACTCCGCCCCAGTAGCCTACTCGGGTGCTCTGGACCATCAGAGCCATGCTGTTGTGGCACCAGTGCACTCCAGTTACGCTGCCGCTCCTATCGTGCACTCCAGTTACGCTGCCTCTCCATTGGTGCACTCTGCCTACGCTGCTCAGCCTTTGGTTCACTCATATGCCGCACCCGCTCACTTGGGAGGCTACTCCGCCTACTCGGCTGCCTCTCCACTCAGCTACGGCTCTTATGGATCTCCAGCTCACTACTCTTCCTGGTAAACGGACCTTGCGGGAACAAAGAATTTTGTACGGTTTTGAAACACATTCGATTTGAGTGTTGGCATCGTTGTTGGCTTTTGAGTGGAATTGTTCAATAAAAATACAAAATTTTTTGATTATTGCAAAACAAAATCAGTTTTTTTAATTGGGAGTGGCCTCATTCCTCATCCGTGAGTATGGATGTGTTAAGATGAGAGGCAGGCCAACAAAGATCTCATTGTATTCTGTCTAAAATACTGTCTGACATGCACATTTGGCTCAGAATTCACTGTGCTCCACTTGCATTCCCAATTGCATCGATCAACTGTCCTAGTCGGGAGTCTAGTTGGGGTTGCAGACGTGGTCACTATACTGATGAATAGAAGCATAGTCTGAAAAAGTGCACTGTGGGAATCCTATGGCTCTGGGATGGATTCATTACAGCTCTCCAAGAATAATGGATACAGCAATGATATCGGTTTAGAGGATTCGTTATTGAATAATACTATTTTTTTCTTATTAATTAATAAATTATTTGTATCGGTCTCCAATTTTGTTTTAGCTGAGATAAAGTAGAGAAGGAATTATTTGCCAAAGTATCCAAATCGAATTCAATATCTGTAGAAATGGTTTCAAAGAAGTGAGCCGCGCCAATGTTTTCTCAGGCTCAAACACATTTTTCTGGTGACATCACTTCCGACCAACATCTTTTTATCACATATGAACAAATTTGTCTGATGTGGTTATTACAAAAGGAGGAATATATTAAGAAGGATAAAAGATCTGCGGTGAGGAGGAAAAAAGTGTCTCCCTAATTTCCCGCATACACCGTCCAAATGTTTGGCTAAAATATCCAACACTGCAAATAACAGTCAACAGAACGACAAAGAGCGTAACGGAAGTATGGCACATGGTTAAAAGAATAACAATAAAGGAACTACAACAATAACAGTTTTAATCTATAATCCACAATATACGCCAATAGCAATAAGTTCAGCACAAGATCCACCGAAAGCAGCACAAAGAGACAAGGAATGAAGAGAACTCTCGTATTTGCTCCAATCACTTGCATATAAGAATCCTTGAACAAGTTCGTGTATATATTTATAAATGAAATGGTGGGCTGGGATGGGTTCTTTATCTCTTCTATCTGCAATCTCGTCACCATGCATTCCTACCTGTTCAGGTATCCACGTAGTTTTGATAGTTTTTTGTGTTGCAGAAGAATGTAGCGAATTTTTGCAATTAGTGGGGTGTAGTTTGAGGGGTTGCGAAGGCTTCAATTGTGGATTTACCATCAGTGCGTATAATATAAATCTTTCTACTTTGTGAATCAGAAGAACTGCTTCAAGTAGAGCAACTGCTTCAGCTGTAAGTACCGAGCCATATGATGGCATGGAATAGACAGCGATAGTAACACCGAAATTGGTTGTAACTAGAAATGTAGTGTTGGTGTTGCATTTTGACCCATCAGTATAAATCAACCCATTCCTTATTGAATGTCTTTAAAGCTTTATCATGTAACTGTAGATATTTACTCATTAATACTGGTGAAATGTTTGGAATGCTTTAGTGGATTATTAATGAACGATGATCTGGGGATCGAGTAGAGCGGGAACGCTGCAGTTTGAACCAGAGATGGGGATGAGATGATGTTCAGCCCTTTCCACAGGGTTAGGCAACGTGAAATTGTGATTGGCTTGCTATTTAAATTTGATTGTTTTAGAGCGGAATTAATATTAGACACGCATTAATTCATTTTTGCAGTGTAGAAACTTTGGGATTAGGATCATGGTGTTGCGTTTGGCTCTATAGGGAATATCTGGCAATGCAGCTTCAACTAAGATAACTTTAATTAGTGATGTCAAAAAGGCGCCTGATGTCAATTAATGTGTAAGTATGTTTTCTGCATATGTTGAAGATGGAACCCTTCTAATTTATTTCATTTAATACAAATAATAATTTTAGTACTTGATATTCTTAGACGTACCGCAGGTTGAACAGAACTGCTTAGACTCACAGGTGTTGCGTGCTTCTTTTGCGAATCTGTGACTTTGCTGAGTTGTTGCATGTTTTCTCCGAAAGCCAAATTGGTAACTTGGGATCAAACTGTCAACATACGTCTGCATATTGTCTTAAAATATAAATTTCCGTGTATATATAGTAGGTATGTATGAAGAGGTACAAGTAGGTTCTTTAGGCGACTTGCAAATTGTTTGAATTGCGGATAATTTCCAAATTCTTCCTCGTAGAACTGCTTAGAACAAGTTTAGGATTAACCTGTTTGAGCATTTTGGCAATTATGCTATTATCTCTGACGGTATCATATCGTAGCCATGAGCCTTGCTCGCTGTACAGTTCTTTTCTATAGCGAGAGCCAATTCTTCTAAACTGAGCTTTAACTTTTCGTGAGTTTGGAGCTTCAAGATTTGGAATTGCGAAGTTGTTTGAAGGTGGATTTGGGTTAAACACAGCTTGGAAGTGATCTGCAAATAGGAGTGGTTTATTTGCATCCGTTACCATTTTATTATTAAGTTTTAGTTAAGTCATTTTAACAATTCAATTGTTCTATAAAATAAACATTCGATTATACTCCTTTCCACACCACAATTGAAGTAGATTTAGAGGCACATTTTCTTGCATGTGGTCTCTGTGGAAGCATGGTTCTCACGGGTGTCCAAATGTACATTATAATTACAATATAGTTAATTTTACATACCACCACTATTAATCGTGTTTGGCGGGAAACACCTCCAAGTACAAAACAACCGTTTCAAATAGAAAACAATCAAGTCAATTGTCGAAAGATCTGAAAAATTCGATGACAACAAATTTTATTTATAACCAATTTGGACATTTTTCATTGGTCGCCACGTTACGCCAGTGCCAGCTATCTATCCAAAGAGATATACTTATGGATAATAGCTGTGTAAAATTTAGTTCTGAATCTCAGATTATTTAAAGTGCCTCATTAACACATTTAATATTATACCCAAATATATGAGAACGTTTATGTAAGCATGGTTATATAACAATAATATATAATTATATGATTATACAGATTAACAAAGACGACTTGGATAAATGTGTTCTTTTCTGAAGCCGCTCGAAACGCATGGAAACATTACGACCGGTCCGCTCAACACAAATTAAAGCACTCCATAATCATATCCTAGAACCTGAAGAAGCAGCTTGCAAATAATTGATTAGCACGTGGAATCAAAATTGGTGCGTGGATTAGTGGGGTTTGAGAAAAGAAACTAATTAATGCGTAATTTTTAAAAAGACTATAAGATTATTTGTATTTGTATATGCATGCTCCTTATTACAGTCGATGTGTTAAGAGATGCTGTAGCATGTATCAGCATTATTATTCAAGTTAGCTGCTCAGGGCTGATGAGCCATATTCATTAAGCACGAATTCATTATTTTCTTTTCAAACCCGAAACGGCGTAGACACTACTGATCCTTTAAGTGCAATTATAGCGATTCAACACAATTCGTAGCAAGAACTACACACATATTTGTATACATTTGAATATCATATATTCTGAATATGCCAAGGCAGGGAGACAACACGAGGGTTGACGCAGGCCTTTATAGGAACCTGCGTTCAGAGCCAGGCCAGCGTAGATAGTAACCTGCACCGCCAACTTAATGGCAACGTACTAGGAACGTACTTCCAGGCTTGCCAAAGTTTTACCGTGACGAGGGCAGCTGCAGCAACATTTGGACAGCCATTTCAGTGAGATTTCACTCTCACTTACTAAAAGGCCAGTCACTGTAGCCACCAGCTCAATTCATCAATTCAAAATGTTGTTCCAGTACAATTATTACCAGGATCCGACTGGGTTCAGATCCTGGTATCCCTGTAGTAGTGCCATAGTCTGAATTTATCCCTGTTTCAGCCAACAGCTGTGACGAAATCTCTAGCATTTTGATCCGATACTAGGTATCGTGTTCCCTCGTTGGCACTACTATCCACTAATTTGGAGAAATAGGCGATGTGTGGTGCATCCCACATTGGCCTCAGAATTTGCTCTAGCCAGGTTGAAGGTTATACCGCCTTGTCTCGGTCGCCAGAGCCTTGTTAGTGTAGCATATGAGGTTGGCTTTTGAGTAAGTTCAATTACCCCATGTACCCCTGAATGTATGCATGGATGAGTGACTTCTCAGAACTGAGTGGGAGCGGTCCTGCCAATGCGTCGCTATATTTAATAATCGATTCTAGTTTTAAATTACTAAATAACCTTTCAAGTGATTTAAGTAGTTTATTAAAATAAGATGTTAGCAACCCCATATCAAATAAAATACGGGAAAGAGAAATTTTGCAAAGTTCACGGCTTTATAATCATTACAGTGGCTTCACCACGCGGACTAACGAGCTTGAAAGTAGGAGTGATTTGTTTTATGACATTTCGTACTCAATCACACTTTTTGTGACCAGCAGAGCATTAAGACGATTTTGTTTCAGCCCGCGGGTGTAGAGAACACACAACCAAGAAGAATTTCTATGAACTGTTTGTGGTAAACATAACGAAAATATCTCAAGGGGCAGAAAGTGACCCGAGCCGGACAACCGTGATCTAATAACAGTTCTTCTCCATGCATTCTTGTAAAAAGTTGGACCATCTGTGTGTACTACAAGCACTACTTCAGAGCAAAGTCTGTATGACTCGACATAATGAACTGTGGCGAATCAGCCTTTTCGTCATTTAGAATGAAACATGAAAGAATGTTAAATGCTATTAAGAGGTCATTAATATTGAGTTAAAATACTAAAAAGTCATTGATGAAAAATCATTAAACAAGTCATCATAACAAACAAGTCACAAAGAGATAAGCGTTGTAAGCTGTTGATATATTTGTATTAAGTCATTAATGAGAAATCGATATTATCAAGAAAGAAAAGAGTCTTAGGCATAAGTCACAAATCAAATCAGGCATTAACTTCCATTAAAAGCTTCTTACTGTCATTGAAGTCATTGAAGAAAAATCATATCTAACAAGTCATCTATGAAAAGTGATTAGTGAAACAACATAAACAACAAGTCACAAATTAACAATTTTATTATATGCCATTAAAATGTTAGTTAGTCATTTATGACAAATCGCGTTGGTAGTAACTCATTAGATGCTTATTAGTGCTAAGTCGGAAGAAGTGATTATTTCGAGTCCTTTATGAAAAACCATTATTAAAGGGACATAAAGAACAAGTCATAAATGATGATATCTCTTTTACACGCATGGAATGGAACTTCAGGAATGTGATATTATCTCAGAAGCAGCTAAAATGACCAAAAAGAATAATAAAAGAGAGAGACCAAGAGAGAGAGAGAGAGTGGGATGTGTTAAGCTCTGAGCTTTATAGCACTATAGTTGCTTGACCTTGCGGACTAACGAGTTTGACGAAATGAAAGTAGGAGTGATTTGTTTTATGACATTTGTTACTCGCATTCAATCATTTCATTTCAGTGTTTATTTTTATTATTTTTGCATTTATATTAATTTGAATTTAATTTTCATTTTGTCTTTGCCTCCTTCGTGTTTTTACTACTTTGCCAATAATCGGAGCATCATTAATCTGGTTACGCACTCGCGAGGCTGGAAACGGGTACTTTCGATACACATTTGATAGATTGATGGATTTTTGGCCACTTTCGGAGTATAAAAGCCACCGGAATGCAGAGCTAAGTCATCAATTCGCTTAGCAAGCTTCTTCAGCAATCATAAGTCAAACAGTGATACCACAAAACTCCAACAAAATGTTCAAATTGGTGAGTGTGGAAGAGATCGCAGGTGGCAGTCTGGAGCCAAATGCCTCCTGATCAGTTGCCATAGGAAATCATTTACTTACTTCTCCACTTTTATATTCCACAGTTCGTTCTCGCTGCTCTCTGCGCTGTTGCCGCCGCCCGCCCCAGCCACTTAGAGGCGTCTCCATTGGTCTACTCCGCCCCAGTAGCCTACTCGGGTGCTCTGGCCCATCAAAGTCATGCTGTTGTAGCTCCTACAGTAGTGAAGTCCTACAGTGCTGCCGCTCCTCTGGTGCACTCCAGCTACGCTGCCTCTCCTTTGGTGCACTCCGCCTACGCCGGCTCTCCTTTGGTGCACTCCGCCTACGCTGCTCAGCCTTTGGTTCACTCATATGCCGCACCCGCTCACTTGGGAGGCTACTCCGCCTACTCGGCTGCCTCTCCACTCACCTACGGCTCTTATGGATCTCCCGCTCACTACTCTTCCTGGTAAACGGACCTTGCGGGAACAAAGAATTTTGTACGGTTTTGAAACACATTCGATTTGAGTGTTGGCATCGTTGTTGGCTTTTGAGTGGAATTGTTCAATAAAATACGAAATTTCTTGATTATTGCAAAACAAAATCGGTTTTCTTAATTGGGAGTGGCCTCATTCCTCATCCGTGAGTATGAATGTGTTAAGATGAGAGGCAAGTCCACAAATATCTCATTATCCTGTGTATAAAATACAGTGTGACACACGCACTTGGACCAGAATTCACTGTGCTCCACTTACAGCCACAATTGCAGCGATCAATTGTCCCAGTTGGGAGTCAAGTTGGGGTTGCAGAAGTGGTCACTATACTGATGAATAGAAGCACAGTCTGAAAAAGTGCTCTGTGTTAATCCTTTGCTTCTGGGATGGATTCATTACAGCTTTTCAGAAATAATGGATGCAGCAATGATATCGGTTTACAGGAATCGTTATTGAATAATACTATTTTTTTCTTATTAATTATTAAATTATTTGTATCGGTCTCCAATCTTCTTTTAACTGAGTTAAAGCGGAGAAGGAACTGTTTGTTGAAGTATCCATATCGATTTCAATATGCCATATATACAATATCTATAGAGATGGCATCAAAGAAGTGAAACTATACATACAAAGTGAGAGACTATACATTTCTCAAGTGAGGTAAATACCTAGGTGTTACGATTGACGTGAAACTACTTTGGAACAGTCACCTGAATATGACCATAAATAAGGCTAGGGCGACAATTTCGACCAGAAAAAGTTTAGTGGGAAAGAACTGGGGACTAAATCCAAGAATGTCACTGTGGGTTATACACAGCAATTACAAGACCGATAATTACATATGCTGCACCTGTGTGATGCAGCAAGCTAAGTAAAACTTTAGCACAAGCAAAGATCACCAGAGTACTATGACCAGCTTGTATCTACGCAACAGGAGCCATGAGCTCATCGCCAACCGCTGCTATTGAGGTTGTGTTCAATATAACGCTACTTGTTTATCAAGAAGGAAGCACTGCAATTGGCGGCCAAGCTCATCTTAGAGGACAATGATCCCCTACTTATTAAAAATAACTTTACCCTAAGCGACCATTCTATTTCGAATTTCCAATTTCAAGGTTACATTCCAAAATAGAGTAAATTGGAAACAGAGCGGACCAAAACCCGTATACAAGTCTCATGTCTGGTACACAGATGGCTCGAAAACGGAAGAAGGAGTTGGAGCTGGTGGCTTTGGGGAACACCCTAGAATTTTGCAGTATGGGCCAAGAAAACTCAGTTTTTCAGGCCGAGATTCATGCAATAGAACTGTGCTTAAGAGAGGTACTAGACAGATCAGCCAATAACTGTTACATCTATATTCACTTCGATAGCAAGGCAGCGTTACTAGCACTTAACGCCTTCGAAACTAAATCGAAATTAGTTTGGACTGCCTAGGACTTCTCAAAAAACTTGCATCTCATAACAGAGTGCATCTTATATGGGTGCCAGACCACAGTGGATACATACGGAACGAAGAGGTAGATGAACTCGCTAGGAAAGGAGCTGCCAGTAGTTTTACTAGACCGGAACCATTCTGTGCGTTGGCCTTGAAGTTCAACCAAACATAAAATCAAGCAATGGCTTGTGAGAGAATCGCACCAATATTGGACGGAAACTAAAGATATTAGGGTGGCTAAAACCTTCATGCCCGAACATGCTCGCAAGAGCACCACAGATATACTTAGCCTCAGCCGTGTAGCCATTCCCTTAGTCACAGGATGTTTGACTGGTCAGTGCAGAGTATTGAAACACTTACATAAAATGCGAATCAGTCATGCGGAATATTGTAGATTGTGTTACAAGGACGAGGAAACAGCAGATCATTTGATATGTCACTGTAGCGGTCTAATATGGGCCCGACTACGATATTCAGGTTCTCACTACCTAGAACCGCTGAATGCTAGAACTGAATGCTAGACTCTCAGAGGATTTGTAACTTATTGAGCGTGTCACAATAGGCCCATTTGAGGCCGCACTGACTAGGTGACTAGATCCCACTCTTCTCTTTAATCTAATCTAATGACAAATGCTCCATATTTATTTGTTTTAATTCTCTTCTTAGATGTCCAACCCATGTCCGTTAGCGGAAGTTTTCTGGTATGGCTACCCTGGTGTTGCTTTATGCAATCTGACATTTCCTCTTTTAGACAAAGAAATCCTAAGCTTAAAACATGCAATTTTCGATAAGACAACATTTCCATCGCAGTTATTGTAATATTTGCGACTATGGAATATTCCTGTGACGTAACATAACGCATCACCTCCTCACGCCCTTGACACATTTAGCCGCGCAGTCACAGACCTTCTTCCACACCTCCTTAGCTTCACATCATGTATGCAAGATCCTTTGTACTGGCACTCCCAAACCTTGGCATGCATAATACATAATGATGTAAGAATAATAAACAAAGAATAAATAAAATTTGCAAATTACTCATATGTGAAGTTTCTACTGCATCCCATCCAAGCGACTGCAATCCGAAGTATTTTTAAATTAATTTAAAAGTTACGTTTCGAAAAAAAACCATCTCGAAGTTTATCAAATAAAAAATGATTGCGCTCTTTATAAAATTATGATGCTACTCTTATTAAATACCTTTCATAAACTTTACACCAAAGTATTTTCTTAATAAGATTAAGATAAGGCAGCCCAGCCATGTGCTCAACTTCCTGCTTACTGGCTGGCGGTGGTGTTTCCCTTATCCTTTTTTGTACTGCAATTTTTAAAATTAACAAAATTTCATGCACAACTTTCTCACATGAACATAGAAAAAGAGCCAGGAAAAAACTGAGCATGACATTGAAAAGTGGGCGCTTTGCTCGATACCCTTCATTACACGGCACTGCCACCCCGAGGGGCATACCTTTTGAGCAGCTTTGCTGACATGGGGTCTGCTGCCTGCTGCCTGCTGCAGCTGCTTACACGAGGGGCTACTTGCAACAAAAGCGCACTTTCTGTGCTTACTTACGCCGGACTTTGTGCAGAAATTATCCATCCACAAAGTTGTGTTGCAGGCAGCGGCGCAAAAAAGGCACAAAAAGTTGCTTAGTAAACTTGTGCTGCTTGTTGTTGCAATGGGGGTGCAAGTGGATGTGTGTTTATGTGTGTGTGTGTGTGTGTTTTCAAGTGTGTGCGAGTTATGCCACTTTTAGCAAATTTGCGCTTATAAAAACGCACTCATTCATAGTCCCCCGCAGCTGCTTAAGTACCCGAGCCCGAGCTCGAGCCCGAGCCTGCGTCCGAGTCCGTCCTTTGATGCAACCTTTCAATGCAGTTCTTTTTTTTATTATTAAGTAAATTGAAAGTTTAGCATATTTTGCTTGTTTCATACGGTTTTTCTTTTGCTTTTTATATCTTTTTTTACATCTTTTTTCTTTTTGTTGTTGTTGTTGATGTGGCTGCATTGCTGCAGTTTTAAGCTTGTTACAAAAACTTAACTCCTTTGTGGACTATCATGGATATGATTATCTATTTTGCCATGTTTAGCACACAACAATGGAGTTGGGCAAAGAAAAAAGTATTTATGTACTCAATTAAACGAGCACACTTCAGGAAACTTTCATCAGTTCTTGCTAGGAACACTTTCCAGTGTTCTTTTTTTAGTTACACGCACTGAATAGTGATCATGCACGGCGTATACGTAACTTCTAATTAAAAGCACTCAACATTGGGATCAAAACCAGGGATAGGAACCGTAATAGATGCAATAGTTGGAAATTTGAAAAGCATACAATTCAGTATTCAGATCTCTTCATGCTTCAAAAAAATAAGTGCGTTATGCAATATTCCAAAACATCTGATTTGGAACTACAGAGCAACTGGAAGTTGAGGTTATAAAATTCACCCAGTGTAAACATAATGCATGATGACGAAGTACTCCGATGGTAAAGACAATTCTTGCTGGTTGTAATTATCCAACTCAGATAAGGAAATTGGCGAACTTGCAATACAAACTGCGAAGTGAATGGAAGATGACTATATCACCAGCTGGTAAAACTACACTGAAAGCTACGAAGAGTTGAACTCTTGAGATATACCAAAATCCTAAAAAATTACCCTTTTGAAACATACTCAGGCTTGCTGAGATAAGCATATTTTGAAAAAACTTAAAATTATGCTTTTGGAAAGGGACGAAAACATTAAAACATCCTATGATACAATCTCCATTCACTACCCTATGATACAATCACTACTCACAAGCCAATGATTGTTGACTAAAAGCAACACTGAAAGAGTTCAGATACTTGCAGAACATTTAAGGACAATTGTAATGACAGTAATGATATTTCTACAACTTATGAAGAAGATGAACAAAACCTAATTCTCGCTATTCCTGGAGAGATTAAAAATATCATCTAGTCTTTAAGCCAAAGAAAGGCCCTGATAACCGCAGAAATCCTAAATTATTATTATTATTAGTATATCTTACACCATATTTTTGATAAAATTGGTGAATATGGGGCAATCCAACAATTGTCGACCTCGATTTCTTGTGTTCCCACTTTGACAGTTGTTGATCTACCATTATCTTGTGTTGAACGTCGACGATATTTTGGATACCCATCATTTCCAGTAATGGTTTCAGAAACTAATGCTTGTGGATTTTTGTACACTTTCCATCTTGCATACATACTGAATTCATATTCAAACTACCGCATGGTCCATGAATCATGTTTTTGGTAACAATTTCATGCAATTCAGGATCAATTTCAGGATCAGGAATTTCTGCTGATATAACGCTATCAATTTGTTCTGGTGTTATTTTGTCAACCATCCAAATTAAAATGTGAGCGTGTGGTAGTCCTCTCTTTTGTCATTCAATCGAATACATCCAGCAACGTACTTCTCCAAATATTTTTAATTTTATCAACATGTCCATTAATGATTTCATCTTTTGCTTAAATACACGTGCAGTTATATCATGTCGGTCTGCTGGCCCTTCACCTTCAAATAAATGTTCTTTAATTTCTGTCCATTGCGGATTGCACCTGAAAGTTATAAATAAATCAGGTCTTCCATAATGACGGTGCTACAGAGGCTTTCGACTCGAAGAGAAGAGGATTTTTTTTTTGATAGAAAGAAGCATTTTGGAGACCAAGCCCGTGGCAGGATTTGAAATCCTAAAAATTTTGGACCAAAGCAAGTGAGTGTACTTAATGCTTCATGACCAAATTGTTCCGTAAAAATCTTCAGAAAATTACTCTATAAAACCCTTACCTACAAACCCCACTTAAAGGCTAAGAAAACAGTCAAACTGGAAGGCTGCTAAAGTGAACTGGCAAACAGGGAAGCAGTCAAAGCTGAGTCCATACTCCAAAGTCCTGTTTCATAACTTTATTTTTAAATATAACTTATTGTTAATTGGTACCCAAATGTCGGAACAGCTTCGTCAACGAATAAAGCTAAAATGCAACGAGTTCAATCAAAAGTTTTAAGGATGATCACTGGGGTTTCATGTTACACCATCAAGACCCACATGCGCATAGATTTAAAAATTCGTGTTGCCGAAATGGAGTTGCACACATTGACCGACATATTCTGAAAGACTTCGCTCTCATCCAAACAAATTAGCTTCTAATCTTCTTAACTGTAATTATCGCAAGCGCTTGAATGTCGCCTTCTAAGCCTTCGGACAACAGAAACCAATAATTGGCAACTTATATTCCAATCCACGGCTATTACATAATGGCATTCCTTAAGGATCTCCTCTATCGGTTACGGTGTTATTGATTGCAATGAATAAATTGTCCAGCATCGTAGACAACCATAAATAATTTGACCATGCAGTCTATGTAGACGACCCATGCAAAGTTGTCAAATAGAAACGAGAGAATGAACTCTTAAAGAAGCTGGACTTATTGTACAATAGTATTTAGGACTGGTGTTCCTATAGTGATTGTAAACTATCATTAAAAAAAATTTCAGTCTGGCAAGTTTAATTTATAAGACAAGTCCTCAGACCGATCTGGACTTATTGTATGTAACTGTGGGGATGTACTGCAACAGCAATATGATGATGATACAACGATTCCTAAATAAAATATTGAGATGTATTAGAATGCTCTTTGGTATGCCCGCAGTACTGGTCTACACCGCGAGCTGACCGCAGAAACAATATAAGAAGTTATTTAAAAACTTCCTACAGATCAAGCAGACAACTAAATCCGCAGAGTAACGATCTTTAAAACTCATTAACGCCTCTAATACTACTTAAACTACTGACCGCGTGAAACTTTTCGACATTGCTAGGCAATTCAATATTGGCAATCAATATGGAACCTTACTAACCACCAAACAAGTAATCAGCTAAATACAAATGGCTATTCAATAGTTGCATTAAAAAATCGGTATATAGCTGTATTATAGTTTCTGAAGAATTTATAATATATAAAGTTAGTTAGAAAAACAACTTCCGTTCAGTCAAAAGAAAAATTATTCCTCTTAATAAGTATTGATATTACTAATAGTTCCATCACTAGATTATACCATGTGTTTCAAAGAGACTTGTTTGACAATTCTCTTTGAAATAAAAGAGTTCCATTAATACTTTAATTTAAAAACCACAATTCATTCCAAGCAATAATCAGCAAAACTTTAGTTTAGCAACAAATTTCACAATACACGTGTAACTCCTATCGAGTTCTGGTCTGAGATCAGTATTTTAAGCAGAGGACAATGAGAACTTTGTGGCACTAATTTTATGCTCACTGAATGTAACAACTCCCAATTGAAAAAACCGATTTTGTTTTGCAATAATCAAGAAATTTCGTATTTTATTGAACAATTCCACTCAAAAGTCAACCACGATGCCAACACTCAAATCGAATGTGTTTCAAAACCGTACAAAATTGTTTGTTCCCGCAAGGTCCGTTTACCAGGAAGAGTAGTGAGCTGGAGATCCATAAGAGCCGTAGCTGAGTGGAGAGGCAGCTGAGTAGGCGGAGTAACCTCCCAAGTGAGCGGGTGCGGCATATGAGTGAACCAAAGGCTGAGCAGCGTAGGCGGAGTGCACCAAAGGAGAGCCGGCGTAGGCGGAGTGCACCAAAGGAGAGGCAGCGTAGCTGGAGTGCACCAGAGGAGCGGCAGCACTGTAGGACTTCACTACTGTAGGAGCCACAACAGCATGGCTCTGATGGGCCACAGCACCCGAGTAGGCTACTGGAGCGGAGTAGACCAATGGAGATGCCTCCAAGTGGCTGGGGCGGGCGGCGGCAACAGCGCAGAGAGCAGCGAGAACGAACTGTGGAATATAAAAGTGGAGAAGTAAGTTAATGATTTCCCAATGGCAACATATCAGGAGTCATTTGGCTCCAGACTGCCACCTGCGATCTCTTCCACACTCACCAATTTGAACATTTTGTTGGAGTTTTGTGGTATCACTGTTTGACTTATGATTGCTGAAGAAGCTTGCTAAGCGAATTGATGACTTAGCTCTGCATTCCGGTGGCTTTTATACTCCGAAGGTGGGCAAAAATCCATCAATCTATCAAATGTGTATCGAAAGTACTCGTTTCCAGCCTCGCGAGTGCGTAACCAGATTAATGATGCTCCGATTATTGGCAAAGTAGTAAAAACACGAAGGAGGCAAAGACAAAATGAAAATTAAATTAAAATTAATATAAATGCAAAAATAATAAAAATAAACACTGAAATGAAATGATTGAATGCGAACTTGAAATGTCATAAAACAAATCACTCCTACTTTCATTTCGTCAACCTCGTTAGTCCGCAAGGTCAAGCAACTATAGTGCGATAAAGCTCAGAGCTTAACACATCGCACTCTCTCTCTCTCTCTCTCTCTTGGTCTCTCTCTTTTATTATTCTTTTTGGTAATGTTAACTGCTTCTAAGATAATATCACATTCCTGAAGTTCCATTCCATGAGTGTAAAAGAGATATCATCATTTATGACTTGTTCTTTATGTCCCTTTAATAATGACTTTTCATAAAGGACTCGAAATAATCACTTCTTCCGACTTAGCACTAATAAGCATCTAATGAGTTACTACCAACGCGATTTGTCATAAATGACTAACTAACATTTTAATGGCATATAATAAAATTGTTAATTTGTGACTTGTTGTTTATGTTGTTTCACTAATCACTTTTCATAGATGACTTGTTAGATATGATTTTTCTTCAATGACTTCAATGACAGTAAGAAGCTTTTAATGGAAGTTAATGCCTGATTTGATTTGTGACTTATGCCTAAGACTCTTTTCTTTCTTGATAATATCGATTTCTCATTAATGACTTAATACAAATATATCAACAGCTTACAACGCTTATCTCTTTGTGACTTGTTTGTTATGATGACTTGTTTAATGATTTTTCATCAATGTCTTTTTAGTATTTTAACTCAATATTAATGACCTCTTAATAGCATTTAACATTCTTTCATGTTTGATTCTAAATGACGAAAAGGCTGATTCGCCACAGTTCATTATGTCGAGTCAGACAGACTTTGCTCTGAAGTAGTGCTTGTAGTACACACAGATGGTCCAAATTTTTACAAGAATGCATGGAGAAGAACTGTTATTAGATCACGGTTGTCCGGCTCGGGTCACTTTCTGCCCCTTGAGATATTTTCGTTATGTTTACCACAAACAGTTCATAGAAATTCTTCTTGGTTGTGTGTTCTCTACACCCGCGGGCTGAAACAAAATCGTCTTAATGCTCTGCTGGTCACAAAAAGTATGAGTATAATTTGTGTCCCCTTTCCCCAGTCGACTCCTGGCAGTCTTAAATATACTTTTGAAGTATGAAAACAAACCAAAGCAAACCGATGGAACAATGCTTTTTACCCTTGAGTGGAAAACATCGCAAGGTGAAGTATATGACTTAGGCAAGCCCTATAAAACCACTCTTTGGAATGACTGCGGTACCACCAGTTCAGATGGTTCAGGGATTAATCACTCTCCTCATTTGGTGGTATCAATAAGTTCACTCACTCAGCCACTAGGTCGTTGTTCTTCATGCCAGAGTGATTGTCACTTACTTTCTCACTTTGTCACTCACTTTCTATAGTGCAATCCTGAGGATACGTAAGTAATTGCTGGAGAAAAGCAAGCGAAAGGTTCTGGATCGCTCATGTAATCCACAGTAGATGTATTGCATTGGAGAATCTTTCGCATTCCATCAACATGTGTTCTTAATTTGTATATCTCCCAGGAGTATGTCTCAGTTACATGTTTGTCTCAATCCTTGCCTTTGTGAAGATCCTCAAGGAAATACCCGGTTTCACACAGAAACTGCGTTTGAAGGTAGCTAACTTCCACTTGTCTATCGGTGATTCTTGCTTGGATGCTTCTGATCGTCCCATTTATCTTACGTAACTCCTTCTAATCAGCTCGGTTATGGCTTCGTCCCGGTTGTCCTGTCTTTATAGTTATCCACAAAAATCGTTCGAATCCTTACGCGTTTAAATATAAAATAGATTTTGCATTCTGTTCTATTTACACCAGTAATCAATCTTCACTAATATTAGGTTTGAATCCTTCTTTGACTAACGTAATAGGACCTGTGCTCTTACATATAAACTATTTGCACCGACCTTCTCAACCAATTGACATTTCTAAGCGGGAAAAACACATTTGATTGCGGTAACCTTTGATTTACCTCACTAAAAGATGACCCACTAAAAGCCCATGTAACAATTCTGTCTTTACCTACTTTTCACTTTTGATTCTGAGGGGTTTACCACCTTCAAATTGGCCAGACCACAACTCACACCAGCGACAAATAACTCCTGCTCAACTACCGCTTTTGGTAAACGTTTTTGGTGTTAAGCAAACACAAAAAAGAAACAACAGGATGAAAAAAGCAGAATGAATAAAACCCGAATGTCAAAAGGTGTGCTTGTTATGCACTCAGAGACGTGAGTTCCTTTTGTTGTTGTTGTGGTTGCTCGTGTTGTTGTTGTGGTGGTGTAAACTGCTCACACTTCGTTAGCTCTTCATCAGTTTGAAATTTGTCACTACAACACGTGACTCGCATTGCAATGGGCCGTAATTGGAAAACGGTTCACTTCTTATTTTATGGGTCAATAAGTAAAAAGGTAAAAATTGGTGTGGGCTGAGCTGGGCTGGGCAGGGCAGGTGGTTTATGGCATTTTGATGTAATGCCATTGATTGCCTTGAACTCAACCAAACTCACACTCTCTTTCTTCGACCTTAACTGTGCTAGTTTTCAGGAAGCAAGTTGAGAAATTGAACCAACGTCATCGCTTTCATCAAGAATGAGCATCATAGCAAATGTTTCATATTTATATAGAAGACTTTTATATGAAAATTTAAATATAATTAAAAATAAAAAATAATTTAATATAATAAATAATTTTTATATTTATTTTATTAAAATTAATTACAATTAAAATTTTAAACAAATATATACTCGTCAGCTCTAGCTGCCAGGACTATAATGATCAATAAGATTTAAAATTCTAATACAATTACTAAATAGATTCAAGTCATCATCTATAATATATATATTAGAATCCCATACGGACATACCCAGTGATATTGATTACCTTCCTTTTTTCCTTGTTTCGAAAGGAATTTTTTTGGTATAGATTCCTTCCAGGCATGAATGACTTGAGGGGGATCCATCACCAGATACTCCCATAAAGATATACAGAGACATATCAAAAATGTATACCGCTGTAGGATCAGGGATTTATTGCGAAACGCCCTCAACTCAATGAATCCATCAAAGTAATGCATTACTGCAGTGTTCTTTGAGCAAAAATAATCCCTCTTCACGAAGCCTTGAATTTCTTGAGGATAACTGATGGAACCAGTAAAGATATCTGCATTTTATCAGATAGCCAAGGTGCCCCGAGGGCTTTGGATGCATTCCAAATAACACCAAGGTGTGTCTGCGACACTAACGCCGATCTCTTAATGAGATGGGTAAACAATTTCACATCCATATATGCTAGGTACCACGTCATAGGAAAATACCACGGAACAGCCTTGTAGTTCAACTTTCGAGAGACGGCGCTTGTAAGCCAAATGTTAGTAGGCATATGGGTATACCTCTCGCAGCTTGTAAGCTTCTCTTAAGGGAGACACTGATTAATTCTACCAATCAAAGGTGGATCTGTGCAAATACCTGCCAAACCGCCAGGCAAACATGGCCGAGGCAAAATCTGCGTCTATCTAGGAATATCATTAGACTCAATAGACTACAAATTAGGCCTCTAATAGGAGCCCTCACGGGACATTGTCTAACAGGAAATCATGCAAGAAGAATGGGAGTTTATACACATGATTTCTGCTGCAGCTGCAGGAACGAGGAGGAGCTGGAAACGGTCCAGCATCTCTCCTGTACATGTCCAGCTTTTGGCAGAAATGGAGAAAGTTTACTAGGATCCCTCTTCATAACAAGTATATTTAATCTATACTAGTGGGGTGTTAATAACGTTATACTCTTTATTAAAAGCTCAGGCTGGATCAATCTGGAGAGGGAAGCGTAGCCACGCGCCGCACCCATGGTTTGAAACGGACCCAACTTGTGGTCTAAGTGGCATCATTGGATTCTAAGTGATGCAGCTGCCTAACCTACCTACCCTACCTTGTTATATGGATTAGTATCAAAAGTTATGTGTTTAAATTTTAAAGAGAATATCTGAGAGAAATATAATTGTCTAGAATATGACACTGAAACCACAAATAAACTTGGCTTATGAAATTTGTTAGCAATCATTTTCGGTAAATTCAAAGTTATAAATATTTGGTAAGGAATCAACTGAAATGAATATTTAAATGAATTTATTCGAATTTTTATCTATAGAGCTATGAAGGTTCCTAAGTTTGAAATTTTGTTATCATTAAGTGTCAGTTTTTGATTGTCATACTAAGAAATTCCCCTAAAGTTAAGTTTTGGAACAACTGAATCTTTGTTAATTGTTCTGATAAGGAAACAATTTTTTTTGTATATATTTGATCTCAGACTCTATGGGATTACAATTTAGAATGGAGAAATATGTGTTTCAATAAATTCTGTGCTGTCCTCAAGAATATACATATATAAATATATGTAAATATATGTAAATATATATTTCTACTTTAACTCCGTTAAAACAAAATTGGAGACTGATAAAAATAATTTTATAATTAATTAGAAAAAAATAGTATTATTAAATAACGATTCCTGTAAACCGATATCATTGCTGTATCCATTCTTTCTGCAAAGCTGTAATGAATCCATCCCAGAAGCAAAGGATTAACACAGGGCACTTTTTCAGACTGTGCTTCTATTCTAGTCTGTATAGTGACCACTTCTGCAACCCCAACTAGACTCCCGACTAGGCCAGTTGATCGATGCAATTGTGGATGCAAGTGGTGAACAGTGAATTCTGAGCCAAATGTGCGTGTCAGACAGTATTTTAGACAGAAAACAATGAGATCTTTGTGCGCCTGCCTCTCATCTTAACACATCTATACTCACGGATGAGGAATGAGGCCACTCGCAATTAAAAAAACTGATTTTGTTTTGCAATAATCAAAAAATTTTGTATTTTTATTGAACAATTCCACTCAAAAGCCAACAACGATGCCAACACTCAAATCGAATATGTTTCAAAACCGTACAAAATTGTTTGTTCCCGCAAGGTCCGTTTACCAGGAAGAGTAGTGAGCTGGAGATCCATAAGAGCCGTAGCTGAGTGGAGAGGCAGCCGAGTAGGTGGAATAGCCTCCCAAGTGAGCGGGTGCGGCATATGAGTGAACCAAAGGCTGAGCAGTGTAGGCGGAGTGCACTAAAGGAGAGCCGGCATAAGCGGAGTGCACCAATGGAGCGGCAGCGTAACTGGAGTGCACCAAAGGAGCGGCAGCACTGTAGGACTTCACTACTGTAGGAG
Source organism: Clusia tigrina (assembly GCA_920105625.2). Lineage (NCBI taxonomy): Eukaryota > Metazoa > Arthropoda > Insecta > Diptera > Clusiidae > Clusia > Clusia tigrina. The sequence continues at coordinate 50,894,236 of OV050033.1, read as the reverse complement.
CCACAACAGCATGGCTCTGATGAGCCAGAGCACCCGAGTAGGCTACTGGGGCGGAGTAGACCAATGGAGATCCCTCCAAGTGGCTGGGGCGGGCGGCGGCAACAGCGCAGAGAGCAGCGAGAACGAACTGTGGAATATAAAAGTGGAGAAGTAAGTTAATGATTTCCCAATGGCAACATATCAGGAGTCATTTGGCTCCAGACTGCCACCTGCGATCTCTTCCACACTCACCAATTTGAACATTTTGTTGGAGTTTTGTGGTATCACTGTTTGACTTATGATGGCTGAAGAAGCTTGCTAAGCGAATTGATGACTTAGCTCTGCATTCCGGTGGCTTTTATACTCCGAAAGTGGCCAAAAATCCATCAGTCTATCAAATGTGTATCGAAAGTACTCGTTTCCAGCTTTGCGAGTGCGTAACCAGATTAATGATGCTCAGATTATTGGCAAAGTAGTAAAAACACGAAGGAGGCAAAGACAAAATGAAAATTAAATTTAAATTAATATAAATGCAAATATAATAAAAATAAGCACTGAAATGAAATGATTGAATGCGAGTAACAAATGTCATAAAACAAATCACTCCTACTTTCATTTCGTCAAACTCGTTAGTCTGCGAGGAGAAGATACTGTAATGATTATAAAGCCGTGAACTTCGCAGATCATTCTATCTCTCTGGCTTTCTCTCACTCTCTTTCTCTGTATTTTAGCACGTTAAGAATCTGTGTTAGTTTTCCTAAAATATGAAGGATGAGACTCGCTTTCAAGGCTCTGAGTGGGCTCAGCGGGTGAGTAACTTCTAAGAATGTAGTCCGAAAATTGAGTGACGGATTCCTCCTAAAACTTGTTATGGTGGATTTTATCAGCTTTGATCAGCTAATTTAATTTCGCTCTTGTGTTGACTTTAATTGATTTATTGATTGTGCTAAAATCTACTCTGAGTAATTAAATCACTTTTTTTTATAACAAGAATTTATTATTTATTGAGTCTGCTCAAACATTAAGTCTAACAATAAGTACATGAAATCTTAAAACTAGTAACTAAAAAATGATTTTAACCCAAATTGAATTCGGCCATCAAAAATTCGGCTCTGCTTCGCTCTTCAAAAGGCCGGAAAGTCTCTTCTCTGCAGCTGGGTTCGCCATCTCGGTTTTGCGAGGGATTTAAATAGTGGATTCGGCTGATTTTCCAGTTTTGTTATGTATTTCTCCTTTCTAGTCTTTACTTCTGTGATCATTGTAGGTATTTTGAGGTGTTTGTGAATATTATCGTTACGGATGTCCCATGGAGTTACGGAGGCACCTGTTATTTACTTAAATATCTTTGACTAAAACCTTTGAATTATGCCAATGTTACACGCGGATGCATTACCCCACCTTAGGACCTTATATTCCAGAGTTAAGGTAGATTTGTGGTTAATTAGCCAATGCAGATGGGCGACCTTCAACTTCATATGTAAAATTTTAGCTGAAATGTGCCTACGCCAAGTTAAGCGCGTGTCTAAATGGATGTCGCGAAAAGTGACTTCATTAGTTTGCGGAATCTCGACATTATTGAGCCGAATAGCTGGGCACGTACCAGGCTTCAAAGAGAATGACCTTTATACGCCACATTCCTAGTCATTCTTCTCCCTTAAATAAGTGCTCTTGTTGTGCCCCTCGACGCCTTTATCGAACTTTTATTGCAACAAAGTATGGCGGTATCATCCGCAAATGTTGAAATTACTGTGCTTTCATTTATAGAAATATCCGATATGAATACTGCATATAATGTAGGGCCTAGAACACTACATTGGGGTATATCGGCGGAAATTGGAAAATCTTATTAAATTAATTCGTTTACTTTTACACTAAAACGTCGATTGGATAAGTAGGACTCAAGAATTTTATGATAGCTTTTGAAAGAAACTTTTTGATTGCTTGACTACGTCAAGGAATATTGCAGCGCAAAACTCCTCAAGTTCAAATCCCTTTAAAGGTTATTTAGTAATTTAAAAACTAGAATAGCCGCCCTTTGTGGTCTAGTGGTAAGCATGCTAGACTCACACCCCGGGGGCCGCAGGTTCAAATCCTGCCACAGGCTTGGTCTCCAAAATGCTTCTTTCTATAAAATCCTTTCGTTTTCGAGTCGAAAGCCTCTGTAGCTAGTACTCATTTCCCACTCATAACTAATTATGGTGTAAGATAGAATAATAATAATAATAATACAAACTAGAATCGATTATTAAATATAGCGATGCATTAACAGGAGCGCTCCCGCTCAGTTCTGAGAAATTCCTAATCCGCTGAGTGATGCGACTGCAACCAATTTAGATAAAGATATTAAATTGCTCTCTTCACTCAAAGATTTGGGTTTAATTACGGTGTCGGGGTTTCAAAAATCGTTGTTTATGTGAATATTATTAAATTATCTTTTGCATACAATGTGTGAATATATTTGATAATTTGTTAGTTTGATTGTTAATGTGGATGCATGTCTTTTATTTATGTGTCATATTTATATATATTGGGTCCGCCAAATAACTTTTTTTTTTGAAACAGGGCGCAAAACATCGAGTGTAGCTTCGGCTGTGTGGCACGTAGCGCCGTCCTGTTGAAACCAAATGTTGCCAATATCCTCCTCTTAAATTTTTGTGATCAAAAATTCGTTCAACATGGCCCGATAACGATCGCCATTGACTGTAACGGCCACTCCTTGCTCATTTTCGAAGAAAAATGGCCCAATTATGCCTCTGAACCAAAATCCGCACCAAACAGTGACTCGTTTTGGGTGCATCGGCTTTTCAATGTTTGCGTGCGGGTTTTCTGTGCCCCAAATGCGAAAATTTTGCTTGTTTACATACCCGCCAAGATCAAAATGAGCTTCATCTGAAAAGATGATTTTTTTGGCAAAATCGGCATCTTCTGTAAGTCGATCGTAGGCCCACTTAACGAAGCGAAAACGCATTGGATGGTCAGTTGGCTTCAACTCCTGAACCAATTGGACTTTGTATGGCGTCATACCAAGGTCTTTATGCAAAATTCGTCTCAATGATGTATCCGAAATGTTCAATTGTTGAGAACGACGGTGAATTGATGTTGATGGTGCTTCACGCACACTTTCTGCCACAGCAGCAATATTCTCGGGTGTACGCACTGTTTTTGGCTTTTCACGCTTTGGTTTATCGATGAGGATGCCAGTTTCTTTCACTTTTTTCACAAGATAACGAACGTACGGAGCTGACGGTGCTTCTCTTCTTCCAAAATCCGTACGCAATTTTCGCACACATTCTGCAACATTACCATGATTTTCAAACTAATGTCGCAATATTTCCCAGCGTTGTTCAAGCGTATACACAACCATATTCGTTCAGCGGAAGGATAAAACTAAATATCTGTCAAATCAGACATGAGCTAAGTGTTACCATTCACGAAATAAGCACTAGTTGACAAAAAAAACGTTAGATGGCGGACCCGTTATAATGTGTTTGTATATACAAATTTGTATGGTATACTTACACTGAGATATATGGTATTTTTATGTATATGAATGGGTGCGAGGAATTTTTTTCAATTATATCTTTTAGAATCTTAAACTTTTGATGAATTTCTATAATTAATTCCTATGGTTCCACGGAGGAGCAAGGGGACACCAATCTATCTGAAGCCCTATCGGCAATTTAAAGGAGCACTAATATCAAATCTGGTTCGGTTTTCAAATTAAAATAATGAATTCGTGCTTAATGAATATGGCTCATCAGCCCTGAGCAGCTAACTTGAATAATAATGCTGATACATGCTACAGCATCTCTTAACACATCGACTGTAATAAGGAGCATGCATATACAAATACAAATAATCTTATAGTCTTTTTAAAAATTACGCATTAATTAGTTTCTTTTCTCAAACCCCACTAATCCACGCACCAATTTTGATTCCACGTGCTAATCAATTATTTGCAAGCTGCTTCTTCAGGTTCTAGGATATGATTATGGAGTGCTTTAATTTGTGTTGAGCGGACCGGTCGTAATGTTTCCATGCGTTTCGAGCGGCTTCAGAAAAGAACACATTTATCCAAGTCGTCTTTGTTAATCTGTATAATCATATAATTATATATCATTGTTATATAATCATGTTTACATAAACGTTCTCATATGTTAGGATATAATATCAAATGTGTTTCGGAGGTTCTTTCAATAATCTTAGATTTAGAACTAAATTTTGCACAGTTTTTATCCGTAAGTATATATCTTTGGATATAAGTATATAATTAGCACTTGCGTAACGTGGCGACCAATGCAAAATATCCAAATTGGTTATAAATGGAATTTGTGGAATTGGATTGGTACTCGATTTGCTTTCCTTTGAATTTTTCAGATCTTTCGACAATTGACTTGATTGTTTTCTCTTTGAAACGGTTGTTTTGTACTTGGAGGTGTTTCCCGTCTGGAAACACGGTTAATAGTGGTGGTATAGTAAAATATGAACCTTATTATAATTATAATGTACATTTGGACACCCATGTGGGCCATGCTTCCACAGACACCACATGCAAGAAAATGTGCCTCTAAATCTACTTCAATTGTGGTGTGGAAAGGAGTATAATCGAATGTTTATTTTATAGAACAATTGAATTGTTAAAATGACTTAACTAAAACTTAATAATAAAATGGTAACGGATGCAAATAAACCACTCCTATTTGCAGATCACTTCCAAGCTGTGTTTAACCCAAATCCACCTTCAAACAACTTCGCAATTCCAAATCTTGAAGCTCCAAACTCACGAAAAGTTAAAGCTCAGTTTAGAAGAATTGGCTCTCGCTATAGAAAAGAACTGTACAGCGAGCAAGGCTCATGGCTACGATATGATACCGTCAGAGATAATAGCATAATTGCCAAAATGCTCAAACAGGTTAATCCTAAACTTGTTCTAAGCAGTTCTACGAGGAAGAATTTGGAAATTATCCGCAATTCAAACAATTTGCAAGTCGCCTAAAGAACCTACTTGTACCTCTTCATACATACCTACTATATATACACGGAAATTTATATTTTAAGACAATATGCAGACGTATGTTGACAGTTTGATCCCAAGTTACCAATTTGGCTTTCGGAGAAAACATGCAACAACTCAGCAAAGTCACAGATTCGCAAAAGAAGCACGCAACACCTGTGAGTCTAAGCAGTTCTGTTCAACCTGCGGTACGTCTAAGAATATCAAGTACTAAAATTATTATTTGTATTAAATGAAATAAATTAGAAGGGTTCCATCTTCAACATATGCAGAAAACATACTTACACATTAATTGACATCAGGCGCCTTTTTGACATCACTAATTAAAGTTATCTTAGTTGAAGCTGCATTGCCAGATATTCCCTATAGAGCCAAACGCAACACCATGATCCTAATCCCAAAGTTTCTACACTGCAAAAATGAATTAATGCGTGTCTAATATTAATTCCGCTCTAAAACAATCAAATTTAAATAGCAAGCCAATCACAATTTCACGTTGCCTAACCCTGTGGAAAGGGCTGAACATCATCTCATCCCCATCTCTGGTTCAAACTGCAGCGTTCCCGCTCTACTCGATCCCCAGATCATCGTTCATTAATAATCCACTAAAGCATTCCAAACATTTCACCAGTATTAATGAGTAAATATCTACAGTTACATGATAAAGCTTTAAAGACATTCAATAAGGAATGGGTTGATTTATACTGATGGGTCAAAATGCAACACCAATACTACATTTCCAGTTACAAACAATTTCGGTGTTACTCTCGTTGTCTATTTCGTGCCATCATAAGGCTCGGTACTTACAGCTGAAGCAGTTGCTCTACTTGAAGCAGTTCTTCTGATTCACAAAGTAGAAAGATTTATATTACACGCAATGATAAGGATTCTTATATGCAAGTGATTGGAGCAAATACCACCACTATTACAACGACTACAATTCTACAGGAATGAACCCTACAATCCTATAGGAATGAAGCCTCTGATATCCTATGAAGTCTTTATGTAAAACAAGAAAATTTCATACATATAAGAATTGGCCACAGAATTGCTACACACTCACATATCGTGAATGCATACACACACCATCCAGCTGGATCATTTTGTGGGTCACATGACGTCACACTAGCACATCTCCTTGAGGCCTATCCAGATTCACAAACGGACTGATGACGGCAACGTTAGTACTATTGCAGAATCACTCTATAATAAAAGTTTATTGCTTTATTTCTTACTAATTCTCACACTTTGCAAACAATAATACTATAAGGATAATTCGAAGGCACTTGCAGCAAGTGCTCTAGTCTATAAGTAAAATGATTGTTTATAATTCTCTCTCTTCTAAATAAATACCAGAAAATAATTAAAATAATTCAGTATATTTTTGTTATAAAAATTATTATTCACACTGTGATCGTCGTTCCCAAATACAGAATTTATCTTTCATTTAAAGAAAGCCTTATCACGGTCGCGACTCAAAAGAACGGTTGTCAAAAAAAGAACGGTGTTCTGCTGAAATAACCGGATTGCTCTTTCTACGCAGAGCACCAATGAATGCTCATTGGTCAGACCGAGATAGTTCTCTTTATTCATTGTCTCTTTGTGCTGCTTTCGGTGGATCTTGTGCTGAACTTATTGCTATTGGCGTATATTGTGGATTATAGTTAAGAATTGTTATCGATGAAATTGTGGCTGCAAGTGGAGCTCAGTGAATTCTGGTGCGTGTCAGTCAGCATTTTAGACAGAAGACAATGGTATCTTTGTGAGCCTGTCTCTCATATTAACCTATTCATGCTCACGGATAAGGAATGAAGGAACTCCCTATTAAAAAAACCGATTTTGTTTTGCAATAATCAAGAAATTTCGTATTTTTATTGAACAATTCCACTCAAAAGCCAACAACGATGCCAACACTCAAATCGAATGTGTTTCAGAACCGTACAAAATTGTTAGTTCCCGCAAGGTCCGTTTACCAGGAAGAGTAGTGAGCTGGAGATCCATAAGAGCCGTAGCTGAGTGGAGAGGCAGCCGAGTAGGCGGAGTAGCCTCCCAAGTGAGCGGGTGCGGCATATGAGTGAACCAAAGGCTGAGCAGTGTAGGCGGAGTGCACCAAAGGAGAGGCAGCATATGCGGAGTTGACCAAAGGAGCGGCAGCATATGCGGAGTGCACCAAAGGAGAAGCAGCGTAACTGGAGTGCACGAGAGGAGCGGCAGCTCTGTATGACTTCACTACTGTAGGAGCTACAACAGCATGGCTCTGATGGGCCAGAGCACCCGAGTAGGCTACTGGGGCGGAGTAGACCAATGGAGATGCTTCCAAGTGGCTGGGGCGGGCGGCGGCAACAGCGCAGAGAGCAGCGAGAACGAACTGTGGAATATAAAAGTGGAGAAGTAAGTTAATGATTTCCCAATGGCAACATATCAGGAGTCATTTGGCTCCAGACTGCCAGCTGCGATGTCTTCCACACTCACCAATTTGAACATTTTGTTGGAGTTTTGTGGTATCACTGTTTGACTTATGATTGCTGAAGAAGCTTGCTAAGCAAATTGATGACTTAGCTCTGCATTCCGGTGGCTTTTATACCCCGAAAGTGCCCAAAAATCCATCAATCTATGAAATGTGTATCGAAAGTACTCGTTTCCAGCCTCGCGAGTGCGTAACCAGATTAATGACTGCTCCGATTATTCGCAAAGTAGTAAAAATACGAAGGAGGCAAAGACAAAATGAAAATTAAAATAAAATTAATATAAATGCAAATATAATAAAAATAAACACTGAAATGAAATGACTGAATACGAGTAACAAATGTCATAAAACAAATCACTCCTACTTTCATTTCGTCAAACTCGTTAGTCCGTGAGGTTAAGCTAATGTAATGACACTCTCTCTCTCTCTCTTTGTCTCTATTTTAGCACAGTCATTGAATGTAAGAATCTGTGTTAGTTTTCCTAAAAATGTTGAAAAATTAAAACAAGGATAAGACTCGCATTCAAGGCTCTCAGGAGTATTCTGCGGATGAGTAATTTTTAAGAATGTAGTCCACAAATTGAGTGATGGACTCTCTCGGATTTGATCAGGTGAATTAATTTTTCTCTTCCGTATTTTAATTGATTGATTGTGGTAAAATCTTTTTTTGAGTAATTAAATTACTTTGAAGGTTTTTTAGTGATTTAAAAACTAGAAACAATTATTCAATATTTCGCCGCATTGACAGGAGCGCTCTCACTAAGTTCTGAGAAATTCCTAATCCGCTGAGCGATGTGACTGCTACCAATTTAGATAAAGATATAAAATTGCTCTCTTCGCCCAAAGATTTGAGTTTAATTTCGGTGTTTAGGGTTTCAAAATATCGTTGTATATATGTTGTTATATGCCGCAAGTAGTTAGTTGGTCACCAATAGAGCACCAATTCTAATGACATGAGCTTGAAGTACTTGCGGGGCTCATGATACGCATGCTGGACTCTATGGGGTTATTTTGGGTTGCTTTTTGTGTTACTGAGCGGACCGATTGTAGTGTTTGCACGCATTTCTAATGGGTGTAGAAGAAGTCAGTAAAGAACGTTGAAGTGGGGTTAGATCGACTTCCAGATTCCTTATACTGTTACATATGCACCATCAATTGCTTCATTCAACTGGTGGACCTTTGAACGGGTTGGGAGTCAACAAGGGTCACAAGGGGTCAACAATTCTGGGGGCCGCTATACCTACCAACCTACCTACATATGCGTGCGACTTAAACCATGGCGATATTGTCACCATATAAGACAATAAAAAGATTATCTTTGTAGGCACGTTTTTCAAACTGTTGAATCCCATGTGTAAGTGGGAGTAGCGCCTGTAATGTTCCGCCCATTATGATTAGCAAGATTCATAATTCAGTATTGTGCCATAAGGATATAATTCTTATATAAGTATTGTAGGGTTCTCCAGTTATTCATGTATATAAAAAGAGTTTTTTTTGTTTGACGTCTTATGCTGGTACGATGTAATTGTGTCGATCTTGTGTAACTTCGTCGATGAGTCTAATTAGGAAGCCCAAAAATTTAAATGTGGGGGCGTGGCACTAGAATAATATACAGTGTACATTATTGCCAAATTTTATTCGTATACTATCGTTAGGTGCGTAGCTGGGGTAATTTTCAGTTGGTCCCCAGAGTTGATTTTATAGGAGAGAGGTGTCCTTTATCTTTTAACACATCAACTCATCTCTTGTGTATGACTTTGTAGCGCCACTATACTTAATTATACTTATTCATATCAAATTTCGTCCACAAATTGTGTATAGGTCGTCAGTTATAAATATGTATGTGTCCATAGTGGGTGTGGCTGTTAAAATAACTGTTAATGCCCTGAACACAAAGTGACATTTCGTTGATGAATCTTCCTAGTATTGATTTTTGGTTAATTGTGGGCGTGGCAGTATTAGTGTGCTGAAAGATTCATCTGAAGAAGCTTCTAAATCTCTTTTTTTGGAGTCACCTTCACAGTGGGGAAACAACTTTTCGGATTTGAGAGCATGAAAAATTCATTGATTTTCATGAGAATAAAACTATTCTCACGAATAAATATTGGTATATATTAGCTATCTCAAAATTTTTATTATTATTATTATTATATCGTACACCATAATCATTTATGAGTGCCAGGTGTTGGGGGAATGAGTACTAGCTACAGTGGCTTTCGACTCGAAGAGAAAAGGATTTTATAGAAAGAAGCATTTTGGAGACCAAGCCCGTCGCAGGATTTGAACCTGCGACCCTCGGGGTGTGGGTCTAGCATGCTTACCACTAGACCGCAGAGGACGGCCCCATCTCAAAATTGTTTCCTGGTAAACGCCTTTTAAAAACACTATAAAAATAGTTAAAGAGGCCACTCTAACTGGGGACGAAGAGTAACTAGTGGAACTCCCAAGTAGGCGTTCTTTCCTTTTCTGTGTGGAATGTCAATCCCTTTACAAAGCTAAAAGATACCGGTTGTGCTGTTTTATCATATGTTGGCTCCATTCCCATCGCTATCTCTGAGAAGTACGTCGTCACTTTAGTCGAAGTTTTGTAAAAGGCTAAAAAGATGATGAACTTTCAGCGATCTGGGACCGCACTAAAATAGATCATGTTATATTTAAGAGAAAGAACCCGAAAGGAAGCATACGAACCTTCGACCTACTTATGGATGTAAGCCTATTATTCAAGGATACTGCAAAATATCTGGACATATGCAAAATATCTGCAAAATATCCTTGACGGAACTGGAGGGCCAATTGGATTGAAGGTTTTACTCCTCAAAATAAATTTTCCGAAAGCCTGCCATAAAACAGATTAGAACCTGCAGTGAGCTGCACCAAAAGCCTTGCCAAGCTGCACTAAAGGCCCTAGAAAACGCATTTACGACTTCTAAAGTTATCCTAAAATAATATAAGACTGAACTCCATTGGCAGGTGGAATAGGCATTAGCTAATTTGGGTTTCGGGGTAGTGTGGGGTCCAGTACAATGAAATAGCTGATGAACTGATAACTGAACAAACTTTGGATCTGCGGTTCCTCCAATCGGACTAGAGAAATTATCGATTTGAGTTAAGCAGGGACTTTCACTGGGATGCAGGATCTTGTGAATAATATCCACCAATAACAATAATGCAACTTAGTCGCCTGCAAGGTAGTTGCCAAGTGCTTCCTAATAAGACCGAACAAGAAAGTAGCAGATTTCCTCCTAACATTAAGAAGGAAAGATTTTCGTTTTATGGTCAGACTAATCACGGCGATAAGTTGTGTGGTCAACTGATGGCGGTCTTAAGTATCATAGAGAGTCCACATCTGGGGGAAGACCAGGATAGTACAAGGCAATTTCTCTTGGTTTATCCTGCCTTAGCCAGATTTAGGAGGTGCTTATTAGAGATGCATTCGGAATGGTTAAGGTGCATTCCTGGTCTGAATTTTTAGGATTCATAAAATGAGTCAAAGAAATACGAAATGGAGTAACTCCCCTTTATAACTCCTCCCTCTTCTCTTTGCAGTGTCAACAGGCTTAAAGTACAATGGGCATCACTTGTCTGAGGTTTTGCATATCTGTTTATCGGCGGTTCTCGAGTCAACCCCACTTCTATCTATCTGTCTATTTAACAATCAACGATAATTGTCGTACCTCTTTAGTCTTTATTCGGCTTAGTTTGTGTCCGGCTGACAATAGTCCCCTTACCGTTGTTTAATCCTTACTATACTTCTGCCGGTTGTGTCCTTGTTGTGTTTCGGACAATCCCGTGCTGTTCCCAGTATCCCCTTCGAGACCGTTGCTGCCGCAAAGAAAAAGTTTCGCTTGCTCAGTGGCGTCGTTGCTGGTACATGTGATTTCGTCATATAAATTAAACATGGCTAATTAACCAGGACATTACTGCCTTAAATTTTAAATGATTTCAGTTTGCTCACTTTTCGCTCGGCCACTTCTAGCAAAAGTTCCCTGATGCTCGCAGCACTTGTGTAAGCGGACATTTTTTGGAATTTTACTTTATTTAATGGTTTTTTGTTCTCATTAAAGTCCTGTACAGCGCACTTTGTACAACTGTCATCATAATTAAAACAACTTCAACAAATATATAAATTAATTTCATTCATTCTCGTGCACCGCAACTGCTCGAGACCGAGTGCGAGTGCGACGAGGAGGAGAAAGTAAAGTGGAACCAGCACATTCTGCGCACGTTGGCCGCCTTAAACGCCGCCTCTGCCCTCAGGCTGAATAGCGAACATTTCCTTTGCCAGTGGCCGCCTGCGGGATGACATTTCCTATTTAATTCTTTTTTATGCTGCGTTCAGAAATAACGTACACGTCCAGCGAGGCAGGCGTCCTTTGTGGAAAATTCGCTAATTCGCAGCTAATTAAGTACAAAGCATAGTTTCAGGCGCCCAAGTAGTATTATGCGACGTTTTAAACACTGTCGTAAGTAGCATGAAAAGTTGTTGCAGCCATCAGTGCGACGAATGACACAGACGAGGACGCCGGCAAGGGGTCTGCTAGGGAGGGGTGACGCAGCACTTCCACCAGGTTGTCAGCACGCTGTACGCGTTGTGTCTGCAGTACTGAGCCCGCTCCGAGTCTCTGTAGAGCAATTGTCTGCTTGCCCGCCTGCAGAGGCACTTGTTCGGCGTGTTTTACCGCAGCAGGACATGAAGTTGTGCTGCGTGCAAAAAACCCTTTTTTGTAGGACTTTTTCGCTTTGAATTTGTCTTCTTTTTTGCTGATTTTTGGAGCAGCTACGCTGACGCGGTAGGTTCGCTTTTGCGAGCATTTGCTTTAATTGCACAGGTTGAAGCATCGTTTTGGGGCACAGGCAAAAAAGCTGCAGGTTTGAAAGGTGTCCTTAAAGTGGGAAGCATGTAAGAATTTTTGAATGCTGGCATAATTTATGGACTTTTAAAATACGCGGGTGTATTGATTCGACATGGAGAGAATTTTTGGGAGAGGTCTGCTGCAGATATTGAGGATTGTTTTCGTAAGTAATCTTTAATAAAATTTAAGCTTCGTGAAATTACTGCGTATGATAGCGGAGAAGATTACCTAATCAAATGTAGATGCTAGGGATCGCATACATCGTCCAACAATACTCATGAAGTACTGGTGCCATGTCCACTCACTACAGGGCTGATTGCTTTTAGCAGAATGGGGATTCTCATACATCAAAAAGTAAGTACTACGAGAGTACACTAGAAGGAAGAATTCATCTATAACAAAGTAGAAAGATAGAGTATTTCAGATTAGCAGATCATTCTTAACCATTTTTGTCAGTTGAACTCATCCTCTGATTCCGACTTAATCCCTTCTTATATTCTTAAGCAGTGTCGTCTTGAGCGTGTCTCTCCATTTACCTCGTTATTTGAAACCTCTCTTTGACATGGAGCCTTTCTCGACATATGGTAGAAGTTTTTTATGTCGCCACTGCATAATTCGGGTAGTAAAAATGTATATCAAATTACCGTGGTAAGGCGGAACTTAGTGAGAGAGTTCACGCAAGGACGCTCGAGTATTGCAGCGGTCGATCAAATTAGGTGAACATGCCAGAAATGCTGACTCCTCGGGATATGAAACTGTTGTATATACTACTACACTATTAGGTGGAGAAACTCCGCATTCCCTTAAAAACTATCTGCAGAAATTGCGGAAACTGAGGCCGAAAAGAACCACTTATCCAATAGCTTTGTAAATATCCAGCTTGGAAGGTTCCTCCAGAATTATCTGTGGTGCTGCTCGATGATTAGTGCATAGAAACTGCTTGGAAACCTCAACTCTATGGTTAGAGTTTAGCAAAGGTCTCTCATCACATCAGTATTCGTTGAGGAAGTAATCAGGAAGCTGAGAAATGCCGTAACTATCCAACCAACAAACCAACCATGTTAAGATTATTATGAAGCTCTAGACACAGATCGAATAATATCAGGTAACCACCGACTTGCATTTGGAATACAAAGAAATCTCCCATGAATACTTAATTATCTTCCAGAATTGATGTCCTAATTTCCAAGATAGAGGGTTTATAATAGTTGATTAGATCACCAACTCAACAGATGTCATATCCTGAGTAATACACGAGACAATACTTTCAGAAAACAATCACTTGATCGTTCTACTGAAGGCATTTTCCTAATTTATTTACTCCGTCTGAGCAGGTTTGATCAGTAGATATTGAGACCAGTATCACCCATTATCATAAATATAGTGCTTTCTTTTCATATAATTTTTACAATAAAGTTTTATACAATATTATCATTATTATATTATCATTATTACATTATCATTATTACATTATCATTATTACATTATCATTATTACATTATCATTATTACATTATCATTATTTTATTATCATTATTACATTATCATTATTACATTATTACATTATTAAATTATCATTATTACATTATCATTATTACATTATCATTATTACATTATCATTATTACATTATCATTATTACATTATCATTATAAAATTTTTTTTTTATTTTAATTTTTTTTTTTTGGGTAGAGAGGGTAAAAATGCCTGCCGCATCATCAAAACTGTCGTCACAGATTTGGTATGTGAGAATTGCACCCACTAAAACATCCCCCTCCCTCGCTGAGAACATCTCCCCACCCTGGAACCCTTTTTATACTTCCTTCAAGGTGGAGATTCTCACTTCGTCCCTATTGGACTCTCAACATTATTCCTGCGTCCAGGTTCCGCTTTTTCCGCCGGAGCACATTTTCCACATATTTATCTACGTGGTCCCAGTTTTCTTTGCTGCTTAGCATAACCTCCACAATGTTCTCGGTGGCTAAGGTTTCCCCGATTTCCATTTCAAGCGTGGTGCGCTCTGTTTGCCACCTTGTGCATTTGAAAAAGGTGTGCTCTGCATCATCCACATTGCTGTCGCCGTATATGCACTCAGGCCCTCCAATTTTTCCCATTCGGTGTAGATACTTGCAGAAGTATCCGTGACCAGACAGTAACTGCGTGAGGTAGAAATTGATGGTTCCGGCTGTTCCTCCTATCCAGCTCGCTATGTCGGGTATGAATCTCGCTGTCCATCTTCCGCGACTCTCGGCGGCCCATCGTTCCTGCCAATGGTACACGGTTTGTTGCTTTATATGCTGCGCGGTTCCTCTGGTATTCTTAGCCATCTTGGCTTCTCGTAGGTGTTTTCGTTCGAGGGCCAAGAGATCGATAGGGATTAAGCAGCTAATTACCAGAATTGCCGGCTCCGATACAGTACGGTACGCTGAAGCTACTCGCAGAGCTGCGGTTCGTTGTACGGACGATAAAACTTTTCTTCGGGCGTGCACCTTTAGCTTGTCAGCCCACAATTCGCTACCATACAGCAGAATGGAGTGCGTTGTCATAATCAGAAGCTTCCTCTTGATGGATGTCGGCCCTCCGGTGTTTGCCATTAGACTGCTGAGAGAAGCCGTTACCCGTGCTGCTTTCGTCGCCGCATTTTGCATTTGCACCCAGTAGGTGAGCTTGGAGTCAAGCTGAATTCCCAGGTACTTTATTACCTTTTGTGTCCTGATGGTCTCGGAGCAAACTCTCAAGTCGATTTCTATTGGAATGTGCTTTCTCGTGAGGAATATCAGTTCCGTCTTTTCCGTGGCCAACTTCAAGCCATGTGAATCGAGCCACCTCTGGGTTCTGATCATGACCTGGTTCAGCTTTCTTTGGGCGTCTTCCGAGTCACGTGCGGTGATGACAGCCGCAATGTCGTCTGCGTATCCGACTAGATGAGTGTCATCTGGCATCTCTATGCGCAAAATGCCATCGTAGCTTATATTCCAAAGGTCCGGTCCGAGGATGGACCCATGCGCTGCCCCTGACGTGATGATTTTGCTTCGAGTGCCATTGTTGGTCTCGTATAACAACATTCTATCTTTAAGGTAGCTCCGGATTATCTTCTTCAGATAAGCTGGTATCTGAAAACGATTTTCGAGTGCCTCGATCATATCCACCCACCTAGCGCTGTTGAAAGCGTTTCTTACGTCTAATGTAACAAGGAGTACCACTCGCCTGGAGTAGTGATTTCCTTGCTGTGCCGCTAGCACACTTTCTATGACGTCTTCTACGGCGCCAATTGTGAACTTTCCTGGTCGAAAACCGTGTTGTCGAGTGGATATTCCCCCAGCGTTTTCTATGGCTGCTGCTATTCGGGGTTTGAGGAGTCGCTCCAAAAGTTTGCCCGCGGTGTCTAGCATACACAGTGGTCGATATGCTGACGGTGATTCAGGGCTTCCTTTTCCCTTGCTGATGAGCACTAGCCGCTGTCTTTTCCATACGTCTGGGAATATTCCTTCTGTCAGGCAGGCATTGTACATATCGAGGAGTACTTGGGCATGGCTATTTGACACTATTTTGAGGACTTCTGCTGGAGTACCGTCGATACCCGGTGCTTTGTTGCTCTGTAGGGTTATGGCGGCTGCTTTAAGTTCGTCTTCCGTGAAAGGAGGTGGGACTTCCTTGACCAGCACTTCCGATTCTTCTCTTAAGGCATGTATAGGAAATAGAGCGTTTACTATGTTTTCCATAGCATGGTCTTCTAGTTGGGGTACCAATACTCTTGCTCCAAGCTTTTTCATTACCACTTTATATCCCAGTCCCCATGGATTGTTGTTTATGTCGTTTCGGAGCTCCTCCCATTTCTTCTCCTTGCTGGTGCGAATAGCAGTTTTGAGGATTTTCCTAGCAGCTTGGAGATCTTCTCTTTCGGCAATCGCGGATCCAACACGCCTGGCCCTAGTGTATTTTCTTCTACACCGCAGACAGACCCGTCTGAGTTGAGCTATTTCCTCTGTCCACCAGTAAACGGCCTTCTTGTGTTTATTTGGTCTTATTTTCGGCATCGCTTTGGTACAGGCTCTCTCTATACACTGCATGGTCTGCTTCACCTTGCTATTAGCATCGCTAGCGTGGTTGTCTAATGGAATGTTTGCCTCCAGCTCAGCAAGTAGCACTTCCGGATTTAACTTTGATACATTCCACTTGCGAGTTCCGCGTCCACTTATGTTGTGGTCATGGTTGCTTGGCACTTTTTTAATGGAAAACGTAATGTATTGGTGATCGCTTCCATTATAGTCTTCTAAGACTTTCCATGTACTTACTCTGTGAGCAATGCTCTCAGAGGCTAATGCAATATCTGGAATTGTACCCACGCATCCTGGTCTTCTAAAAGTGGCAGTGGTCCCTGTATTTACGATGACCATTCCCGGTCTCGCGACCATGTCCAGTACCCGCCGGCCCCTTGAATTGGTTGTTTGCATTCCCCATTCAACTGCTTTGGAGTTAAAATCGCCAGCGATGATGAGTGCTCCTCCAAACTCTTGTGCTTTATCTCCGATGTCATCGATCTTTTTCTGGAATACTTCTGCGCAGTCACTTGGAGTCAAGTAGCAGCTTATCAAAGTAAAGTATCGATCATGGGCCCAAACGAAACCATCGCCTTTTCCATCTCCGGTTATGCTAAAATTGCTGCCTACAGGTAACCATATGGCCGCCGTTCCGCTCGTATCTGCAAGCCATGTTCCGCTTACTTTTTCCCTATATTGCTCACTGATTACTACAATGTCTGCTTTCTGCTCTATACTAATTTGGTCCAGTAATACGTCAGCCACTCTGCTTCTGTGCATGTTTCCTTGCAGCACTTTCATTTAGATGTCAATTTTTGGCTCATCGCGCATCTACTTGAGCTCGGGATATGGTCTACCGGACTGCATTGAGCATCAACGCAGAGGCAGCACTTTGGGGTGTTACTGCACTCTTTTAATTTGTGCCCCGTTTCGCCACATCGTATGCACAGGCCTTGACCTTTCCTGTCAGGTCCTTTGCACTGCCATGTTAGATGACCAGGAGCAAAGCACCGGAAAAAACCGTTTTGTGTTATGCCCTGGCCTTAATCTGCAGTTAACCCATCCGATCCTGATGCGATCTTTCTCCAGCAATATATTGGCGAGCTCCGATGACATCGTTACATAGGCTCGCACATAGTGCTCTCGACTATTTGGTGCTGTTATAGTTGTTACCATATCCTCATAGGAAGCAGTTCTCATATTTTCGGGAAGTGACTCCTTTACGGCTTGGTGTACTTCTTCCTTTGTGGCGAGCAGATCGAGATCTCGTATCTCTATAGTGGCTCTTGGCTTAAGATCAGTCACAACTGCTGACTCCTGTAGTGCACCTTTTAAAAGTTCACAAAAGCCCGTTGTCACTTTTGCTCCTTTATCCAGCTCCAGCAGAAGCCCACCTGTTCTTGTTTTCCGGATCGATCGCACCTTGGTCTGTGCATCCTCTGGTTTGACATTGCAGCGGATGCTTTTCAGGACATCCGCATATTTGAAACCCTCTGCTGGTTTGATAAGGCTTCAGACTTTGGTTTTGTCTCCTTCGTCCTATGTCTTCCTTGCATTGTTGTTCGTGACTTATCGCTGTCGCCCACGGAATTCTTTGCTGTTGAATTTTCCTGTGTTTGACTTCGTGTTGCCACGCGTCTACTCCTTGTGACAGTTTGCCACCCATCGGCCTTACTTTCGCAGAACTTTTTCCCATCTTCTGGTTCTGCTGGGCTAGAAGCTGCTCGTTTGGGTCTAGCCATCGTCGGTGTTGCTGAAGCGCTTGTCAGGGCCGTGGGCCTCGGTTTCGGTGCCGTGACAAGTTTGCACTCGTTCTCTTTTTCCGTCCAGTTTCGCCGATAGCTTTCCATTACGTCGAAAAGCTCGTCTAACTCGGAAACTCCGGTCTTTACGTCCATGCTCACGTTCTTCTGCTTTATCATTGCTTGCTTCATCTTCGTCAAGACTTTCCGACATTTCGTGAGAACTTCTTCTTCTGCCGTTCTCATCTTTATGATGAATTCCTGTCTGGGTGAGCTGACGGGACATTTCATCAATACAGGTGTGGGATTTCCAGAAGACTCCTGCTGTTGTTGGTTCCCTTTTGCGCCCAGAGGCGTTTGGTTCGCAGCAGGGATGGTGCGCGATTTGTTACACGCTCCATCTACCGGTGTGTTACTTACTTGGGGTTGTTGCTGGTTTGTTACTCCCTTTTCTGGCGATCGCATAATTTTGCTACTTCTTCTAAAGCAGCTTCCCCTTTCTGGATCGCTTGGAGTTACTTTCTGCTGTATTTGAGTTTTAGGTTGAGTTTGTTGCTTTGTTTGAGGTGTATTAATTTTATATGGGTCCCTGCTTCAAGCCGCTATCTCCGTTCGTTGTACAGTCGCTTTGGAAATATCCATGTGGTTGTCTATGCAAGCAGGGAGTTCCACCGAGGGTTGGCACAAGTCTTCATGAAAACTTGTACTCAGAGCCAGGATAAGCGTTAGTCAGGATTGATGCTCAACTGAGCCTGCACCGCCAACTTAATGGTGACGCAACATCGAACGTACTTGAAGACCCGCTACGGTTTTAACGGGACGGAGGCAGCTACAGCATTAGCCCGAAAGCCATTTCCACCCGATATCACTCTGGTGTACTGAGGTAACGGAATACTGCAGCTACCAGCCCAAGGCAGACAGTTCGTATTAGTGTTTCAAATCGTTATCCTAGGGGCATACCGCGTCCGTTTCCATTTACTTGTGTCTCCCACGATGCCATCTGTGAATGGATGGGGAGCACTTCTTTAGACGGTGCCTACTCGTCTTGTCACATGCGTTTCTCAGAGTTTGCAGACCTTTTCAGTCGCACTCTCCTCGCTTGCCGCTCTTGGTCGGGGACTACTTATTGGTTATTCGCAGCTAACCTACTCTGGTAGGCCGTTCACTATCCGCCACCTGTGACCCCCGCGGTTGCCTGAGCTTAGCCCCGCACTATCATTATTACATTATCATTATCACATTATCATTATTGCATTATCATTATTACATTACCATTATCACATTATCATTATTACATTATCATTATTACATTATCATTATTACATGATCATTATTACATTATCATTATTACATTATCATTATTACATTATCATTATTACATTATCATTATTACATTATCATTAGTACATTATCATTATTACGTGATCATTATTACATTATCATTATTACATTATCATTATTACATTATCATTATTACATTATCATTATCACATTATCATTATTACATTATCATTATTACATTATCATTATTACATTATCATTATTACATGATCATTATTACATGATCATTATCACATTATCATTAGTACATTATCATTATTACATGATCATTATTACATGATCATTATTACATGATCATTATCACATTATCATTATTACATT
The DNA here is from genome assembly GCA_920105625.2 of Clusia tigrina. NCBI lineage: Eukaryota > Metazoa > Arthropoda > Insecta > Diptera > Clusiidae > Clusia > Clusia tigrina. Next base: position 50,874,482 of record OV050033.1, on the reverse strand, counting down.
ATCATTAGTACATTATCATTATTACGTGATCATTATTACATTATCATTATTACATTATCATTATTACATTATCATTATTACATGATCATTATTACATTATCATTATTACATTATCATTATTACATTATCATTATTACATTATCATTATTACATTATTAAATTATCACTATGACATTATTATCATTACATTATTATCATTAGTATATTATACAAAAGAAACTAGAATATGATTCTCTAGACGCAGTCCAAGGGTGCTGCTCGTTTAGGTCTGCGCGTTGATGTCGTTGATTACAGCAGATTTAGAGCTAGTACATTAGAATGCTCACTGAGCCATGCCCAGTTTTAAGTGCCATATGTTTTTATTTCCTTGTGGACGTGTCGGTATGTTAAGGTCGTTTCGTAGGTCCTGTTACTGACAAACCATGATGCGTTGACAATCATCCGCAATAGTTTTGCTTGGAATCTTTTGTTGGCATTATAACGGTGTCATCAGCATATGATGTGTGTTCTGTCAGGGGTAGATCTGCTGTAAGGACACTGTAAAGCACAGGACCTAATACGTTGCCCTGTGGAACACCTGCTGTGATTGGGAAAATTGTGGTAGTTTCTGACTTAAATTTCACTCTGAAATGGCGCTCTGCAAGATGTGATTTTAAAACATCAAAATATGTTTGAGGCAGTGACTTCTTTAGTTTGAACAGTATGCCAGGGTGCCAAACTTTATTGAACGCTTGTGTGATATCAAGGAATGGTGCTTTACAAAACTGACCCTGTTCGAGAGCATTTCTAGCATTGTGATAAACTCTGTGCACTTGTTCGGTGGTAGCATGTTGTTCTTGAATCCCGAATTGGGGATTAGGTATGAGTTCTGTCTTGCGTATTGGCTTATTGGAATTGGCTGGACAGCAGCGTTTGAAAAACTTTGGAAATAATCGGCAGCAAACTTATCGGCAACTATGATGTAACTTCTTCTTCCGGTTTTCCAGAATTTGCAATTAAAGTTATTTCAGCAACTTTCTATTGTCGAGGGAAATAGACACACCTCAATAGTGCATTGCACAAATAGGTGAAGCATTTTATGCCGTCATTCTGCAGCCCTTTTAGAATTTTGGCTTTTGTCAGATCATATCCTGGTGCTTTTTTATGTTCAGGTGTTTAATCAAAAAGTTCTGATTTTGTTAGGTAAGATTGGTAATTCCATTTGATCAGTCGCTTCCAAAAATCATTAAATCATTCCTCATGAATGTCGTCATCATTATATTGTGGAATTTTGGGAAATGATGTAAAGACTTCACAAAGGAGTTTGGCAAATGTCTCTGCTTTGTCTCTATCGGTTTTTGCCCAAGAACCATTCACAGTTTTGATGGGAGGAAATCGAGTAGTGGGTTGCTTCAACTTTTTGTTGCCTTCCATAACGAATATTCCGTGGCATCTGTTGCTGCCCAATTTGACAAATTGTGCTGAATTTCATCATTTGCTACTGAAATGAGTTTATGTCTGAGTTCTTTTGCTGCCTTATTAAGAAGTTTTTTTCTTCTGGATGTCTCGTAATTTGCCACAACTGTCTTAACTTTCGTTTTGCACCTATCATCTCGTGAATAACTGGGTTCATCGCGCAATTTATATGCTTCTCTTCAACTTTCGGAGTAGCGGTCCAGACAGCGTTTTGTATTATTTTTGTTAGATCTTCGACTGCTTCTTCAAAATCTCCTGGGGTTTTGAGCGGTATATCCAGAGATAATGTATCACAAATAATAATTGAATAATAATGATAATGTATCACAAATGACAATTGAAGCCAGTTTGCACGCTGATTGTGTAGCGTAGGTGGTTTTAATATACATAGAACATTGGCTCTTACAGTTATAATGATATGGGAATGGTCTGATGACAAATCCAAAGATGAGCCACTTCGACATAGTTTCTGGAAACACCTTTCATCACACAAAAGTCAATAATATCCGAGTTCTTCTCATGGTTCTATCAGATGGCCAGTATGTTGGTTCTCCTGTTGAAACATGCACAAGATTATTAGCTTTCATAGTTTTGAATAGTTATTTTCCTATTGGATTAATAGTCCTCGAGCCACAATAGTGATGTTTGTCCCCACAGGCTAAGAATCTATCTCCTAGTGTGCTACAGAATTGCTCGAATTGGCCCTTGTTAATGGAGTGTCTGGGAGGGTAATATACCGATGTTATCATAAGTTCGCCATATTTGTCTTGGATAGAGATGCTAGTTGCTTGTAGATGAGGCTTATCATACATTCCTTGTACTGCATGTTTAATACTGTATTTTGTAATAATAGAGGTGCCACCACGGGCAGTGCCTGTTGGGTTATTTGTGTGGGTAATGCTGCATTTGTCAATTTTTAAGAAACTTTTATTGGTGAAGTGAGTCTGATATAATCATAATTTCAATGCTGTTATCAACAATAAAAGTTTTGACTTCATTACTTCGCTGCGAAAGCCCACTCGCATTCCACACTGCAATTTTGATGGATTGCATCAGTATGTCATCTTAGAGATAAGCGCTGTTAGCAAGTTTAGCATGGTTCCCATTTGGTCCATTAGGCATTTAAGCATGCTCTTTAGCTCGTTCATTGGACAACTGTTGTGATGAATCAGCACATTCTGTTTGATTGATTTGTTTTTGCTGGCTTACCATCGGTGCATAAGTGCTTTCTGCTGGCACTTGTATTTGTGGAGGATTAATAACACCTGATTTGTTTACGACCTTCTGTCGAAGTGTTGGAAATGAGCTGCAAATCTTTAGAAACAGTACATCCTCTATAATTGGCCGGATGGTTGCCTTCACAGAGTATACATTTAGGCTCTTGCCGTCTATACATTCGTTAGCAATCTAATGTTGTATGGCTGCCAGCGCATTTCACGTATCTTGCGCTATGATAGCATAATTTTTTCGTATGATCACATCTCTGACATTTTGTGCACTGCGCAATATCCCTTTTCTTTTTAGTTTGGGTACATGACAAACTACGACATACTTAAGGAGACCTTCTTAAGGACCTTAATGCCTAATATCTAATAATCTACAACCTTAATATCTAATTCTAATCTAAAGCTTCTTTATAGCAACAGTGAAAGGAGACTGTATCCTGACTGAACACCACCAATTGACTTGACTCCAGAGACTGTCTCTAACAAACTTAGCCACATAGCACTGATTTACATTCCACATTTCCATATTATAATAAACTTCAAGCTCAATAATCTTCCTCGTATTCGAACCTTTCTTACTGCGGCATCACAAACGCTTCCCGAATATTTGATGCTGTTTTATGTCACTCCATTTTATTTGGACTCCACCCCAAAAACTATGCAACAAATTACGAAATTAGTGAACATTCTTTTAAGCCATTTAAATAGACGCATTCAACTTAACATTTGACATTACGCACTCGTTCACACAAGTGGCGTTTCCGCCTTCGCCTCCATATCTGCCTCCGTCTCTGCCTCCGTATCCGCCAGCACTCTTCCCATCCATTACGCTTGTACAATTGTGGCATGTAATACGTCTTTTGTGAAGTATTTCAACAAATTGGTTGAATAAACGCCTGAAAGCACTGCAGCACTACCACACAACTGCGTTGAACATTCAGCGCAGCGCAGTGCAGCCAAACGAGGCGAAAACCCATTCAAATGCCATGACAAAAAATGCATGAGCGGAGGGAGCACACAGCACAGAGCGGCGGGCAAACTCTCATTATTGCGTGGCACTTGCCCATAAGTGACGGACTGAATGAGCGAGGGCGTGGCATCATAAGCTGCGATGCGAATATGCGCCACCATCTTTAATTTGCATTAAGCTTAGCGTTTATTCGAACTGCAGTGCAGAGTTGACCGAAACCGTTGCATTGTCAGCCGTGTGGAGGCGCTGTTTGCTCACATCTAACCGCGCTGCTGTCCATCTGTGCAGGCATACTTGTTCAACGTGCGTGGCGCTTATTCTTCCCCACCTATAGAGCAGAATTGTAGCCCGCAAAACCAACGCCATCATTGCCACGGCTGGGCATACAACTAAACAAAAGTGGCAACAATTCCTGCTCCATTGTTTGTTTTTTGCTTTCGATTTGTGCCGCTTTTCGGTTCTTACGCCTCTGGGTGTACTATTTTGTTTTCTTTGTCGATGCATTTGCTCTTTGTTTTGGTTTAGTTTCTTCTTTTTGTTGTCTGAATAGTTGCAGCAACCACTTCAACTGGAACGGCGGCAGCAGTCACAACAAAAACAACCACAATGACGATGATAATGATCAAAACAATTGCTGCAGAAGGATAAAACGTTTGTCCTAAGTACGCCCTGTCAGTTAGTTTTACAATTAAATGCAATTTTATTTTGAATAATTGGGATTTAGTTGCGCTGGGCAAAGCAAACACTGCTCTTATTTGCTGCTTTATGTAAATGTCCTGTCAGGATTGCAGTTGCAAAGGAATTTCCTAGAATGAAATATTTTCCCTCAAAGAGTGCGCCAATGCAACAACGAACGGAAGGGCAGGCCAACTGCGAATTTAATTGCTGCAGAAAAGTGTCTTTTTGGAGAGAAATTTAAATTAAAGAAAAATTTCACTGCATACTTTCGGGCATGAAATGCAAATGACAATTCACATGGCAGGAAATTAAAAATTGTGGGAAATAAAACAAAAACATGTTTAAATAAAATTAAAATTTGTGGCCAAATTTTGCTTTCCAGAAGAAGTGTTTGGAAGGGGTCGTGTACGTGAAATCTCCTAGAAATGGCTTAGGGACTTTTGTTCAGTGTCAAGTAACAAATATTTAACTTGACATACCGCGATCTCGTGATAAAATGCTGATGATGAACTCATATCATTGCGTACAATTGTTTCTGGATATGGAGTCCCTACGGGATATATATGGGGTGCCCACGGATTTCAAAGTAGCAACAAATGGTAAAAGGAATCCTTTGCTTAATGGGTGAGCTAACATAATTTGAAGTCAGATTTTGACGGTGACAAGTTGAAGAATTCCCTGACAACTTCAAAGACAACAAATGAAGGCGGAACTATATGAAGCTATCAAATCTCAAAAAGATGATAATGTACAAGAAATAAAACTGTAAACAAATATATAAGAAATTTTAGCCTTCAATTGAAAAAAATTGTCGATTTTTCTCTACTTTTCTTAAAGGCTTCATACCATATTACGGCCAAAAATGTTCTAAAGAACGGGGAAGTCATAGAAGGACTACATACCTATTCGGTAAAGGGCCATAAGGGCATTGAAGGAAACGAAATAGTAGCTGCGATTGCCAAAAGCGCTACTCATCTAGCAGTTGAGCAAAGAAAAGAGGTACAGAATCCTCTAAAATTTTACACAACGAAATTGATGAAGATATGAAGAGGCAAGTAACGGCAAAGTGGAATAGATTAACCACCGGCAGAACCGCGAAAGTCATGTGTAAGTCAAACGTAGGAAAGTTATACTGGGAATGTCACGGAAAGACCGGAAGAACCATCTTAGTTATACTGAGGGGCCACAGTTTACTAGCGGTACATGCATACAAAATGGAAATCACCAATGATGATGCAGGATATGTAGCGAGATGGGAACTTAGGATACTTTTGGGTGTATCAAGAGCACGCTTAGAATGTTAGGGGACCACAATTTGGGACGATGTAAGATGTCTCAGGAATGGAACTTCAAGCACTCCTAAAAGTCGCTAAAAACATTGCCAAGATGCAACTCTAAGCAGAGGTCTAGCTTCCTCTGGTACCGCTAACGACCATTAGGTCTTTGTGTGGCTTACGGCCAGCCAGATCAACCTAATGTAATCTCTTTCCTATATAAAGCATGCAGAGGCGATATTATTGCAATACCACATAGTTTTGTTAATAGTTTGAACACTGGATTGTTCGAACTTTTGGCTGAAGAAGTCTCGCCTACTTACATCAAATCATTTAAACAATAGTTTCGATTTAATTTATTATTTAGTTAAACTAAGTTTCACTTGAACTTTTATATTATTGAAACATAAATGATTGCATACTTTTAGGATTACATTTAAATTTTGAGAATAAGTGCACCACCCCAGATATGACACATTCCATGCAGATAATATTTTATAACCTTATCAAATCTTCCTTCGAGAAGTCGATAATAAACCAGGGATTGTTTGATTACTACACAATCCAGTGGTACGAATCCGAATATTGAGAGTTTGAATAAATAGTCAGGAGGGCAATTTCGTAACACTATTAATGCTTCTGCTTCCAAGTCACAACTGTACTTAACCGTGACAATGTCAGCCTATATATTTACTTTAGCTACTTTCAATATCAGTTCACAACTTCTAGAACTAGGTTCAATAGCGGAAAGGAGGTAGGATCACCAATGATTGATTGTTTATGACTCTGTGTTTAAGACTTTTCAATTGTGACTTATAACTACTGATCTCACACTAATGACGTTTCATAAATGACATTTTATTAATGACATTTTACAACTGTGCTTTCAATGATGTCCTTTCACTAATGACATTTTACCAACATCGTTTCACCAATGACATTTCATTAATGACCTTAAACTATTGATCTTTCACTAACGACCTTTCATTAATGCCCTTTCACTACTGACCTTTTACTAATTACCTTCAACTACTGACTTTTCTCTTACGACCAATAACTAATCACATTTTCCTATTGACTTATCATTAATGCCCATTTCAGTCATTAAACTTTAAACTTTATTCATATTTAGTCATGCATCACGAAAACACAATTTCATCCCAGTATAAAAGCCGGATACATTTGAGTTTAAAAAATTTCCACTATAGTTAAAAACTATAATAACTCGAATAACTCAAGCAAAGAGAAGAGAATTATCCTTTGAAGAGTGCAAATAAATGGTATGAATAAAGTCCACAAACAAAGTGAATGTCGATGGACACAATTTCATTCGGTTTAATTTGTGTGCAACTCAATCCTTTTATGAAATTGCCTCTTTTACACATTTTGTGACATCATTCTTTGAATGCCATCGATACATTTGCTCATTAATTAAGAACACAAGAATAATGATTCACATTCACACTCCCACCATGGCACTGCTAAGCGTTCCGATATTATTACGAATGGGTAAAAGCGAATGACAGCCCGAACGTGACAATGCGTTGGCACCACAGCGGTGTTTTTTGCTATTTACACAAACAAAGAAGTAATATAAAAAAAAAAGTTCAACAAATAATAATAAAAACCACAACAAAATTTCGATCCATTTCAGCAGCACGTTAAGCTCAGGCGCTTGTGTATTAAATAAAGAGAAGCATGTGACAGGATTATGATATAAATTGTTGCATATTTTACGGCACTCAATATTATGTGTGAGATAATTTGAATGCAGTGGCGCAAAAGTGGGTCCACGAGAGCGGATTGAAATACATTCCTTTTGACAAAGTGCACTTAAAAGGAAAATTAAAAATATGTGTTGCATACTTTTAAGCGCTGACAGCGTGTTTCACTTAAATGAGCAAGCAGATTAATAATTACCAGATTGGCACTGAGCAAATATGCGAGATATATTGAATAAATAAATTTAAGAGGCAGCACATTATGAGACAGAGACTGAGAGAGGGAGGGAGAGAGATGGGGTGACAACACATTGGCTATCTGGAGGTGTTGAACTAAAGATAAAAGAATATAGAAGAAGGTGAGTTAACAATTGCTACAGAAGATGATAAAAAGCGCTGCGGGGACACTTCAAGCTTAGGTCTAATGACAGATAAATACAGGAAATGATCACTAAGAACGGAATTGGAGGGTAATTGAAAGCAAAGTTACGTGAAGCTCATTATCTTAGAATCACAAGAACAAAGTTTCTTGTTGTGACCACTGACAAAATTGCAAGCAACCTGTTAATGAAGTTTTCTTTAGATTTTGTTTTAGTTAACTTAGTAAAGAAACCAGCATGTATCCCTTTGATACCCACAACAGTGTACGAAAAACCGCCAAATTAAACAACACAAATGCAGCTACGTTCTTTGGAGTCTAAACTATTGAACTGTTCAATATATGCGTGGAAAGAAATAGGTTAGGTTAGATTAGGGTGGCATAAAAAGGAAGCACACCTAGGGCAAGAATTGGGTCATTGTGTACCACAGAGACATAGGTTCCTCAATCTCAAACATCGGGACTGAAAGGGGAACCATTGCGACTCCCTGAAGAAGCGAGCGATTTCTATTATACTAATGGAGGATAGCTATGCAAAATCTGCGAGAAAAGTTGCCCCAGGCATCGAAGTCTACTTCTCCCGAGGGTAGGGTAGTAGGACATTGATTGTGAGATATCCTCCTTCTCATTCAATGACCCGCAGCTGCGGCAAAGGCAAGTTTAAGCCTCTGACCCTTGGCTGCCAATGACTCAGTGGCCTGTCAGGGCTACAACGAATTGGGTGGGGCACCCACCTTTGGGAGGACTGTTATTGTGTAGTGCCTTTTCTCTCAGAGATAAAGTAAATGTGTTAGAAATATTATGCTACTCTTACTTATCTCTTTGTTTGACTCGTGCAACTTCATACAGTGTATATTTTCGAAGCATTCTTACTATAGCAAAGTAGATTGAGGAACAAGTCCCAACATTTCATCGAGTAAATTCAGTATATAAAAATATACTCTTTAAGAATTGTGATTGGAATCAGGGGAAAAATGACAGCAAGTGTTTAAAACACTTCAAAAAGTATCCAGGCCAGGACATTGTTATCAAGTAGGATTTTAATACTTTATATTAAGTATGTTTATTCTCATTAACATTTTGGCAGTTCGTACAATATTCTGGCAGTTCTGTCACTGTCAATGAACTTGGTCTTCGATATATTAATATTTTTTTAACCATTCCTTCTCTGTTATAGTGTACAAAGTAATTTCTTGTGTACTACAAGAGACAAGACTCAGTTTTTGCTATCAAAAACGGTTCCACCTCGGCTTAGGAAAGAAGAAGTTGCTTTTCGGATTCAAAAATCTTTTGCCACCCACCTCAATACCCTGGCTGGGTTTGTGGAAGAATCTGTTGAAGTGAGATTAAATATATGCCTGATATGTATAGAAGCGCTTCGCATTCTCGATATTGGTTTCATATTATAAGGCAAGGCTAAGTGACTATATTACTCATGCTCATTAAGAGTCGATGAACAAATTCCATCCACCGTATGTGTGAGATATACTGCTAGGTATCTAGCTAAGCGACCAAATCATCTCAAAAACCCGCGTACAAAAAGGATGCCCTGCGACACTACTGTCCTAATCGGTATTTGATGTCGAAATGAAGAAGACAACCAAAAATAGATGAGGACTTTTCAAGGTAGACTGGATGACCCTGATTTAAGGTAGACCGCTGGATTATGATTTAAAGTAGATTGGTGGACCCTGATTTAAGGTAGTCTGGCGGATCCTGATTACGCCTACTACATAGTCTAAATTGCAAAGGCCTCATGGCTGATTACAATGGAAGTAGTTCTTTGGAAATTTATAAGACATCCTTCGAACACAATACCTTCTTATGGGGACATGCTTTATCTTTTATGGTGGCTGTCCCTAAGTCTCTGCGGATTTCACTGTTTTTAATACAGGATTTGATCTTATAACTTTATTTTGGAATGATTGTGTGAAATGGGTTTGTTACAGCCTCATTGTACATCCACATAGGCTCCTTATATAAAACCAGTTTTCTATACGTACTTAGCTTAGAATATCTTCCAAGTACCCAGTACATTTCTGTTCAACGATATTCACACTCTTCGCGTTTCTTTTTAATGTGCGGATTTCGCTTGAATTTTGGGACCAGTGCTATTCCCAGATATTTAGTTTCGTTTGCATGTGGTATGAACCGATGATCACGGGCCGGTTGATTGTTTTCGAGCAAGAGATCTTTATATGCGTTGATTTGGTCTATTTGAGATGCTCTAAATTTTGGTCCACTTCAAAGCTCGTTGGAGAATTTTCAGTTGCTGAATCGAACGCTCTTTCCTTTGCCAAAATAGCCATTTTGTTCACCAACAACGGTACAACGGTTCCTTCAATTTGAAGCACAAGATTCTACCAAGAATACTTCCTTGCGGATCTTCGGCGGCGATTTCCTTAAATTCGGAGCATTCACTTCAGTGTTTAGCACGAAAAAGTCAGATTCTGTGAGGCAGCCTAATGTGAATGGAATCAAGTCTTTTAATGATAAAGCTCGCTACCTGTGACTGATTTTGGACAGGAAGCTTAATTGGAAATTAAATGTAGAGGATAGAGTAAGATAAGCGTAATACTAAAATGGGAATGGCCACCCGAATAGTACAATGGTTATACACAGCAGTGGTTAGACCGATATTGATGTACTGCAGATGGTATTAATGGTGGCCGGCACTTCATAATAGCTACGTTGTGAAACACTTCGATCGTATTCACAGAGCAGCTAGCTTATGTATAAGCGGAGCTCTCAAAATGACTCCCACAGCACCATTGAACATTATGCTAGACCTGTTAGCAATTGATTTGCATAGAAAGCAACTTGCAGTCAAATCAGCTCTTAGGCTCAGGGAACTCTCCCTTTTCACTACAAGTAGCCGAAGTCATCGACCATTTATTATCCTATTATTCCCTATACTACAGATTATTGCCATCCATTAGAGCGGAATTTAAGAAAATCCTTTAACACCATATTCCCCTCAAAGGAGGATTGGGATAATGGAATAATAAATAATAAGAACGAAATTAGTGTTTATACTGGCGGTTCAAAGCATAATAATCGGGTGAGTGGAGGTGTATATTCTGAAAAACTGGGCGTCAGTTTATCCTTCCGCTTACCGGATCATTGTAGTGTGTTTCAAGCAGAAGTTATAGCAATAAGAGAGGGTATGCTGCATATAAGGGATATTCCTCTATCCACGAGAGATATATATCTACTCGGATAGCCAGCGGCCATAAAATCGCTGTAGTAAGACAGTGAGACAATCGTCGAGGCAGTAAGACAATCGTCGAAAACCGTAGTAGAATGCCATAATGTATTAAGTGAATTATCTGAATACTTTAACATGAACCTGGTCTGGGTGCCGGGCCACAGATATTGATATTGAGGGCAATTGCAAGGTTGATGAGCTCGCTAGGAAAGGGAGAACATTAGCTATCTTTCCGGGTAAAGTTCCTTTACCTTTAGCAACATGCAAATTGCTAGTAGAAGTGGCAAATGCTAGTTATCATTCTGCCTAACAAGTAGACAAACTTGGCCGGAATGGAATCGCGGCAGTACAAACTGTTGTTGAAATTTAATAGGCAGGATATTAAATATGCGAAAGGGGTACTGACTGTTTGATTGGTAGCCAACCTAGACTGGGGCTACCCCATTATGACTTTTGTAGGAACTGCCAAGATGTTGAGGAAGAGGAAACAGTGGAACACCTCCTGTGTGGGTGCATGACTCTATACAGAAAAAGATTATCCGCTCTTAGATTCGCATTTCTTGGCGATATTGTGGAGATTTCCCGGATGAAGCTAACGAAAGTGGCTACTTTTTCAAATCTACAGAATGGTGTAAGGAGGATCCGGAGGTGTAGGGGAAGAAACTCTAGTGACCACAATGGCCCTTGAACAGGCCTAAGTGAGTCTTAGGACAGCCAGCTAACTCTTTATGTACGAGTAGGTGCTTCATAAGAACCCGTCTTATACTTCTAGCCATCCTGCCAAACCCTCTCAAAGGCTTGAGAGACGTCAATAAAAGCAATAGCAACAACTCTTTTCCCTCTCTAATAAGGTTTTTTCAATTTCATTGGTTATTCTATGAATCTGGTCAATTGTACAATGCTTCTTTCTGAGCCCGGAATTAGACTGGCGGCACAGTATTGGGCCTCTTTATTCTATGACCTTCAATGGCTGCATGAGTTTCAGTTGGAGTTTTTCAAACATCTTTGACATTATTGTTAGTGTATTATCGGAGTGTGAGATTGTTTGTCATTTAGAGATGTTCCAGGTTTCTGAACCATTAAAACCTCAGCAAGTTTTCAGTGATTTGGAACGTATGATAGTTTAAGGGAGGCATTTAACGAAAGAGGGGTTTAGTAAGCAGACACCCCATTAGAATGGGGTGTCTGAGACTTCAACATACCCAATAATCCCAATTTATACCTCCAGTAAGCTGTTTGATATCCCCTCCCCACCATTAGAATGGGTTTCTGAGACTCTTTCTGGCACTTTTACATACCTGATATTCCTAATTTATACCTCCAGTAAGCTCTTGGATATCGCTTCTCATTAAAAAGGGGTTTCTGAGACTTTTTATGGCTCTTCTATATGCTCGGTATTTCAAATGTCAGCATCTCTATAATCATTTGGAAAGATGTGGCTCTGATAAAGGAAATATTTCTTTATAATTATAATATTCAAATCAAAATTTGCGTGCCTTTAAGGACAACACAATCGTCCATTCTCTCATTTTCAGATCGTTTAAAATTATAACAAAATATCCGCATACTACTTTGCAGCATTCAAGACTTTGAAGTGGTATCCTCGCAACAATTGATTACGACCGCAGTGATAATCCCCCTCACTAGGTCCAGGAAACTGCGCGCTGGTCATTTACGATTAATTTCAATTGTGCTGCAATTTCAGCGCTGAGCAACGCAGCAGCCCATTGTTAAGAAAGGCGGTTAACAGTTTTAAACGTGCTTAAGTGCACATATTTCCCCGAGAAATGGCGAAACTAGGTGATAAGCTTAAGTATACAAAGTTTGTTGGGCTCTCACGCCATTGAAGGTTGCAGCTAAGCGTAGAAACTGTAGCATAAACCAAGGGGCTGCTCCAGTGATTTCAATGACGCTCAAAACAGCAGCTTTGTAAATTGCCAACAACATGCACTGCAGTGGTAATTGAAGTCGAACTGCGTTGTTCCTGGAACAACTCCTTCTGTGAGCGGATGAATGCAGTGCTGCTATAGAAAAGTGCACAGCTTCATAGAACGTGGCAAATTCTGGCGTCGATTTTTGCGCTTTAGCTGGCGTTTAATTTTTGTTTTGACTCGTTTTTATTATTACTACCATTTCTGCTGACTGCTATTGAAATTGTTGATCCTTTTTCTTGCAAAACTGCAGCTTATATGCAGGCTGCTTGTATGGCTCCTGCACAATTATGCGAGCAATTTAGGGAAATGGAGTTTACTTATGGCGAAAGTTTGCGAAAATTGCCGTTCATTCAGTTAGCAAAAAGCGCCCGATAATTTAATATAGTGCAAAGTTGGAAAATTAACTTGAATTAAAATAAAATACATTGGATACTTTTAGGCAAATTAAATAAATGGATCCCTGGAAATAGCAATAAGTGAATAATAAATGAAATAGTGATATTGAAATTGTTTAATAAAGAAATTTACACACTTTTATGATGAAATTCAGTTTCTTATACTTTACTTGCCTGAAAGTAAGGTCGATTAAATTGCAGTGCTCCCAAAAATATGCTTTAAATATTGCAATGTCGTTGCTGTGGAAATTTTAGTTAACTCAATTTGTCACAATTATTTCAGAAAATGACAAGCAACTAAATAGCAACATAAGTCTTCTTCAGCTTGTCTCGTCTACGTTGCAAACTACTCGAAGCTTCGTAGTTGTGTGTGGGTCGGTGGGTTGGTTGGCTAGTATCTCTTTCTAACTACTGTCGTACTACCACTCACCCCACCTTCACAGTACACTGCCAACAACATTTACGACATTTTGTCATTTTTCTGACTAATTTTGACTAAAATGCAAATCATTGCAAAAATATGCACTGCCATCCAGGCAAAAACATAGCATACCTCTAGGGGCAACCGCTTTGCACGTACTCTGAAGTTCCCCTTTCTTGACAGTCGCTTTTGGGTGGCATTATTTCGGTTGTTTTTGGTGGTTCTCGACTTATCACGCATTTGGTTTATACAGCATGCTTCCCATTTTGTGTTTTTCCCTTCATTTTTGTTTAAATGCATGCACGTACTTCTGAAACTGTGTAAGACATGCCAATTAGTGGGTCGGGCTTGGAGGTGTACGTATCTGTAAATACCTGTCTCCTGCTAGTCAAATTTAATGAATCATCAAATTTTGGCAGTTGAGGGTCATTTGTCAAATGCGAAGGAAGGTTAACCGAAGTAAGTCATGGGGTTGCAACAGACCAAGGCAAGGGAAAATAGAGTCACGTCTTTCAACGGACATAGAGGAGCCGAAAAGAGAGAAATTGAGAATTCAAAAAAGTGAGAGTCACAAGATAGAATTATTTTGAATAACGTATTGAGTTAATTTTGAAGTGAGAATTCTATGTGAGAATAGTGCGATTAGGCTAAGCTATGTACGGGCATTCCTATACGGGAAGACTAACACGATTCGTATTAGGCGAATAGAGGAGGTATATTGTTACTCGCACCTTGTCGACAACGTGGTATCCATTTCGGTGGTCCTTTTATAACAATCTTTCAAGTTCACATTATGGGCATGAGTTAAATGTGGGCCAGAAATTATGTCTTCAACCCTTTATCCGGAAAGTTTTGTGCTGGAGAGCATATTAACCCCTGGAGACCCATTTCACAGACATGCCATTGTTAGACCTAATTATACATTATGCCTTCACAGAACTTATTATCATCCACAGACTTCAGATTGAGGCAAAGCTATTTTAAGGTCAAGCCACCCACAAGTTTGACATCTTTTTCCGTTGTCATTTTGGATAAAATGACAACAACAACTAAACAGATAATATGGAAAATATTGAAACATAAATGAGTGCATATTTTTAGGATCCCATTTAAAGTTGGGATTAAGTTCAGTTAATACGAGAGTGGTGTTTATAAGTCAACACACAATCTATTCGGAGAAAAAGCTTACTCAAGAACACCTCTCGAAGTGAGGGTAAAATTCGAGAATATTCTAGAATGTTCTACTTCAACCATAAGAAAGGTATATAAGCCACCACACCATGAAAGTCCAGACGCAGTTGAATTTTAATCGTAACAGTGTGTACATCGTGCAGCAGTTACAGTAATTCAGAAGTAATAAAGTGATTAATGAATTCTTAAATTAAATAAAGTGCAATTTGTAATAAAGTCAACTTTAAGCCTAATATTAAGTGTGTAAATAGCAATAATTAAATAAAGTTAGTTATTTTAATTTAACCAGCGACTGTTTGATTACTACACAATCCAGTGGTACGAATCCGAGTATTGAGAGTTAGAGTAAATTGTCAGGAGGGCAATTTCGTAACAATATGTTATATAATCGATGTTTGTTTTGTCGTTGTATATTCTTCTGTACATGCCCAAGTTTCAATAAATAGAATAAATATAATAAATATATATAATAAATATAATATAAATATAGAATGCCGATCTCTGTGGTCTAGTAGGTAGGTAGGTAGATTCAAGTGGCTCCCAAGGGCATGAACACTCGGCTAGAAAACATACTTAGGTCATAAATTAGGCCATTATGATGCCACAGGTTTGGGGGCAAAAAGTGCACTTCCTCAGAGTCTCTGTGGGGTCTTACTCCAACCATTTTGGGAGCAGGACGAATATCACCAAATGTTTTATATAGATTGATTTGAAATCATCCAGGTTATTAAAGAGGGGGCACCCTAGGGTTTTCCCATCTGCGCACATAGGGGTTTGATAGTGATAAAGTATACCACCTCTTTTTAATTATTTTTTTTTGGCAAATGCGACAGGAGTCCCGTGCGCCTCGGCCCAGCCTAGTGGCATGGCAGCCAAATAAAAAATATCATATCAAAACTACCACATTAGAGCTAACATGTTACCTGTTTTAGGAAATTATCTCTTTAGTGCGTCAGATATTAAGAGAAGGCAAGAGTTGTCTTGTCGTATTAGAGATACTTTCCTCCCGCCATCCTTTGTTGGCCTTTTCGAGGAAGCTAGCAGATAGTCTAGTGGTAAGCACTCTATGTGCATACACACTATGTTGCGGCTTCAATTCCTGACCATAGCATGCTTTTCTGTAAATCCTTTTGTCGTTGAGTCAAAAGCCTATTTTGCTGGTACCCAATTGCCTTAATCCTGGCAGACAGAATGAATAATGCTGTAAGATATAACAATTACAATAAATTCACATCCTTTGAAAGAATTGAATCTCATGTCCCTGTGTATGTGAACTGATATTGAAGCCCATGACAGTGAAAACTGAAGTCCATATTCATGAATGACGGCTTCAACGACTTCGACTTTTACTTCGAGTTCAATGCAGTTGTCGAGCAAACTGTGCAGTGAAAAAATTGACTGGGTCATTACAAATTGCGAGTGATGAGGAAGAGTAGAGTGTCATCGCCAAGGAAAGGTTATGATGGTTGCCTTTTTCATACAACAATCACTTCAGCGATTTGTTCGAGTCACTGTGGCAATCGTATCTAGGAGCTTAGTTTTAATTAGAAGCCCATGAGCTAGGTGAAGTCTTCCAACTTCTGATGCCGTTTTTGAACCAATCTGTATATGAGTTCCTTTTATGACTTGTATGCTATTTGTATTGACACGGTGACTTTAGTTAATTCGACTTATATTTATATGGTTACTAAATAATAATAAATCGTTTATAAGCGGCTTCTGAAGTTACTAAAAGACTATCAACAATGTCGGCGAAAATACTCGTCCAAAATGGCCAATAAACGCCAGAACTGCAAAGTAAAGTTGTATGTATTATAAAAAATTGGCAGCAATTGAAGATACTGAAAAGAAGGGATAACCTCAAGATTTGTTCGTGTAACTGTATAAAGATGAGAAGTTAGCCTTAACCCTGCCTAATAAGTCGTTACATTGGAAAATTAGGATCGTCTTTCGGACCCATAAGGTTTAAGTCCCGCAAGAAATCAGAAGGAGGTGTGTGTGTGTGCACAACTGGAAGCCCTGGAAACACGATCTCTAAATTCCGTAAAATAGTTTCCAATTGCAATTGTCATGGGACTGTGGAGCTTTAAGATAAAAGTCCAGAAATGAAGGAATTTTACACAAGGACTTTGATCCATTTGAGGATGGTGTGATACACAATATTACTGCCATCAGGATGTATACATACAGCTTCGCTCCAATTCATGGTATGATGATATATAAATATATATAAAATGATATATTTTGATCTATACCAGTACCATCCATAAAATGTACCATGAGATCTATAAAACTTATCATGAGATCTATTAAACGTATCATAAGATCTATAAAACTCACCATGAGATCTATAAACCTTTCATAGTGTTGAATGAGGGGCATTCTCACTGTCATGAGCAATTCTATAATGTGAGATACGTTTCTGGAATATGAAAAAAGACCCAACAAAAATGTTCAAATACTCATATGAAATAATACTAGTAATATGGATCCAATATGGCCACTCGCTCCCCAACTTTATTTCCATGGGTATGGTTCTAGAAAGTATATTAAGGTATCTTGCAGTCGGTCTAACCTGACTTCAGCCTTCATTATAAGATGTTTATTTTAAAGTTCAGTTCAAAAACTCTTTGAACAACTAAGAATGGTGTCAGGACGTCATTAAAAAGTAAAGAGAAAACTGCAGATTTCTTTGTTCACTGGTCAAATTCGGGATTTTTGTTATGCTAGATGGTACAACTTCCATATAAAAGGTATTAATTGGTAGTCTACAATGAACTCAGGGGTGGGCAATAGTTCTTTGATAATCTTCTTCTGGAAATTCTCAATTTTGAGTCTGTCTTTCATGAGGCTCTTTGGAGATTTACAACCGAGTACTTCGGTCAGCATTAAGTCTCATCTTCAATGTAAATCGCTTTCAAGCATGAATTCGATTCGTAAATTGTATCGAGCTCGTATCGATTTGTGCGAATAAAACAGCAAACGAGAAAGTGGTATACTTGGCAGCAGGGAAATTTTCATGGGAAATTTTTAATCTCGTTGGGTTTCAAGCAATTTACAATTTGGAAGCACTTTCTATCGAAGATAAAAAAAACTTGCTCGTTTCATCCGTGTATAATTTACTCGATAACTTTTTCCATACAAAAGCCTATTCTATCCTCGATAGAGGGGCGAATCGAATACGTCTAATCTCTCATTGAATATTTCTTAGGGGGTATCTGTGGGTTCTGGGTTCTAAAATTTTATATCTCTGGGATTTCTGCAATGCTTAAACCAATTGCTTTTCTCAACTTCAGAATCAGATTTACTGCAGACATTTTCTCTTGGGTGTATCGGCTCAGTTTAACATACCAAGTTTGTACAAATCAACAGACTTATGTTAGTCTTAACACACCCTTAACAGAGCCTTAACAGAGCCTTAACAGTCGCGTGCACTTAGCGGCACTTTTACACATTTTTTTGTTTTGTTTCTCGTAATTTTCATTAATTCGTGCCTTAGAAGCGGGTTTCTTTTTTGCAGGTTTAAGCCGCGTTGAGCGGCTGCGCAACCGCACCGCCAACACCGACACCGACACCGACACCAACAGCAGTGCCAGCGACAACAACAACAACAAACACAGCGGCCTTATAAACAACCAAAGCAAAGCAAGCAACGGTTGCATTTAAGCCAAACGTGATATTTAAATGCGAAAGAAAAGCACGGAAAAAATCGAAAATCGAAAACAAAAACAAGTCTTGAGTTGGCTTCGTGGTTAAAAGTGGAGTTGCGCCGTCTTTGAGTTAATATTTAATATGTAGACAAGCTTGGCTGGTTCCTAGTCTGCGCCGTGATTTTGCGAAGTGAGGTGATATACAAGTACTCGATCTGAGAGGTCCCAAGCAATCCAATACAATCCAATCCAATCCCAATCGAGCAGTCGAACACTAGTTTCGAATAGAAAAATTAAGGTGCGTGCATAATTAAAAGTTAATCGAATGCAGTAAATCTGCCACGAACAAGAAAAATACTGAAGAAAAAAATTAAATAAATACAAAAATTTACTCAGAAGTGAAACAACAAACAATATCAAAGAATTAAAAAGTGAAATAAGAGTCAATTTTCTGTTGAGTGCTTGGGAGAAATATTCATTTTAAACCATATTTGAAGAAAGTTGCACGAGTATAGAAAAAGCGTTTTACACATTTCAATTAAATCTAATTTCAGCACACAAAATGGCGGCTTTGAAAATTTGCATATTCGCCATGATTGTCGGTAAGTGGTGGGAGGGGGGGAAATATTTGTAAAAATTTATTAAGTGCTAAAAATACATGTTCATGTTTTATTCAAAGAGGAGTGCCACACTGACTCGTAGTTACAGTGTCTGCCTCTGTGGTGTCGATGAGACTAAAGCAAGGGCATGTCTCCAAGGCAACTGCACGGTGCTGGAGACAATCGATATTGTCGATATTGGTCTGTTTATATAGTCAAATAGTTACATAGACTGCAGGGTTTCCCCCTAGTGAAACCTTATAGTAAAATCATGGTAGTTTTAGTGGTAGAAAGCTGGGAAAAGGAAAGTGCATTGGATTAGTGCTGATATCAAGGCATTCATTTATTTATTTCGATCTGTAAGATAATCACGAATAATGTAAGCTGGATTTCTTAGTCCGTAAAGGAATT
This sequence comes from Clusia tigrina, assembly GCA_920105625.2. Classification (NCBI taxonomy): domain Eukaryota; kingdom Metazoa; phylum Arthropoda; class Insecta; order Diptera; family Clusiidae; genus Clusia; species Clusia tigrina. The sequence continues at coordinate 50,854,970 of OV050033.1, read as the reverse complement.
CATGTCTTTAGGAGGGATCAAGTTGAGGGATTTTGCTCATATCTAAAATATATTCTCCGAAACACCTGTGTGCCAAATGTCCGGAGTCCGTGATCAAGTTCAATGAAGTCTCGTCACTTTCTCCACAGAATCTACAGATGGCAAATGAAGATAGACCAACTTATTCATAGACGGTAGATGAGTCTACAGTGATAAGTCTGGATGGATACATGCAATATTCATATATTCAAATTAATCTAGTCTCAAAAAGGGTCGGTCGCCTTCAAAGAAACCTTTGATAGTGTGAATAAAGCTCAATGTATCTTTTCAATATTTATGCTTATAATGAGTCCTCGTCCCATATCTATAGATGGCTTCTATTATCGGGTTTTATACAACTTTGTAACGACATACTGAACCGAAATTCATTACCAGAATAAAGCAGCCTATCTAAGACTCTGTGGAAGCATAATAAATTGGGAAGCTACTTGGAATGAATCTATGCTGATAACAGTAGCAATCTGCCGATTGGTTCAACGTAACATTGCCGGGAACACAGGGATATCGATGGAACCGAGAGGGCACATGAGCTGGCCTGAAGGGAATCCACTCTTGATGCACAAGAGGCTCGTGTCCCAATTGCTTAAATCAGGAAAACGATAAGCAAAGAATTGGTGGTGAAAGTTAATTTGTGGGAGGTCAAGGTTCAACTAGGACCGTCGAGCCAACAATGATAATGATGCTAATAGACGATGGAGTTGGATGGAATCCCTCAATATCAATACAGTACTATGGCCGGATTACAACAAAAACAAATCCACAGAGTGAATAAACAGAGGTCGTCGTGAGCAGTCATCACAAGCCACTGGCCTCTTGGGGAACTTGCAGCAAATATGGGAATAATGTTCCAAATCAGTTGTCGGAGCTGTGGAAACTAGAGAGAATGAGAAAGCATACAACATTTCCTCTGTGCCTGCCCGGCCCTGACCAGAAGAAGATGGATAACACTAGCCAAATCAATCTTCAAAACACTGAAGAGATCGCGAGCTGCAAGGTAAGGGAAACTCTCGCGTTCATAAACCTCTCCAACAAACACAACAATATTACAATTGCAATTAAACCAAAAGGGCGCACCTGCGCTAATATGATGTGAGATCATCGCCCCTGTAACTAACCAACCAACCAATCTGCCGATATCTACTTTGTATCTATTTACTATATTTACTAATCCAACGTTTGTGAATATATTTAGTGAAAAGTGAGCCTATGAATAGAAACTGGATGACCTTTAATGAGGATACATGAACAATCATTGATTCAAATTTTGATATTCAATACAAAAGTTATCATCCATACGCCTAACAGAAATCTTAGTAAAACAAATTCGATCGATATATATTTAAAATTAGTAAAACAACGATTATAGACTCTTTAATTTAATTGCTATCAACCTACTTCTAATCATGGTTGGATTATTCTCAGGCCTTCTTTAAGGTGTCAGGAATACGAACACCTTTCTAATCGATTACTGTATTCTGATCTATATAATAAATGAATAAATTGTATACAGGAAGTCACTTACCCATCTTTAGATAGATGGATAGCTAGAAGTGGGGTAGGCCGGAGAACCGCCGAAGAAGGAGGTCTCCAAGCACTTGCCCATACTTACCTTACGAATTTTTTGCCATTTATTTTAGTTGTGGAGATATTAGATTTACAGGAAAATTAGCTAACAGAATTAGCTATAGTCACTGTTCGATCTCATCTATGCAGTATACTGCCAGTGGTATCCTTGGCCCAAACTGCTTGGTAATTGCGAGGATACGGCTCACGGAGTATAGTGACGTCGACCCGTCCATTCTCTCACCGTCTGTTCCGGGACGTCGTGCAGTCAAGATGAAGATTAAGCCTCATTTCCTGCATTTCGACATATTCACGGCTTGCTTTTAGGATAGGCGTACATTGCATCATGTTGGGTATTCCAAATGCTTTGTCTTGTATAAGATGGCAGATCAGACAAAGGCACAATTTAATAATACGGACACACATAAATATACATTTACAAACACATCGCTTAGAAACTGTGACTCAAATATTCTGTTAGAAACGGTCCCCAAAACAAAATTAGAGTTTCGACCCTACGAGATTATTTCAGTTTATTACAAGAAGTTGTTCAGTAATCAACAAATAATGGTTGATACACCCTTCTTTGGTCACTCACTTGGACCAATGAAAACTATATATTTTATATAGATATATGGAATCAGGAAGTGTTTTTGTTATAGAGTAGTGCTGCTTTCCATTCACAGCTGAACTCAGTCACATTTACTCGTGTCCTTTTAAATAAATTTCTGTATTTTAAGATCCCTCCAACGCTCTCGAAATGTCATCTATGGCTGTCATTAGATAATTGTATCATTATTGATGCCTATTTCTTTAAGTGTCCTGAAATGGCAGAAAGTGACAAAGTAACCATTCCCTTATCACTGATCACTTTAACATTGATAACGATGTTCAGAATGAGATAGCAACAGTACAGCAAGACTTGAAAAGGAATCCCGTCGAGTGGGTCTTGTGGTGAACGAGGACAAGACGAAATATCTTGTGTCAACAAACAAACAGTCCCGGCGTCTTGGACAACATGTTACTGTTGGCAACTACACATTTGATGTAGTCAAGGATTTTGTCTATCTAGGATCCAGCATTAACACCAATAATAACGTCAGCCTGGGGATCAAGCGAAGAATAAGTCTTGCCAGCAGGTGTAAATCACTGTGGGCTCAGTAAGCAACTGAAGCAGAGCCCTCTCTCGACGGACAAACACAACGCTCTACAAATTACTCCTACTTCCCGTCCTGTTGTAAGGCGCCGAATCGTGGACGATGACGAGCAGCGATGAGAGATTATTGGGGGCATTCGTGGGGAATATTCTTCGAAAGATCTACGGTCCAATCTGCGTGGAGGACGCATACCAGATTAGATGGAACCACGAGCTGTATGAGCTGTACGCCGATATAGACACAGTCAAACGCAGAAAACTACAGCGATTGCGATGGCTGGGTCATGTAGAGCGAATGAACAACAACGCTCCGGCCAAGAAGGTACTCTATTCGGAATGTGCTGGTGGTACTCGCAGAAAAGGACATCCTAATCTCCGTTGGAAGGACCAAGTCGACGATGACCAGAGCGCACTTGGTATTTCTAGCTGGCGTCATCGCGCATACAGCAGAGGCGAATGGCGTAACATTTTGGTAGCGGCCAAGACCGACCGTCGGTTGTAGTGCCAGCTAAGAAGACGAAAAAGAGCAATAGAATATTGAAATTTCATGTTTCTTTAATGTTGAATTAGCTGTTTTTTATTACTTCTAAACTTAACTGTTATTAAAAAGTAAAAAGCTTACAATATACAAAATGAGTGTATCAAAATGGATCTGCCTGCGCTCCTAGATGGGTCAGAACTTACACAGTTCTTCTATATATCCACTCTGACTTAAAAGTTATAGTATAGAATATACTGCATTTTCTTGAATTTATAGTTTCCGATTTCTCAATACTTATACCAACTCCTCTCGCCTATTATAAATATATTGTGAAAAATACAGATAGATGATGTTTTCTGTGTTCAAATTCATACTAAAGCTAATGCAGTTTAGGGTGTTGAATCACGACTAAATGTAAATCGTCCTTATGTAAACTCATTCCAATAAATTAGGATTAATTAATTTACTGGCAAACAAGCCTAAATCAACTCAGGATGTAATGATGATCAAGGATACACATCGTACCAGGCGATACTCTTGATGGCACACAAATTTGTCTTGATTCAATATGTACCACAAGTATTTGCAGAGCAAGATAAGTATTTGCAAAGCAAGATAAGTATACATAAGTCCTTAATCAGAGCAACCATTTGAATATGTAAAAGCACTTTATTTTTCCATATACGAGCATTCTTTCCTAAATTGCATACATTTTTCCAATCTCTCGTTATGATTCTGCATCCCTTCCCAGAATTTACTATATGGAAGGTCCTTAAAACAGCCTTTAACATGGCTGAATGGCATTATAACTCGCACTCAACATAACTAGAATTACAGGAACTTTTGTTAACGAACTCTTTGCTAAAGATTTTACACAAAATCTTCCAAATTGGAGACATAAGCAATATCTTGTATATTTTATATTGATAGTATATACTTTTATATTGTATATACATATATGTACATAGTTATATAATTAATTTGTATATTTAAATTGTTAAAATTTTAGCAAGAATTTGCTCGGTAGCATTTTAAAGCGAGCCATAAATTAAAGGCTAAAATTATCCGTTAAAATCAATTAACAAAAAAAAAACCAACTCGTTTGGTTATACGATGGTGTCTTACACACTTGACTGACGGCAACACACATGACATTTATGTAGGAATTGAAGAAGAATGAAATCGAAATAGGAATAAGTTGAAAAGACGAACAATAATAATAATATTAATCAACATAATAATAGTGTTGAGAGGTCTTGTGAAAAAATCTTCCTTAAAGTTTACTATTCTGAGATATAGTAACTCAGTCATCAGGCTATATTAATATAATGTCACCTATGGAGGTGGTGACATGCCAATCAATTGAATGCTGTAAAATTTTTGTCATTCTTGGTTCTCGTCACTTGGATTTGATTGTGAGATAACACTTAGGATGGTATGAGAAAAATCTAAATCGAAGCACATTGTATCGTTTTGGACTGATTGCTTCTGGCACAGAACTCTATGAAAAAAGTGCTGTGACTGTGGTGAGGTCATTAGCTCTGTTGCTCCCAATTAAATTTGATTGTTCCTGTAATAGAACAACAATTTTGTATATCAACACTCAATTAATTAACGTGCTACGACATTAAAATAATGTGCCGAATATAAGAGCAAAAGTGTACTGACAGGTCAGGTTTGATTGGTAGGCAGGCAAGTAGACTGGGGGTACCCCATTATTGCTTTTGTAAGAGCTGTCAAGATGTTGAGGAAGAGGAAACAGAAGAACACCTCCTGTGTGGGTGCATGGCTCTATACAGGAAAAAATTCTCCACTCTTGGATTCGCATTTCTTGAAAGCATTGAGGAGGTTTCCCGGATGAAGCTAACGAAAGTGGCAACTTTTATCTATCATCTTATACAAATTCAGAGAGGTTTATGGAGGATCCGTAGGTGTAGGGGAAAAAGCTTTCATGCCCACAATGACCCTTGAACAGGCCTAAGTGAGTCTTAGGACAGGCAGCTAATTTAACCTAACCTAACCTAGGAGCAAGAGTTCATTTGATTCTAAATGAATCGGATAAGATAATACACGAACTGAGAATATGGGAACGTCAAACAACGCCCCCATTTTTTTGCAAAACTTATACAGAATACTGGCAATATCAATCGTTAGATGTTTAGTCGAGGCGAAGAGAACTTATTAAAATGAAACCGACCGCGTAAAGTTATATTTGACCATGACGGTCACTTGACTTTTGTCTGTCAATGTACTCCAATGATAGACAAAAGATCTGAGGTCTCTTTCGTTTACAATATAATGCAATATATCAAGCTCTTGATTGAAAGGCTTGGTCATCGCTGTTATAGATGTATAGAAGAATTTCTCTACTAGCTGATGGACATATGGAGAGGGACATATTTATCTATGCAGCTAAAAATTACAGACATGAAATACGTTGGTATCAGGCTTTAAACATATGCAATCACAGGTTTGGAGAGTACTAGTGAAGCCGCAAGGCTTCGCAAAATATCCAAAGACCCAGTTACACCTGGTCTCCTAGCAAGGTCAGGGGAACATAGAATCTTTGGAGCTGTTAATTACGACACACTTTCCAGGATGCATAAAAATTGAGTTGGCAAGGCAGAGGTCTGAGTCGAACGCAAACAGCACCCAGGCTAGTCATCTCATAAGGGAATTTATGGAGGAATCCAAAATTGAGTGGGCGGTACAGTCATTCAAGTCGCTGAAATCAGCGGGACTAGATGGTACTTTTCCAGCAATGTTGCAAAAATCTTTACCACTCATACTACAAGGATTAACTCAGATATTCAGGGGTTGCTTAACAACGGGCTGGCATGCTTGTCAGTTTCGCTCTTCTCAGTTTTCTGAAGTTTTAAGTCGGAAGAGCTGAGAGTAGAATGTAGTGAGTGCTTCAACTCACAGAGTAATTCCACCAAAATGTAGACGCACTTACCAAAAATAGCGATAGACATATAGTATATATATACTCGTATATATATATATATATATATATATATATATATATATATATATATATATATATATATTTATATTTACCGAGATTTATTTACTTGTTGTCTGAAGATGCGAATTAAGTCTACGGGAGATCATTCAAGTTGTGTGTTGTCTTAAGCAATGTGTTTACAGACCCCAAGCTAATTTAGTCTCTGTCTCATTTACTGCGGTCTTGCAACGCTCGACTTAACGTTTTATTTCTTGTTTGTTGTTGTTGTTTTTGTTGTTATTGTTTCAATGATTACGAAATATGAAATAACCTTAAAAGGGAAAGTTAATTAAAACGATATTTAGTAAAATTGAATATACAATTTTTTATTGATTCCCGTTTAGTGTATAAATTGATCTCTCTAATTGAATTTTATTATCAAAGGATGGTGACAAAAGTTCGTGGCTTTCTTTTATTTTACTACGCCACATAAATTAATCACTTATTTTAATTATAATTAAAGAAATAAGTTAAGTACTCAAGGGAAGGAAAAATTTGTAACAACACATTCTTAGGTCGAAATTTTATTAATTGTTTTTCTAAAATTAGTTTTAGAAGATTGTTAAATTTTCGTTTTGTGAGGCCATTCCAAAAATACTTCTCGCTGCTTCACTTTGTAGTGATGAAAGGCGATTTTAATCGATGCAGACGGTCTCCATGGTCTAGTGGAGAGAATGGTATTACCAGAGACCATAGAAACAGGGCAGTTAAACGTCAAATTTTCTGACGTTTAAAAAAAACTGTCTTTGTTTATCATTAGTTGCCTATATGGATAGGTTTGTTTATCGTTGGTTACCCAGAATTCTGAAGAAAATCAGCCACACTACTACAGTTTTGCACAGGTGTTAGTGTGCGCAGAACAAGAGTCATTTCTCTGTACGCTCTGATATTACTCTCTCTCTCTCTCTCTCTCATTTTCTTGCCTTTACTCTCCCTCTGTTTCTCTACAGTATTGGGTTCTCATTTTTGAATCTTGGCCAGGTCATTGATCCTTGAAATTATTCTTTCTAAAAATGTTTCTCTTTGAGACGAAAGTTTCGGTTGTAAATACTTATTTCCCCAAACTATTCATAATTCATGATGGTATAATATATAATAATAATATAATCGATTTACTTATAGGAAGATTATAAAAATAAGGAATGAAATATCCAACTGCCTCGCCTACAACTCAGATGTATATATCCTTAATGTTTTTAGACTTATCTGCTAACTTTCATATAATGCTCTCTATTTAAACTGTAAAGCACGGCTAAACACAAGTATCATCATTACTGTCCCACCCACTATTGGGCGTCATTGTATAGCGTGAGTCTGTCAGTATAAATCGAGATACATAAATGACTTATGAAGATATTCGTATATTTAACAGTATCGCTTATTGGGATTGTAATATATTTTAGGATTAATGAATATCTAATGGCGTAACATCTCCAGTGATAAGCCCAGCTCTATATATAAATCTATAATTTCTTCTCTCAAAGGTGTTATAGGCCTATATTTGTAGTATTACCGATATGTATTTATATATAAAAAAAAGTCTAGTCTAGTCTTCACACTTATAGGTATACTTGGGGGCTTTAGTTTATCATATGGACACGCACACCTTTCTTTACGAATCATCCATTTGATCCCACAAAAGTCGTTGCAGACTGACATGGAGTATTATCGATATATTTACATGCCGATATATACGAGTATATATATAAATATATTTATATCGATATATTTATAAATAAGCCTTAATCTCTTTGCCCACCTATGTACTGGTGTGCCTCACTTTATTGTATGGACACGCCCATTTCAACCTACAATTTGATTTAAATGTGTTTTGAAGGCGTTACTGGATGTAATTTTTAGTACTATCGATATATATTTATATCGATAAAACCACTATATTCATATTTATACCAATATATGCGTAAGCTTTATATATGGTATGGTCACAACACATATGTACTTATGGTCACAACTCCTAGTTATAGGGCGTCTCGAAAGTGACTCCAGCTTTCAAAGCCTTTTTGTTAAGCCGTATTATGGATAAATCGATTTTTTTACGATATGTTTATATATTTACTATCACCCGATTAATTTTTAAGTATTCCTCAGGCCTATGGGGCTTTGAAAATCTATCCTATCGAAATGGTTTAATGTGATTGGCCTTTGGGAAGTGGTTTAGTGTGCTTCGCCATACGGGGCGACGCATAAGGCTATCATGGGGCATGTTTAATTCCCATACTTCTATTCATGTTAAACAACCTGCGCACTAATGAGACAGACGTGCCAAATGTAGAGCACTAATCGCATTTAATTGCTTGTAACCGCTCGGTGAACTTTTCCATTCGTCGGCGCCACTATTCAGCAGCATCATTGAAAGTGTGCGAGTATGTTCCCATGAAACCGGTTTTAAACTAGTTTAACTATTATCACGCATAACTGAACCGTCATTAACCGACAAACAACTGAGTGTGTGTGGGAGATCGTGGTTAAATGTGTGTGTGTGTGTGTGTGTTGACTATGCCATTTATTGGAAGAGAGTGTTGCCATCTTGTCGAGCGGCATTTCATAAATCTCGTTTATATTATTTTGACCGCTTTGACTCAGTTGTTTGTTTCACGTAAACGAGCTGGAGTTGTTGTTGTTGTTGCGCCGTTGTTGTTGCTGCTGTTGTCGTTTCAATGACAATTATACCTGCTCCATGGATTCGCACCAATTGTCGCTGCAGTTGGAGGAAACGACTGCACTGTTCCAACTGCATAATCGAATGTCAGTGGTTGACCTTAAAAGGAGTGGAAGAGTTTACAAATTGTGTAACTTTTAAATAACGTCGTTAACTGCTGACAGCGGAACTGGTCAAAACAAAACTGGCTCTCACGAAACGGAGCAATGGGAAATGAATCAATTTGCTTCACAAATTGTCTCAACAAATTGCTGCCATTTACCAATTACGACGTAATTGGGTAAATCAATTGTATAGCGCCTTTCTCTTCCATGGATAGGGGATTACAGGTAGTAACTACTGCATTTTTCCGACCTTGGGAAAGTGTCAGATTCGGGGCCTCAAAAATAAGTAGAATAATCAATTTATTTGCAGCAAACTACGATATTTTCATATGTTTCTTTCACTTAGTTTTGTTTTTGGATTTGAAGGAATCATTATTATGACATCACAATTGGCTGAGAAGAGCTGTGAATATTTTAAAAGGCGGACATAAGGAATCTTTATTCATCACATTGTTAATATAAATTGTAATCACTCAATTGGATGTTGTTTTCTTCCGCTCTGCTATGTTTGTAGTTGTTGATAGCCAACCGGAGCCTGTTTTCTTCAGTGATTTGTTTGTCAGCGAATTTGTAGGAGAACGATTCGGATAAGATTATTGAGAAATTGTAGATTTCTAAGACAGAAAATGCTATGCTATTCTCCAGATACTTCGGGGCATTATCAACCTCTTTGGTTCTTGAAACATCAACTAAGTAATAATGTTCTATGGAATCATTTAAGGACAAAAATTTGAAAAAAATGTTGGTATATGGATATAATGATAGAAAATTCGGACAACATTTCTAGACAGGAAAAAAATTAAAAAATTAATAAATAATTCTTTGTCTAATGAGTGTTTTGGATCGTCCACTGGGATGTTCTTCAGGATGTCGGTACAAGCCTTTTGAATGGCGTCTACGTCAACAAACCGCTTTCCTTTCATCGGCAAACACCTTTTTTCGAAATGGTGAAAGTCCCACGGAGCCAAATCAGGCAAATAGGCAAATACGGACAAATAAAAGCCATTTTTAGTAAAAAAAAATCGGTCGGTGTCGATCGAGGAGATAGCGCATTATCGACAACTTCCTTCTGCGCGATATTCCTGCCGTATAAGACGAATACATTGCACTAAACTCTTCAAACCCCACGAAAGAGTTGTGCATTAAGTGATGGGCCCTGTATCTGAACTCTAGTGGATAATGCTCATAGAATCGTAATATCAAATCAACACTATCCGCACTTTTGATTTCTCGAAACGAGATTTTTTGGCGTTTGGCTCGTCTGGCCCCTTCCAATCGGAACTTTGGAGCTTGTGTCTAGATCATATTGAAAACATGACATTTCATCAGCACTCACAATGTTGAAGAAAGTTTTTGTCCTTTTTGCCCTCCTTGATGATGTCTTTCTTATGTAGAGTTCTGAAAAAGGTTTGGTCGTCAGTCAAATTGTGAGGAACAAACCGTGCAAACACTTTTCGTTGTCCCAAATGTTCGGTCTAAATGCCATAAATTGACCGTTTTGAGATGCTCAATTCTAATTCCATGAATGTCAATGAAGATTTTCGCGGATCTTAGATGAAGTCACGCACAGTTTTGATGGAATCTGCTGTGATCACTGAATTCGGCTGGCCAACATGTTGCTCCTCACGACCGCCTTTCAACTGCGTATACCACTCACGAACTGTGTCACGAGAAAAACAATCATCACCATAAACTTGGCTTATGGATTGAAACGTTTAGCTTTATAGAATGATGTCATCAATTCACTAATTTAGTTGTTCAATAAAAATCAATTGACTCAAATTTATTTGGAAATTTGTTTGGTATTGATTGGATTGAGTAAACGAAGTGGTGGGCAGGACAAGATATTAACCCGCCAGCAGACTATATCCATCAAAATTGGCCACATTGCTCTAAGAATCATATATTAAGAGATGTTATCATACCTTGAACAATTAGTATATATACGGTCGGGCAAAGATTATTGATATATTCCTTGTCTCGTTAAATGTCCTCCTCTGAGGAGGACCTTTCTTAATGTCACAGGAAAGTTATCGAGGATGTGGACTCTATCAGCTTTTTGACATATTCTGTCCGAAAAGCGACCGAAGTTGATTGAAAGTGTGAGCAGAAGCATAGGGCTCACATCGGAATACTTGTTGTGAAGATTATTCTGTTCTACCAGGATTATTCTACAGATGTTTTGCAGCTCAGAGTTCCTTATAGGTTAGGTTAGGTTAGGTTAGAGTGGTAGCCTGCTTAAGCAAAGCTATCTTAAGCATACTTGAAGGCTCACTGTGATACCACATAATACTGGCATAGCTACCCCATGTACCGTGGAGGGAACCAATGTGATTCCCATATGAAGTTGGATATGTTCCTGATACTTAGGGAGGATAATTCGACCAGACCATTAAGGAAGAGTGAGTACTGGAATCTATTAGTTAGTGAGGGGTAATGGCATATGAGTTGAAAGAGTGGAAAAACCCTCTTGCTCAGAGACGTAGGTGCAACAGAAGTCATTGAATTGCAACCCTAGTCCTTCGGTATGTCTACCAATAAAGCAGTGTCCCGTGAGCAAAGCGATTGTTTTGTTGATGGAGTTTTCGTTGCGGTTGAGTAGCCAACCAGTTCCCCTCTTGTCCTTGGTAGTCCGAGTCTGTCTGGCAAATACCACAGGTGTATTCTTCTACACAGGATGGTTTTGCTTCCTCCAGAAAGTGTTGTTTGATACCCCATTTTGTGGATGCTAAGGGCACAGCAATGGTGAAGAAAGGGGATATTCCAATCAGCCAATTCTGCGGCCCCGCAAATATGTCCAAAATACCCCTATGCCCAGGCATCCAGTAAAGGTTGTTTTGTGAAATCCCCTCAACACTGTTTAGGGAAGAGCGGCAGTCCAGACGAAGCTGCGTTCCTTGTACTCTGCTCTAGTTTAGTATATACATTTGTCCGATAAAGTGAAACAGAATACATGAGGACTTCCTGCTTATTGATTAAATAGAACATATTACGAGATAGTGAGTGGGGTGTGACACTGTGAAACAGGAAGCTGAAATAAATAGCCTCCATTCAATCTTACAATCTACTGCCAGCTTGGGATCAACTGCAATTGAAAAAAATTATTAAAACAAAGAATAGTTCCTATTTCCACCCTCCAATTATTCCTCAGTGTCCTCTGCCTTCTGTAGCAATTGTTTTAAAATGCGAAACCAAAATTTAACAAATATTTATTAGAGCATTATTTCGCTTACAATACAAATAATAATTATACACACAAATTCTTATTGTTGCCACGATTATCCGCCCGAAAATATGCAAAACTATTCAAACATAACGCTATACAGTCAGTTATATAGCAGCGTGAACGTATGTGTGCGCTCTCGTATTATGAGTTTTGGTGCTAATTCAAATTTATTTGCCAAATAATGGTGTTAAACTAACGGAAATTGTGTTGATTGCCGTTTTGGCCACAACGCGTTGACACCTAATTTCGGTCTGTTCGCACACACCGAACTGCAGCCGGACTTTTAATCGATTGTACACACGGGCAAAACAGCACCAATGCCAATAAAAATCTTATCATAATTAACTGTAAAAATTCACACCCACACACGCATGGAAACTGTGTCCATTCACACGTGCTAGAGCCAGTATGTGTGTATGGATGTGTGGATGTCAGGGTGTGTGTGTGGTGAGTGTGTGTGTGGGTTAGTGTGCGTACATAATTTGCACTTAATAGAAATTAATTTCCTCATTTTAATTGAATGTAAATGTGTGCTTGTGCATGGGAATTGAATAAGTGTAAAATAAATTTGCATACTTTTAGGGGTTTAATTTTCAGTAATTTTAAAATGATGAAAAATGGGTTTGAGGGCAAACAATGGTGGACCATATTTGTGTAATTTCATGTAAATCGAGTTAAGGATAATGGTGGAAGGTGTTGATAGGATGAGGACTGATTTATTATGTGCTTAAGATACAAACAACTCACACCGAACTCTGATACCGGAAATTGAGCATTTATTATTACAAGTTTTATGAAGTGGCACAGGAGGATATTATATTAATGAAAGATACAATGTAGCACGGATAAAAAACGTGATCTTATCTGAATACATTATTATTAACAGTTCCAAATTGTTATAAGGATATGAAAGGTGTGAGAATATGGCAAGCCGATTGCTTTCCTTTGATTTGCTTTACACAGTGTCAGCTCTCCCATGGAGGTGATAGTGTCTTATGAATTTTCCGATATTTGGTTCATGGATTAAGCCACGAGTATTGCTGTAATGTAGTTTTTATTCGAGATTAGCATATTAATAAAAATATGCAAGAAAATGCACTTGTAAAATGAATTTGTTTGAATGTTTATTTTCTCCATTTAAGTCCAGAATTCCATGTGATCAGGTGTAGGGTGCCATGGTGCCGTTTTCATCCCATATCCTCGCAAGCCTAAAGATGGTTATATGGTAGGCAGGTATGGCAGCCGCCCGAAGGGCGCACTTATGCCAACATTGACCCTTTGAGATACCGCATGAGACATCATATAAATTACAGCCAGTCGGAGTTGTTTATAAATTTAGTCAAGTCTGAAAGTTCTAAACAAGAACAATGCCCCATATTCTCTGGAAAAGGTCTTCTGAAATATTTGAGTGTCAAGCGAGCGAGGCCTGGGCAATCCCATATAAAGTGTATGATTATTTCTTTCTCTCATGGGTCCTTGCAGTTCATGCAATCAGCATTAAACGCAATGCCAATTTTTTCAGCCTGCTAGTCCAATGACCAGAAAAGTCCAGTGAGTGAGTGATTAGGATTAAACATTGCTAATTGCCACATGAAAATTCGCCTAGGTTCCCGGTTGATAGAGGAGCAGATGCTAAAAGGCTTAGTTTATATATTGCGGTAACCTAAAAGTGTGCTCTGTTGGGTTGAAAGTCCCTCAGAGTTATTTCCAGGAGTAAACATATATATAATTAAGTGATCAAAAGGGGATAATGAGTCTATGCTAATGTCCACAGTATTGACTTATGTGGAAATATCAATGGCAGCAGTGAAAACTGATGGACAGAGTACTGAATAAAAGCTGACAGTGATTACTTCTGGTGAATATATCACAAGCGAAGCGCGTCCTTCTCCATTTTACTGCTCCATTCAATAGCTTTTAGTACTGTGCAGATTTGTGCAATTATGTATTCCAATCAATTGCAGATAGTAGTGATATCCTTCACTACAACGACAGGAAGGTTAATGATGTCTCAGAGACGTAAGCGTTGGCTCCTAAGAGCTGTTTGACTTAGTTGTGACATAAAAAGTTCTTGTACAGCATTTGTGTATAATAAGCCTACAATTAAGGTCTTACCTCTATCGCCTCTGAAACGAGGCGAACTTTCATCTCATTGTACGGAATCATGTTCTTCAAGACAATAGATTAATGTTGACGGATACTTAAAAAAAAGATATGAAAAATTGATTTTCTGGGTATAAAAAGAAAGATTAAATAGTTTTAATTCGATTTTAACATTGTCCAGACTAGGATAGAATAGATAAGGCAGGTGAAGGAAGCTCACTTAGGCCGATAAGAGTGGCAGCTAAAGGAAGCAGACTTAGGCCAAGAATTGTAGTGATACCACAGAGACGTCGGTCCTTTGAACTGTAACACCCCCTCAGTAGTGAAAAGGGAATCAGTACGATTTCCTAATGAAGTGAGCCATGCTCCTTTTACTAATGGAGGATAGCTCAGCGAGGTCCTCGAGGAAAGGTCCCTCAGGAATCGAAATCTACTACTCGCGAGGACAGTGCAATATCACATTATGTGTGGGATGTTCTCCTCTTAGAGCAGTGCATATTAGATGTGGGATGTCCTCCTCTTAGGGTAGAGGCACATTATATGTGGGATATCCTCCTCTTTATCCAATTATCTGCGCAAAAGTCATTGAAGCATAGGTTAAGCCTCTAATCACGTCTGTCAATGACTCAGTGGCCTGTCAGATCTGATACTGTTGTGGCGAGAGAGTCGCATCTTAGTTGCAGTAATTGCGTTGATCTTTTCGGGCTATGCAAAACCCAGGTTTCTCTGGTGATCTTGCAGGTGTATTCCTCAGGACAAGCCATTTAGCTACCCACCGATATGCCTGTCTAAGGGATATTTTTACCATGTTTTATGGCTAAAATTCTTCAATTTGAAATGGAAATATTCGTAGTCCCGTGGACTACTTTGAGTTTTGTATAATATTGATTTTTGATTGATTGATATTTGACTTCAAAGAAGAGCATTCTTGGCTGCCCCAGCAATTTCAAAAGTCAGTTCATCTGACTGCACTGTCTCAACATGAGGCGGATGACTGCTGATTGCACTACATTCAACATAAATGATGCTTAATTTCTTTAAATTTTTCAACGGATTAAGATGATTTTAAATGAAGTGAATGACTTCAAAGTTTTTTGGTGACTTCAACAATCTAAAATTTGATATGCTCCACAAGCCCCTTACGAAGGAATGTCCTCCCAATTCATGTATTCAATTCAAACTATGATAAACTTTTCGATTGCCACATTGATTTCCAGTCGGATTAAAGCTCACTCATTGGCTTCAAACCGGAGTTTCTTAACCCTTCATTTACGAATGGAAAAATGAACCCGTGCAAATAATTTCACTTTACATGTTTGAACTCTTTTCAACTTTCGGCAGCCATGTATAAATAATTGTTGCTACTTTTCCTCCCATCCTACCCACCTCCTCTCATTATTACTTTCTCTTAGTGAATCGCAGCAGCTACTGAGTTTAAACTGTGAGACGAATCCTCGAAAAACTGTTTCTATTTAAATACAGCACACATTTCTATCCTGTTTCCACCTTAACCCAAAAACCTGAAACTGCAGCGCTCTCACATATGCAAACGCACAACCAGAGCAGAAATGCGGCTAATTATTAATTACCCGCCACAAAGCCAAGTAGCACGAGAGAGTTGCACTTAACTCATTGCGAAATTACTTGCATGGGAATTGCAAAGTAATTTGCAGCTTAATGTCACTGCCTGCGATAATCCCAAAGCGGATATCATGCTTTGAGAAGCCACACAGACACACAATCACACTCACGAACATTCACTCACTCACACACACACACACACACACACACTGCGGACACTAAAAACTATCAAATGTGCATTTTCCGCTTGCATAACCCCAACGATGCAAGTTAAACGGTTCAAGTGTCACTTAATTAATCCCTAAACGCTAATTTCGACTTTTAATTTCTAACCCACCTACTGACGCCCCCTCACCATCCCCGCACCGCAACTGCGACTCTAATGCGTCTGCTGCCTGTGCCAACTTTAGCACGCCCGCCAGCTTTAATGCAACACGCCCTCATAATATTTTCCGCTTTTGCTATTAGACGCTCGCCCTCCATTGCAGTCCCGTTGCCGTCGTAACCGTCGTTGTCAACGTTCTTGTTGTCGCACAGTAATCTCTCCAGTTTAAAGAAGTCTATATAGTTTTCAGTGATAGTGACAAAAGAGGTGAAGTGTCACAGGCAGGACTTCAACTAAGAAGAATACAATAACCTTAAGGGGCAGTTATGCTTGCGATATGACAAAAGCGATACAAATGTTCAAGGAGAATATTGTAACGAAAAGTTCGAACCACTGGATTGGGATAAGTAAAACAAACGCCTTTCTTTGATTGTTTATTATTAATAAAAGCAGTTTAAATTGATCTCAATTCACTTAGGGAATAGTTAACAAGGTTTAATAAGAGGTTTTTTATTTCCCATGATATCTCAAACACTTCTTAACAAGAAAATGGCGACAGATTACTGAGGTTTACTTTGCACTTTCTATAGTGAGTTTCTCCTTTCTGGAATCATTATGTACATATAAAACGTTTGCACATTAGTGCAAAGGAGATAGAAACTTCGGTCATGACTCATAGTACGACAAAAGATAAATAAAGACATCATATATTCCCCTACCTTTAACGAGGACGAAAGAGCAACAGCAATTCACTTGAAGTGTCCTGAACATAATTTGAAAGGTTTGCAAGGTTTACTCTATAAACCAAGCACTATCAAACAAAAGATCAAGAAAATTGATCAAGTAATCCAAACATAAGATAATCATTAAAAAGTTCCACCCGATTCGCAATCTTAAGTCTGTGTTAATGGCCTCGCCCTCTCGACCACTTTTACATCGAACCGAAAACATTGATTATCAAAATTAGAATAGGAAATATATTTACGGATACGAGTATTAACATGGCTCCGAATGACCACCATCGCTGTAATCTTAGAAACAGGCAGCTATGAAATTAATTGGAGAACTCTCACACAACCGCACACAATTGACCTGATATTAGCTCCAGGATTCGATATGAGTTCCAGCAGTTGATATAAGTTCCAAGAATCGACATGAGTTCCAGGACTCGACATAAGGTCCAGGACTCGATATGAGTTGGAGGACTCGATATGAGATGCAGGGCTCGACATGAGTTGGAGGACTCGATATGAGATTCATGGCTCGACATGAGTTGGAGGACTCGACATGCGTTTCAACTAAATAGTTATATAATTTTATTCTACACAGTATGATTGTAGGAAAGAAGAATACAAAGAACTGGTAAACTTAATCGCTGTTTAGAGCCGAGCAGACAAATCGAAGTACTCGTAATACTGACCTGGTTGGAAATACTGACCTGGAATTGAATAAAATGTGTGAAATCTTCAACGTAGATAATGACCTCAGATGCTATTTTGACAAACTTAAAGAAAATCTGTATTTTTTTGGTCCTAGATAAGAGGACAGGGACTCGAGTAAGCAGTTAAGACTGCACCTTTTTGCATACATGAGGTGCACACATTGCTTCTAGTTGGCAAACATGAGGTGCACACATTGCTTCTATTTGGAAAACATGAGTTATACACACGTGGGACAATACAAGCTTTGAGAGAGCTCGGGGAATATTATTCGTAAACATGAACTTTCTGAATGAAACTGTTCTACGGTAGGTGTTCAATGAACGCAACTGGGGAAGTTAGTTTCTCTAATACTTATACTAATCTGGTTCCTCTACGATTCCATATTCTTAAAATGTGACCTTACACTATTTGTCTATAAATGGACAAGCTGGTCGCTACACTTCTTCTGACATGAATCTACACGTCTATTTAATAACAATTTATATAACAGCCAGAATTGATCGAGTAAATAAATCGAATACAACTTTCAACAAGTAATCCCCAAAAGTATGCAAATAAAAACTCAAAATAATTTGAGCCGCTTGTGGATTTCTAAAGGAGTTTAGACAGAGAACACTGAGAAAGGAAACACTTTTTCGCTGCCAGCGTCCGTAGCGGACACACCACGATTTTTAGTGGATTCACCACGATTCTGAGTGGATTCACCACGATTTTGAGTGGATTCGTGTACAAAGTCCGTCTGCTTGCTTTCGCTGCTTTGCCGTTTGACGTTTAAGTTTCTTTTCTCTGTTGTCTCTGGTTTAGACTATAGTAGTGAAACAAACTCAGAACAGTGAATCCCCACTACCAGCTAGATTTGGTGATTGGATAAGTAGGTCTGGGGAAGAATCATCTGTTTCGAGATCGAACAACTCTTCCTTTGTGTTTATGAAATTTTTAAGAACTTTCTGCACACTCAAAACAAATCTTTTATAAGACGAACTGTTTTTTCTTTATGGAATTTTTTACGAACTTTCTAAACACTAAAAAAAACTTTTAAATGCCGAGATATACGATCAGACGATTCGACCCTGCTATGTCGAGTTGAGGCTCAGATTCGACAAGTACTATTGATGTATTAGGCACAGTAAGCCCATCTGCTAAGAAGAATTACCTTCTATGATAAGATGTTTATTGAGAGGGCAGGAAAATTTCAGAAGAATTTGACTGACTCATCCATAATTTGTTGTGATTTTATTATAATGCCAGCAAACATAGAACAGTGTTGCCCGGTGGTTTTGCATTGGACCCATAATGGTCTGAGTGAGTTGGCCTGTAGACTGGCTGCCAATAAAACCTGACCTAACCTAAACATAGAGCAGATATACGTCGGAATGCATGATATAGAAACACATAAATTAGGAAGCAACTGAATAATCACATGTTTTATATAAAGAAAATATATATTTAAATATAGCCAAGCATTTTATGTTTGGGTCTTGTAAATTATCAGCACCATTAGCATAGAAACTCATTTCATTATTTAAATCTCAATCATAGCTTAACAAATTTATGAAGTTTCTGGTATTGTAAATTATCAGCACCATTAGCATAGAAACTCATTTCATTATTTAAATCTCAATCATAGCTTAACAAATTTATGAAGTTTCATCATAATCCTGTATCATCGTAATCATGTCCATTATTATCATAATCCTCGCACTTTATTATAGAGAAAAGAGCACTGTGCGGCGTCACCGTCCTTGTCGTCGTCGTCGTTTAAATTGCGCGCGCTTGGGATGTCATTTATCCTATGGAAGTGTTGCTATTGTTGTCGCTGCTACCGCTTCTACGTATGTGTCCGTGTGTGTGTGTGTGTGTGTGTGTTGTCATATGAGTCTCGACGCTTTTTGATGTGGGTCGCTAATGTGCGGATAAGCAGCTTTTAACTTGCTTGCCTCTCAGCTATTTTCGTTCGGAATTGGTAAATTGTTTTACATGTGCACTGCTCCGCTCCTCTCCGCTCCTCTCCGCTCCAGGAGACGCCACCACTGCAGAAATGTTGAGTTGGTTACTGAGGGCATTTGTGTGCGTACGCATATTAAAATAAACACAAAAGTAGTTGGCATGTAGTTTGTATTGCGGCGGACGCTTGGCACTAGGGTATTCCTTGTAGTTACTTTAGAAATTAGACATCCATTTAATTTTTTAATCTTTGGCATAAAACCCTTTCGGAAATTTTGAAGGTTTAGATAGAGCGATCATAAGAGTAGTTGTATCTTTCACGTGTCTCAGTCTTTCAGATCAAAGAATGCGTACATTATGCATACAGAGGAATTGAAAGGAATTAATACGCTGATTTAGGCATCATCACAGCTGTCAGGCCTAATCTAAATTATTAGAAATGGATAATTAAGAATCATTGCCTCTTCTTTGCTCCATCGGAATTATTCGTTTCCTTATGGGGAAAAACACAAGCAGACTTCATCGCTACCCCACTGTCTATCCGTTCTCTTCCAAAAAGCCACACAACTTCTGAGACCTTTCTATATTCCTCAAGGTTAAATTTAGATGTCAGTTCATCGATTACATCCATGGTAGTCCTGTAGTGATCACATCTTTTCCGATCAAGTAGACTAGCCTGATGTAGATCAGTTTCAGGCAAAGTACCAACAACCAAACTACCATCAAGCAGAGTAGCTTCAAGGAAAGCAGCTTGAAGCAGGCTACTGTAAAGCACACTAACATAAACGAGATTAGCATGAAGAAGGCTACCACCAAGCAGAATATGACCAATGAGACTATCAAGAAGCAGGCTAGTATAAAGCAGACTAACATCAATGAGACTATCAAGAAGCAGGCTAGTATAAAGCAGACTAACATCAATGAGACTAGCATGAGACTAGCATCAAGCAGAGTAGCATCAAGGAGACTACCATGAAGCAGGCTAGTATAAAACAGAGAAGCATCAAGGAGACTAGCATGAAGCAGGCTACTGTAAAGCATGCTAACATCAATGAGATTAGCAGGCTGCCATCAAGCAGAATAGGATCAATGAGACTAGCATGAAGCAGGCTAGTATAAAACAGAGAAGCATCAAGGAGACTAGCATGAAGCAGGCTACTGTAAAGCATGCTAACATCAATGAGATTAGCAGGCTGCCATCAAGCAGAATAGGATCAATGAGACTAGCATGAAGCAGGCTAGTATAAAGCAGACTAACATCAATGAGACTAGCATGAAGCAGACTAGCATCAAGCAGAGTAGCATCAAGGAGACTAGCATGAAGTAGACTAGCATCAAGCATTCCTCGCCAGACGAGGGACTAAACTTCTTGTTCTCCTGTGCGGGGTTTTCCAGAAAGGGGTTCCTTTTAAGGCCAAATTTGAAATAATCTTTGTTGCTTAGAAAATCTTTTGCCATCTCGCTAATTGGCGTCACTGATAGGCTCCGGCCCAACCGGGTGTCACTCTAAGCCCCGGATAACTCTTCTGGAACTCATATAGTGCACAACTTTGTTTAGCTTACGACTCTTTTAAGCCTCATCTTCATTTGCTCAGAATAATAGAGTAACTTTCGGGGTTGTGTAGGACTTTTCTAGTCTGGTTGTGCTAATGGAGCTTATTTAGGTGTACCCAGTTTGCTATCTTCAAAGTATCAGACTACTCCAATCGACGAGTAGTCGTTATTCCTTTAAAAGAAAGTCCTTAAGTGAACTCTTTGGCTACCAAGCAGAGTACTACAGATGATCCTGGAAATTTAGACCTCAACTTAATCCAAAAATCTCTGATAGAATATTCAAATGTTATTCCTAAAATTGTATGCAAAACAACAACATGAGCAAAGTCTGATGATTGGGATGATATTTTCTCTTTTGAGGCCTGTGGGAATATTGGCCCAAATTTTATGTGAAAGTATATTTTTTGGTTACCCCAGGGGGAGATTTTTGCAGATCTTTGACGGTGTTAATGGAATTTGACTTTTGGAGATACTTTTCGTTTCTTTTGTAATCTTTTTGTATTCAACTTGGATGATTTTTCGTGGCTGGTACAATAGCAAGTGCTGAGTTTTGACTGTAACTACAGAGCAAACTTAATGGAACCCATTTTGAGTGGTTATCTCTATCGAGAGCAAGTTTAAGACTTCGAAGGATTCAATGGGCATTGATCCAATTATTTCCTTCAACATATTTTTCAATGATTTGTTTCGTTCAACACATTTTTTAATGAACTGAGAAGCATTAAATTTCCCACAACATTGAAATGGCACTGCTCTCATAGCTGATGCGTCAAGTCCTGCATCACTCCTACCATATGAGACCCTGTTTGACCTAAGTCGGCAAATCACATTACATTATGTTGATATTATTATATTCAGAGTGGAAACACTCTCATTGACTTTGTTTGAAGATTTCATTAATTTTTGTTCCTACTCCCAACATAAAACAATGGTTGAAATTTCTCAGCCTTTGTTTATAAACTTTTTATACAAACGCTTGTAATTAGTAATTAATATTTGAAATATCGTGTCCTTCATTTATAAATATTTTAAACAATAGTTTGTAATTAATGAAAACCAATTCAAAATACCTTAAATAGTTCTGGAGATTAACTGGAACATAAAAGTATAATATTGCACTCTGTCTTCAGGCTAGCAAGGATACCTCTATAAATACTCATAATAATATAGGGCCCCCAATATTACAACACCAATTGCCTCTATCCAACCATTCTAATGCTAAATGACTTTTACTTTAACATACAAATCCACGCAAGTATATGAGAAAACGCGTGTATCCGCCCTCAAAGGATTCTTGAGCTTATATCCTAAATATTCATGAACGATAATTAAGGCTAAATCCAATAAGCGCCTTCATTTTTGTCATTTTCCACAAGCGATTCTCAATGCTTGACAGCTGACATGGACAACTACATGGAGATAGAGATTTAAGGAAGCATTAAGGGAGGAGCCACCGCGTCGGCGGCGACATGACCGCATTAGTTTAAAACTTTATACGGTCGCATCAGGCGTAATGTGCGTGTTTGGGAAGTTAAGTGATAACAGCGTTTAGGATAATATGAGTGTGCAAAAAGGTGACATGTGAGACAGTAAGAGTAAGAAGAGTAAGAGTAATTTTGAATATAAAGGATGTGTGGGAGCAAGTAAAACAGAATAAGTGCGTAGTTGCTTTTTGTGCTGAAAATATGGTAATGAAAAGTTACATCTTATTCAATACGAGAGATCTAAACATTTCGAAACGGTGAAGCTAACCTTTCTGTTCATACATAATTACTTACTTACTTGCGTGGCCTAATCGCAGAATCTGCGAAACAACCCGCTATCGGGTTACGGCCGAATTTAACAGCGCTCGCCAGGCGCCTCTGCTTTGCGCGAGTCTTCTCCAATATGTTATACCAAGCGTGGTTAGGATTTCCGCGACTTGGTCCTTTCATCGGAGGCATGGTCGTCCCCTACGTCGTCGTCCAGCAGCTTTTTATTCATAATACTGTCCTTGTTGATGCCTTGTCATTAATAGTACCTAAATAGTGCCTAGTTCTGTATGTAATGATGTCCTTTGATTTATTTAAGGATTCTGCTTACACCAAATACGATAGTTTTGGTGTAAGCACAGGCATAGGCATCAGAACTGAGCTTCTTCGCTGAACAGAATTTTGTTCTAGTAACATTTCCAAGTGATCTCTGATTTTGGTTATAAAGCTCCACAATTCGAACATCTTTTTCCGATCCATAGTTTGAAATTGTACTGAGCTGCTTTTCCTGTGAGGTAGCTGAAGGTGTTTCTTTGAGGATCTGAAAAGAGGTTGATAATTTCATCTTCTGCTCTAGTCCTTCACTGAAGGTGACGCAGGTTGAAATTCAATACGAGTCTTTGAGTCGAATATCGTAGTTGCTACTCTCCATTCCCCAAAGCCTTGCAGATGTAGTTAGTTGTAGGGCAAGGCGCTAATAAGAATAATTGACTAAAACACTTCATAGTTTTTTCCTATTTGATTTTCCCTTTTCTTGTAGTTTTTCCCTTTTATAAACTCTTTAACAAAGTTTGCATAAAATTAAACCTCCCTTCACTTGAAGCTCGTTTTCACATTTTTCTTTCATCTTTACTCGAGTTGATCTAATTGAAAATATTAAATCCCAGTCTCTTCATGCTCTTCAAACAAACTCTAATTAAATATTTTTTTATTAAAAAAACGGGGAAAGAAAGAAGACGAAACCAACTTTTTCCCACAAAAGTGAAGCAATATTTATAAATACGGAGTAGACCACAATGCAGTGCGTCAGTTGTCAACGCTAAAATAGCCACTGTTATCCAAATAAGGGATAAAAGGATAGAGAGAATTATAGAACACGCTGCTATCCTCCATTGAGAGGGACGGATTACTCGTGAGAACACAAAATAAGGTCGACAAAGCACCCTATTCAGTATTTAGTCAAAGTTGCATGCTCTGTTCTTATAACAATCAGATTCGAATCGGGAATTACGTCATGAATTCATGAATGTCTGAACATATGTACTGTCATATTTTATGACTATATCAAAGAGATGACGAAAGGAATCAGATCCATAAGTTCTTATGTGGATTATATAACATTAGTTGTCAATTGGATTATTATGAGTATATTTGTTATACGTTCCAATATGAATTTAAGATAATTATTTATACTGCTTCGCACTTTGACCGTGAGAAGTCAGATCAACATAAAATGATACAAACGAGTTCAGGATCTTGGAAAAACCTCACTCTTATTGCTTTTAATTCCTAGTCACAATTGCATGCTCCTTCATGACGCATCCACATTTTATTTATTTCGGGTCCAATTTGTTTCAGAGTATGGAAGGAACTGCAGTTGTCCTTCTGCTTCTTAGTCTCAACCGCATACCTTGTCGGGATGTATCCGAATTTTCATTTATCTTAGCTACAATACCGTTCAGGGTGTGGGAGGAATCACTCTTATTGCTTTTCAATCCTACTCACAATTCTATGCTTCTTTACGACGCATCCACATTTTATTTACTTTGATACTATTTAGTTCAGGGCATGAAAGGAACTGCAGTTGTCCTTCTGCTTCTTAGTCTCAACCGCATACCTTGTCGGGATGTATCCGAATTTTCATTTATCTCGACAACAACCCAGTTCACGGTGTGGGAGAAACCACTCTTATCGCTTCTGCTTTCTACTCATAGTTGGATGCCCCGTCACCATGTAATCCCATTTTATTTATTTCGGGTCCAATTTAGTTCAGGGAATGGGAGGAACTACCCTTGTCATTCTGCTTCTTAGTTCCAACTGCATACCTTGTCGGGATATATCCCAATTTTTAATTATTTCGGCTACAACAAGTTCAGGATGTGGGAGACACCACTCTTATCGCTTCTGTTTCCTACTCACAGTTTGATGCCTCGTCACCATGCCATCCCACTTTCTTACCTCGCTACTATAGAGTTTGGAGGGTGACAGAAACTACTCTGATCGCTTCTGGGGTGTGCTCACAACTGCATGTCTCGTCACGCTGCCATTCGCTTTTTATGTACCTCGGTTACAATACAGTTCAGTCACAACCGGATTCCTCGTTATGATGTAAGCCAATTTTATTTATCTCCGCTACAACACAGTTCAGGGTGTGCAGAAACCTTTCTTATCGTTATTGCTTTATAGGTTCAACCGAATACCTCGTCCCGATGCAACCCAATTTTATTTACCGCGACTACTCATTCCACTCATACCGCGAGGTCATTCCAATAGTTTTCAACTCTACAGAAGTATTTTTAATATCATATATAATTCTCTTCAAATTCTACTTCAAATTGGCTGCCACCGGAGATCAATGATCTCATCTAGTTTAAACGTCCACTGTTCTTATGAACCCAGCAAACATATCTCTGGAGTGTAGGGTAATGGAAACAATTACAAAGTAAGCGAATATATTTGCAATAATATTTCAACGAGCAACCGAGCACGCAGCAACTGAAAACAAACAAACAAACAAACCGTCAGAATGACGGCTGGACCGGGGGACGGAGGGACACATAGCAGGACGGACGCGCACCCAGAAGGACACACAAATAAATAATAAATAACGTGGCAGTAACGTGCAAAATTGAAATTGCATAAAGCAAAAAAGAATGCACGAAACTTCGAAAGTGTGCAACGCTGACAGACGCTGCAACTGAGGCAACTGATGGGGAAGAATATGCGCGCGTGCACCATTGTGGCAAACAACTTTGCAACAATATTACTCAAAGACATCCACAAACACCCGAGAACACTGTGAGCAACTCATTCGCAGACAAGCAGACAGAGTGGAAATCTTGACAGCCGCACCACCGAGTTGCCGAATTAAATTAGACAAATTATTTTCTTTCGTGATTGCAGTAATTGACGTTTAGTATCTCGAGAACGTAGCTTTCTAATTAAACAATTCAGAAATTGGATGATTTGTAGATGAGTGTAGAGAGAGAGAGGGAGAGAGACAGAGAGATATATATATAGAGAGCGAATATGAGAACATAGAATAGTATGGAATAAGTTGAGACGGATTGAAACTAGAATGATGAATTTGAATTGATGCCACCGAGTGGGCGGCGCAGTAGTGGAAGAACACCGTTACGATGGAAGGACCAAGTTCAGGCCTGGCTGCACTCGGTGTTTTCAACTGGCGTCAGCGTGGGATAACTGGCGAAGGCTAATAACTCGGCAATGATTGTCTGCCAATGATGATGATGATGATGGAATAATTTCAAAACTGGCGTCACTTAGTGAAGATAAAGCATCAGTACTTCTCTCCGAGCAGTATCTCTAACGTTGGGATATGACTCAGTACATGAACGGTGCCTTTTTGGGGAACTTATTATATTCACCAAACTTCAGTACTTCTCTCCGAGCAGAGTCTCTAACTTTGGAGAACTTATTATATTCATTACTTACACTCATTACTCACTTCCTTAACAATTTTGAGTTATTGAGGAATTCATCGTAGGTACTCGCCAAATTTCTGCCTATGTATAAAGACTTTCGAGGATATGTATAATTGTGAAGTTCCTGTCAAGCCTTAAGAGGTGTGTTGAAATTTCATCAGTCTTCTCTGGTTTTAATAGTTCGGTATAAAGCTTTCTTGAGGACTGGCTTTCTAAAACATGTCAAGAGTTTTCCTTCCCTTAACCTCAAGTTTGACATTCTATTGAACAACAATGGTCCTGTCGAGTTTGGAGGAATATACTCGTAGCCTATATGACAGGGATCATCAAAAATTGCCAACCCCTTCTACCAAAAGGAATAGGATTGTATGAGGCAGTATGATAGGACTATTAGAACCATTGAACTTTGTACCACTACACTGCAATTTCCCAAATGTCATTAGTGTCAAATATCTAGGACGAGGAGACGGAGGAAATTATTACTAACCTCCTTCCTGCAGACTACCCTCTATCTGTAGAAACATATAAATATAGGTGGTCAGTCTATCTTACACTGATTTGAACGATCTATTTTCAGTGCGTTCATGGCAAAAAGGGGAAGGGGGGGGGGGGGGTGGTCCACATAATTCCTAGTTGAAGAGCAGTGAAGTAGAAGAGAAGAAATGAATTAGAAGCCTATTTCCGACCAAGATAAAGTAATTTGAGACTCTTGGTAATCTGATATTCCAAGCTGGACTAGGCTTGCTGAGGTTGTCATGACAAAGGGGGTTAACTTCTATAATTGTTCAACTCAAACAAAGACAACATCGACGAAGCTTTTATATAATCAATTTGACATAGGATCACATAATACAGTAGATAAATTGTACTGTGGAGTTATTCTTTAGTTGTATATCCCATAAAAAAAATTCAACTCAGGAAGTACGAGTCTAAGAAGTGTTTTCACATCTAATGTTACTGAGATAGAGAATTCATCGAAAATCCAAAGGAAAAGTTTAAGACTCCAGCAACTCAGTAGTCCACTCAGATATCTGAAAGGGTTTCAAAAATGTGGACCAGTGGCAGACGGAGGGACGAACAATATCAAACTGACGAAGAAAATATCGCTCAATGCTTGTCACCCACTGTGAGCTGAAGTTTCTTAAAAGAGGGAAGAGATTGGAACCTATACGTATGATGTAAGTGCTTGGTATGATAGGAAAAGAATCGACGACGCTCAATTATGGTTGAACTTCGACAAAGTTTTAACTACTTAGTACACCAAAAAACGACTCGTAGGTAGAGAGTACTCCTGATGGCATTGAAAGTGTGTCTAAACAATCAAAAAGATCTACGATCAATCTTGCAATCGATGCCACCGCTTGGGTCTTCTGCATGGGAGATTATTGCAAAAACAATTTAGACAATTAAGAACACCACAATATCATTATTTGAATTTAATACTTGAAGATCTGGATCCAGAGCAGCTGCAAAATGAGAGTCGATCTTACCAAACAATTTCGTTCTGCTGGTTCTTTGGTTATGGGTTGAAGCTCGCTTTCGAACGCTAAACGGAAAAAGCATAGCTACCATGGTGTGGCATGATTCCAGAGCCCAGAGGCCAGAGGAACAAAATACAATACATATTAAATTATCTGTAGTAACGATTACATTCTTAAGACATTATCGGGAATGATTTCTGTTGATTTCTGTCTGTCACTGACATCACTTAATTGTCAATGACAGACATTACAGACAGTTCAAATATCATTTGTATTTAGTTTCCCATATAAGTTAAATTCCATACATACATCGATATATATCCTAAGTATACCTTATATAGCTTTAATATCTTATATATCTTTATTTTAGAATTTTCGTATATTTCTTAGTAATCCTTTCATTTCATTTCTAGGCTCAACTCTCGCTCAGCGAGCCAATTTTCGTGCTGGGAACGGTCATCCGCCATCACAACGTCATCTGCCCAAACGTCCCACTGAGCCACCACCGTCAGAACCAGACTATGAGCCTACAAAATACTGTCCGGAAGCAAACGGTTTCTTTCCCGATGATGAACAATGCGACAAATATCATGCGTGTAGGTAAGAATGCAAGCTGGTATGAGTGTATAATGAAAGGAGGGTCAACTCTGTCTTTCGGTGGAATGATTGTCATTAGTCATTTGGATGGATGACTCAGGTCAATATATCAATGTCCCAGAAACTGGCAATAATTGGAGATAAATTGAGTAACCTCGAAACTGATCTATGTACACACTGATTCCTTCCTACTAAGTGAGCTCAAGTAGAGATGTTGAACCATTAGTGATGATATATTGGTCACCATTTCCATTGCTGGGAATAATATCTGCCTCCAGACACCATCTTCATGGTTGTCATCGTCGCGAAGGTTTTGTGCTGGGAGAGAAGATACCACTGGGCAGCAAATTCAGACATCACAAGTCTACAAATACAACTTATTCTGAGCTTCCTCAAGGTGTTTGGATCTCAGGCAGTAGATAAATGGATTCAAAGCATCTTTGCTAGTATTCATATCGTTCATTTCATCAAAAAGTATAACAGATCGGTTATTGTGTAATATTGGGGATATATAACTAATATCTGTGAAATCCTTGAACAGCAGAATCGATTCTTCCCTTGTCAAAATAGACTCAGTCATTCTAATATTCCACCAATAAACCTCAACTTTAAAATTCGTTGAATAAATGGTTTTGTCAAAAAGCATCCCCATCCTTCACACCTCCATGAAGCACTTAATTTACACTCAATTAAGTGACATGGCTGCCTACCTCCCCCGCCCCTCTTGTCTCTCTCACCACTTCCCTCATGTGCCTGTAAATTAACCCATTTATTGCTGATACTTTCCATGCTAACACAATCTTCACGCTATAATTTTACGCCAATATTCTTATTAATTGCAGCGACGGCGTAGACACCCCGCGCCTGTGCGCCGACGGCATGGTCTTCAACGATTACAGCCCCAGCGAGGAGAAGTGCGATCTGCCGTACAATATCGATTGCAGTAAACGTGCCAAATTACGTGAGTACCGCTTTAGTGTTAGTGTTAAAGTGTTGGGCGTTGGGGTGTTGGGGTGTTGGTGCAGGGAGCTTGTACTGTTCTAGGTCCTCGGCTGAATGAACACCACACCAGCACCCTAAGCAGCAGGGCATGTGGATGAGATTAAGCAGTGAAAACTCATTGAACAAAAACAAACAAAAACGGAAAAGAACAAACAAGCAAAAAAAACCAACTACAAAAGAGAAGGGAGAAGGGAGAAATTGTGAAAAAATGGGGGAAAATAAATTAGGGTAACACTGATAAGGATTGTGTGGGATGGGAGGGTGTTGTGGGGCATAATAAAGTGGCACGTTTTAATTTGTGAATCACACACACACAGTCGCATGATTTCTTGTTTCTGTCCGCCTCATCTGATTTTCCGCTCAGATTGCTTGGCAGCTGCTGCGGCTGTTCGGTTGTTCGGTTGTTTGGAGAACTGCAGTTTTTGTTGGTGCTGGGTTTCCTTTTTTTCTAAAAGCTGTTAAAAACGCTTCAAGTGGTATTTTTAGCTTTTATGTACTACACTTTTCTTGTTGTTGTTGTTGGAGTTTTTCTATGGCCACAGGATGCGAGTACTTTAGCCAATTAAACCGCTCAGAGATAAATCGTGGTCATCGTTCATGATTCTGTTAACATTTGGTGGCCTGCTAATGTGAGTGGAGCCATGATGAGTGAGTAGGAGAATGTGTGTGTGTGTGTGTGTGTTTGATATTTATCCGTTGAACACGTGACCATTGACGCCATATTGACAGTTTTGATAGCTAATTGGGGGCAATAAAGCTTTAAGGCGATTTCTTTGGATGTTTTGCTCTTTTCTTTGAGTTATGTAGGAGAAATGATTGATGGGAAGATGTTTGCACATATGGGGGATAACGCCTTCTACTCTCAGCAATGTCGGATTACATCTTTTGATAGGTCAAGTGAAGGAGTTACAATGAAAGTGCCACAAGTCACTTTGAGACGGTCATTTTTGTATTCGTACTCTACAAATAAACAGTCTAACAACTGATTTCCTCTTGGAGTTTTCAATGATTTTTTCTAAACTCTGAATTAATTGTCTCTGGAATTGGATTTAAATGAGATTCACAAGGATTTATTAAAAAAATTAGCTACGGGGGAAAATATTGCCTTCAAAAAGTTCTGGCGCTTCCGTCATCTTCGTTTCTTATGTATTTACAGCAGCGATTTTCATTTCCACAGGATTTGAAAAAGCTGCAGATTTCAGCCTTTGTAGATTCGTCATGATTTGTGTCAAAATTGTTCCAATTTTCCTTTTTTTAAGAACGCCACTTTATTTGCACCCTGTCCTTAAGGACACTAAACAAGTTCAAAAAAAATTTACAATATAAATTTACAATTGTTGCTATTTGTATCTCGGGAAAAGTTTGAGAGACTTGATGCAACACATGTTGAACATTCTCTCTAAATGTACTACAGACTGTGGGTAGGGGGTTAATCCGACCAAAACTAACTAACTAACGACTAAGGTGCTCTTCACTAGAAAGTATAAAATTCCTCAATTCATCGCTCCAAAACTAATGGGTGTAGATATTAATCTTGTCAAGGAAGCTAAATATCTGGGCGTTATCCTAGATAGGAAGCTGAACTGGAAGGCACCTCTGTACTCTTGCAAACGAGTTGTGGGGATTGGATATATACAGAAGTCGCATGAACAGTCCTATTTTAAGGGGTGCTTGCTTGGTGGACAGCCCTAAGTAAGACCACTTACAACAGGCTAGTAACAAAGGTACAAAGAACTGCAGAGGCATTTATAGGTGGCGTCATTAAAACGACTCCAACGGCAACATTGGACAGATTATGCTCAATCTGCTGCCTGTTAGGCTTTTTGTCGAAAAAAATGGGTGCAAATTCAGCTATAAGGATAAAAGCTACGCATCAATGGGTTGCCAGGAACGAAGATCTTCAGATGTTTCGAGGGTATTCCTGACTCTTTCGATTACATCACACCAATGTATGCCTTCAATGGCTTGTGATGGATCTCCATTACCGCCAGGGACGAATGGAAGGACGGCATCCACCCCATGCAAAACACAGATGTAGGGTGGGAGAGTAGGATGGTAGAGTAGGGTGGTAGAGTAGGGTGGGTGAGTAGGGTGGGTGAGTAGGGTGGGTGAGTAGGGTGGGTGAGTAGGGTGGGTGAGTATGGTGGGTGAGTAGGGTAGAAGAGTAGGGTGGGAGGTGGTGTATTCCTAGAAGATTTGGACATTAATATGTTCTTTAGGCTGCCCGACCAGTGTTTTCAAGCAGAGGTCGCGGCTATAGACGTCTTGGCTAAAGAAGAAGAATATATCTGGACATGATATTTGCATTCTATCCGACAGCCAAGCAGCTTTGCGCTCCCTGGATTCGGCTATTCTCACCTCAAAAACCGCCAAGAGCTGCCTCAAATCTTTAGACGAGATAGCTAAGCAGACCAGCCTGCATCTGTGCTGGTTTCCCGGCCACAGGGATATTCCAGGGAACTATAAGGCGGATGAACTTGCCCGTGAGGGTACTACCATACCGATTGAACCAGATAGGTCGAACTTCGGTATTCCTATTGCCACATATAATCTCGTAATAAATACAATATCCTTACACACAGCGGGAAGGTGTAGGCCTGAAGGTACAAGATGCAAAATATCTAGACTAACCTGGCCAGAGATAAATTTCAAGCGCTCTAAGGACCTCGTGGCTCTAAAGAGACTAGTATAGGTTTCGTAATTAGTGCCCTAACGGGACACTGGACCCTGGATACTTACGGGTGTACGTTGGGGGGTTAGAGGCAATTAACGACTTCTGCAGGAGTTGCATGGACGAGAAGGAGGAATTCATTGAACACCTATTGTGCACGTGTCCAGCGTTGTCCAGAAGGAGGCGCACTTTTCTGGGCGACCACTTTCTGGACTCTTTGGGAGATATTTCAAATAAAAAGATTAGCTCCATCAACTGCTTCATTAACAGCTCCGAATGGCTGGACCTTTGAAAGGGATAGGACCTGTTGTCTCATGCGGTATCGCAAGGGGTCAATGATGGCCTAAGAGCGGCCTTCGGTTGGCCGCTTTACCTACCTACAATATAAATATTCTAATATGTTTCCTTCGCTTGAACATGATTTTCGTAGACATTGTGAAAAGTTCACAACGTCCACGAAGAAATATTTTCTTTTTACTCTTGTATTCTGTGCCATTGTAGAGCTCCATGTATGACTAAATAAGGAATCTACCTAAATATATACACTAACTATACGGTTTTGTCGACTGACCTTAGAGAGGACATTCTTAGCTTTCTTAGATAGGTGAATATTATCTTTTATTATAAGAATATGTTTGATATCTCAAACCGAAGTTCCGGGCATTGATCGTGGCAAATGAGTCCAGCCAGCCTCCATTGTAGAGAGGTAAGTTTGCATATCTTCCATACCTGGGGTCACGGGTTTGAATGCGGTTCAGGGTATGGTCTCTAAATTCGTGTTTATATATATTTTTCTCTTCAAATATAGAGCCTATGTTTCTTCTATTTATCCTTCAAGTTCCTTGCAGACACAGTTTCTTATGACGTTAAGTAAAATTATGTGAAGTATAATAATAAATTTTATCTCATTCGTAATATTCATCATTAAAGCCAACTTAGTGTTGGTACAGTTCAAATACAATTATACATTCAACCAGTGATACCCGACACAACATTTTTGATAGAGCTTGATTTAGAGCTTTTAGGAGAAAGCTCTTTTCAATAGTGATAAATCTTTTTAGTGATAAATCTGATTAGTTTTTACTAGCAGATTACGCTAGAGAATAAGTCATCTGAAGAGCTTGCTCGACGAGGTTCTGCAGAGCAACGAATAGCATTAGAACCGGCCTTCGTTCGTCGGAGACATCTGTGATATCTTGACCCCGTAATAGTGTGTTCACCCAACTTATGCACCGATGAACTATCACTTCTGGTTGCAGATAAACTAAGGTGACATTAGGATAGGTTAGGCTAACCAAGTAGCTTGCTAGCTACCATTGGCCCATTGTGATACCTGTTAAGGTAACATTGCTTAATATGGACAAGAAATCCTCGATATTTCGCATTACTCTTAGTAGCAGCAGGATTCTGGTCGGTATCCCAACTGGTTACTACACTTTCACTAAGCATGTGTTTAGCATCGGTGTATCAGTTGACCGTGGCTGTCCTTTCTATCTGGAGATCAAAGACACTGGTTTGCGGTTCCCTAGGAACTGTCCAGTTCTAGACTTACTTTCCGGCTGCTGTACTCTGCTGAGAGACCACAGATGTGATATTAGAGAAGATTGCTGTCAAATTTGACACATTCTTCACACTGATAAGGAAGTCGACCACACACGAAGTAACCACATTGAAGTTCTAGTACAGTTTATTTCTCATCGTTTTCTGATATGATTAATAACTTTCCCCTTGTTATTTTTTGATTGCTTTGTTATTGCCATTATTATATCCATCGAATAATTTAATAATAATAATCTTGGCTTCATAAAAAATTATATCTTAGTCCCTAGTTCCTTATTTCCATGAAACTTATGAGCTTCATTGTGGCCTTGATATTTTTGCGTTATGTTCAATTACCTCAGCAGCGTTTGGAGTTCGAGCAAACTCTTCCAATTAAACCGACGCTAAATGCACTCCTCACACAAAGAACTTGCCTTAAACTTCATTTAGACGATTAGCTCCTAAGAAGTTTCAGCGAAGTCATAAAACTTTCAAATCTCTTTCGGCGAAATGGCCCCAAAAAGTCGACAAAAACAAAAGGGAAAGAAAGTCACTTCGAAAACTGTGCCACAAATGCCATTTTAATTCATCGCATGTTGCTATTTTTTACGACTCTTCCGTGTTCCGTGGCACTGTGGGCGTGTGCCGGCATTTATTTATTTATTCCTCGGTGTTTAGTATTCAAAAAACATTTCTTTGTACCGCTGTTTTGTGGAATTGTCTCCCGCTCCGCTCGCCGCGTTTGTTTGGTTGTTCTAATTTTTTCACACCGCTTTGTTTACACTTCTGTCCACTTTTTTCTTCCATTGTTTTTTTAGTCTTTTTCCTTTGTTCGTATGTTTTATCATCGTGTCACGTATCACTTCGAAACTGTTTTGTGCGTTCGATTTCGGCAGTTAATTTTATGTCTCCATCTATTAATTTTTACTGTTAGTTTATGTCTTCATCTGGCTCCGGGTTTATTTGCAATGTGATTTCTGTATTCGTGATATACGCTGGGTTAATGTGGGCGCATTAGATAAGTGCAGGAGTAAATAGCTGAGAATTTGCCAAAAGGTGTCCAGAGATGAGGAAGACGAACGATACTATGGGTATGCGTTGGCAACATAGAAGAGGTGATAAAAAATACATAGCAAGGGCAGCAACACTGCGTGGGTAACAAAGGGGGGCGTATAACTAAATTTTTAATGAACATAGCAAATCATCTTATTCCACTCCATCGTGGAATTACTTACGAGTTGCGGCAGCCTGACCTGACCTCACAAAATTTTACTTTCAACTATCAACACGGTAAAATTCAGAAGTTCCCTGTCCAGAAAGCACATGCAGAACTGTTGATCTACCGTGTGTGCAAAGCCTTTGTGATTTCTATATATTTACTACAGATTCAGTCGGTATTCCCACTTGCTTTACCTGGTAGATTAATTTCACTATATATATATATATATATATATATATATATATATATATATATATATATATATGAGTCTGAAATGCTTACTCAATATAATGGGAGGATTGTATGTTTAAAACTGGAGAGGAGTCCATCACTAGAAACATTTCATCTTTGTTAGAATCCTTTTAGGGCTTCTCAATCCATAAATGAATCAAATCCAATCGATTTATTACAGATTTAACTACTCTAAACGAGTCAGTAATAACAATATTCCCATTAACTCCAATCCTTGAAACGCAGCTTCTCAAATGAGGCCATTCTGAAAGCCATGCTAGGATATTAATAAACTTGTTCCCACCAGAAGTGGGGAAGATTCTGAAACCCTGTTTCTAAGAAGAAGCCGAATTTGATACCAGAAGAAGTTAAAGAAGCTATTTGGAAAATGGGACCAAGATGTTTGCATTCCAGTTCTTACAGGAAGAAGTTGAAGAAGACTTTCTGACACCCTGCTTCAAAGAAGAAGCCATTCTGAAACTGATACTAAGATACTTGTTCTACTATATTTCCCACCAGAACAAGTTAAAGAATATATTCTGAAACTAAAATACAGATAGTCCTAATAATAGAAAGTTGGACCAGGTTTCCTTCAGGTCTATTTTACTCGTACCTGAGATCATATTCATTAAAAATCAACTTTATTAAAATATCGATTTCGGTTTGGTGTCAATTTTAACGAAGAAGCGTATATATATATGAAGAGACATCCAGTCAATTGAGAGATTAGATCGAACGAACTCCCTACATATTTAACCAACCTCTCTAATGATGCAGATAGAGACCTTATTGATTTCAACTTGCACTGGAGTAGAATATAACTTTCCTAGTCGCTTTGTCTCCTTTGACTAGATGAGCTGTTGAAAAGACAATTAACTTATTCCTGCATTACTAAGGCGAAGGTAGGATATGAAATATGCTCCCGGTTGAAATGCACCTCAATCAATATCAGTGGCTAGACACCATGTCAGTAAAATATGGTCCTAGTGATGCAAATGTCTCTGAAAAGGTCACCAATTTATTACTGCATTATTGATGGGTTGGAACAAAGCAGAATGTAAAAGATGTTCATATTCCCATGCTACTGGTATCTTGAGCAAGATCAACTGCTAAATTGATACCACTCAACTTAAGATGTAAAATATACTCCTCGTTGTGAATGTTACCTCAAGGAAGGTCAGATCACCAGTCTATTGCTGCACTACTGAGACCATAGTAGTCTGTAAAAGATGATGTTGCTCGCAATGCTGTGTGCATCTTCAGTGTCGACAAATGGCACCACTCCATGTATGGGGTAATACATACTCCTGGGAGTAACCAAAGGGATGTCAGGTGCCAAAAAGATATCATTCCATTCATGCATTATTAACGCAATTGCTCAAAGTAGGGTGCAAAATATGCTATTGCCATCTGGGAGAAAATCAGAGGCTGCAAAAAGACCATTTCGCTTAAGGTGTAAAATATGTTCTTAGTTGTAAATGCTACCTCAAGGCGGGTCAGGTCTCCACTCCCTTACTGCATTACTGAAGCAGGGTGTAAAAGATTATCCTACTCCTCATGCTATGAGTATCTTGAGCAATGCCAGCGGCCAAATTGACACCACTCCATTTAAGGTATCAAAGATGTTCCTGGTAGTAAATTCTACCTTGAGGAAGGTCAGTTGCTCACCAGACTTCACTCTCATCTTCAATGATTACGGAATGCCGAAGTTATGAAAGATACTCCCTGACACAATGTTCTCTCGAGCAGAGTCAGAAGCTACAAAATGCTCCAGTTAAGCATAAATGCGGTTACTTGTCAAACCTTCTATCGCCATACCAATGAAACTATATTGGCAGTTATATAGCAGTTATATGTCCTTTATAGTGCTTAAAATGTGTGATCTACATGCCTTTAAGCACTTGTTTCCTTTTCTTTCACCAAATTTGTGCCACTGGCTGCTGATCCTGCCACTCTGCCATACATCCAGAACACAAACCAACCTCGTGTGCTTCGATGGTAATCTTGTTCCATGAATATTTCATTTAAAGCTGCTCCACTCACAATGAAAGCCAACAAAATTGAAATGTAACATTTTTGAAAACTACACTCGCACACACACACGCACACACGGTCTTACGCAGCTAATCCCGTTAAAGTCCTGATGAAGCACATGTCGATGCAGGTCAAATGGGAGGACGGCAGACAAGTGCAGCTGTAGTGGTGTGTCTAACTATGGCTGCATGTGAGCTGTGTGGTTCGTCGTCTTACTCGCCACATGGACGACCCAGGCATGCTGCCCGCCACTCCCATTGGAAACTCTGCGGTCTGCCGTCTGTCTGCGCTGCAGCCGAAAGTTGCTCATGCAAGCGACGTGTGGAGCAGCTCGCAATGGTCTCCCCCCACACACACACACACACGCACACCCGTTCAATGACCGCCGTCGGATTTGGGCAGTACCTATGTCCGAGTTAATGGCTTCCGCACAGGGCTTAAAATGTTTTCTTTTTTAACTGCATTTTTTTTGCTGGTGTTTTATTTTATTTTTTTTTTAAATTAAAATTTCAAATTTGTTTGTTTTGCTGAATATTTGGCGCGGTTTCACCTGCACCGAAAGGGATTATCAGGGGATTATGAGGATTGATGTGCCGCCCAGGCAGCGCTGTTGTGGTGCCCAACTCCGCTGTTTCTGCCACTTACCCAGCTCACATGCTCCTCCGCTCGTGGCAGTGCCTGTGTCCCTGTCGGCGTCTGCGTCTGCCACTTGCAGTTGTCTGCTTTTTTCCCACATTAACAACTTATCGCATTTTGCATAAATTGCTGGGAGTTTGTTTTGCCAAATTGAATTAAAAATTTGCAGCGGAGCACAAAATCCCCACGCAATTCTCGTACACGGGTATCAAGCAATTTCATTTTGTTTTCGTGTTTGCTCTGTGCATCTCATTTTCAGCATGTGTGTTGGTGCTTGTGTGTGTATGTGTGTGAGAGTG
This sequence comes from Clusia tigrina, assembly GCA_920105625.2. Classification (NCBI taxonomy): domain Eukaryota; kingdom Metazoa; phylum Arthropoda; class Insecta; order Diptera; family Clusiidae; genus Clusia; species Clusia tigrina. The sequence goes on along the minus strand of OV050033.1, from coordinate 50,816,640 downwards.
TTGCGTGTGTGATGTGCTTGTGGCTTTCGCTGCATGGTGTTTATTTTACAGCGCTCTCATTTTAACATTGTGGCATGTGTACGCATTTTAATCTTATTTGCACTTCATTTGTTTAATTAGTTGGGTTTTTAAGGAGAGTGTGAAACTAATCGCACTATCGTGGATATAAATTTGCCTGAGAGTGTTACTAAAAAGCTGTCTAGAACAGTATCCTAGTCTATCTGTAATTTTGCTCTTTGGTTTATAACATTTTTTAACCCATCCCTGAATTATTAAATTGCTTTTGAGGCGAAGGCCTTGGGAGCTATAGTTCTCCTATATCCTGTATACAAACCATTTATAATTATTGTACATTTAATAACAACTGAATAAATCGCTTCTTGAAATCTCCACATTGCTATATACCGAGTAATTTTAGTCACATATGAAAAGGAGGCGTGTGGGAATGGATTTTGGAATCATAGTGATGAAAGAATGAATGGACGTTCTAAAAATAATTCCTTTATCTTTGCTTGATTTAGCATAGTTAGAATGATCCGATTCACTTCAAATGTGCACCGTCTTGTTTGATAACTAGATCCCACTTTGAAGGTAATTTCATTATTACTCTCTCACAGAAACCCTCTTCCCTATTGGCAAAAAACTGGGACAGTCGACTTTCACAAACTTCTCTTGAATCGAATGTTTCATCAGCAAAATTATTTTCCCATACACAGGAACAGGTGGTAATCACTTGGTGCCAGGTCCTGACTATAAGGTGGATGTATAATAACCTCCCAAACAAGCTCCCTTAGCTTCTGGCGTGTCACTATCGATGTGCCAGGCCTGAAGTTGTCCTCATAGTACACAATTCCTCTCCTATTGGCAGTAACTGGCCGCTTCTTGGCGATTGCTTCCTTCAAACGCTACAATTGTTGACAATACAGGCCCGAATTAAGAGTTTGGCCGGAGGAGGGCAGTTCATAGTAGATAATTCCGTGCCAATCCCATCAAACACTCAGCAAAACCTTCCTGGCCGTCCATACTGACTTGGCCACCGTTTGCTCGGGCTTACCGCAATTGGCACACGATATTTTTCGCTTCACGTTGTCGTAATTGACCCACTTTTCACCAGTCACCATCCGCTTCAGAAATGGGTCGATTTTGTTGCGATTCGTAAATGGAAATTCGGTTCATTTGATTTTTTTGCTTTGACTCGTGTGGCTCCCATACATCAAGCTTCGTTTTGTATCCAGCCTTATTTAAGTGGGTCCAAATAACTTTTTGTGCAATGTTTAGTTCCAGACCAATCGAAACTGTGCTTACATGACGGTCGGACTCGACGATTTCCATGAGTTTGTCGACATTTTCGACAATTGGCCTTCCAGAGAGTGGTGCAACTTTGACATCAAATTACCGGAAAGAAATCGACGAAGCCAAAATTGTGCGTGTATCAGGACCATAAACACTATTCACATTTTCAGCCGCCTGCCTTGCGTTTTCGCCTTTATCGAAGAAAATCTGTAAAATATGGCGTATTTCCTCTTTGCTGGTGTTCAGTTTTGATGCGCGCTCAAACCAAACTGAGTCAAGAAACCGAAAAAGCCAACTGAGAAGTTCTTTTAGTACGAAATCTTATCTCTCTAACGCCATCTAGCGTCACCCGCTGGCACTTATAAAACGAGAGATATAAATTACGAAAGCCATCTATTAGATTTCTTTTTACTACACCTATTCAATTTTAATTCCACAGTCATTCCAATATGAGGAACAAAATCGGATATGATTTTGTTAGGTTAGATTAGGTTGGGAAGGCGTGTGCGGATGATGATTTTGTTATGAAAATAAGTTTTTCCTAATAGTTCAGTTCGAATCACTGGATTGTTCTCAGAACTACACATCGCTTTGTCGTATAACTTAAGATTAATAATAAGAAAGTTCATTTAATCACAATTCACTGAAGGAGTAGTTAGAAAGTTTAATTTAAGATTTCCACAAGTTTCACTTATGTACTTCTAAAGCAATCTTACTACTGCACCTTTCAATTCACAACAGAAATCTATCAACATTTCGCTGCCCTTTTCATTATTTTGTTATGCTTTCAAGATTATTTCAAAGCATAAGAATCAATCCTTTAGGATGAAGGAGATGGCTTCATTGATAAATCATTCATGGAGAGGAAGACTCAACATCACTAGTTATATATCACTAATGACTTATGACTAATAATATATAGCAATAATGTTTTATCACTAATATTGTATAGTACCAGTGAGAATAAAATAGTAAAACGATCACTTGTCGACTATGAAGTAGAGAAGCAACCTGATAATTTGACAAATATAGCTACGTCCCTAATCTTACAGTTTGCGAGCTCTGCCAGGCTGGTCAATAATGGAGTCCGGAAGATGGGCATTGTTCGTCTGGCTAAGGATAGGCACAGATATACAAGGTGTACCACTATTTCTTCTTCCTCCTCAGCAACACACCCACGGCAGAAGTCATTAAAGGGCAAGCCCAGCCTAGCCGCATGCTTCCCCATCACACAATGCCCCGTCAGCACCAAAACCGTAGTGCTGATGGACTCGCGCGCGAGTTGAAGTAGTTGAAGCGTTCTCCTCTTGCAGAGGCTAGGCCAGGTTCGCCTTGAAATACTGCAAGAATGTTCCTCCACCCACAGTTTGTTGACCTTTTCGAAATACCTGCGTTTGATCGCCAGCTTGGCTGTAGCGAGAGGGATGCCTATGTCTAGAAAAGGGTGTACTTCAAAGACTAATGAGCCTGCTTTAGCAAGCTCATCTGCTTCGCAATTTCGCTCGATGTTCTTGTGACCAGACTAGGTGAACTATGGAATACATGGAGAACTATTTAGAGCTGACTGACATTCCTGTACAAATCTTGAGACAATCGTGACGCCGCAAGTGAACTAATGGCAGCTTGGCTGTCCGAGAAGAATTTGATGTTGACAGCAAAAACGCCATTTCTTACAAACCAATTCAGCCTGAAAGACTCTACAATGATCAAGGAGTCTAAGCGAGATGCTAAGGTCCTATTTGTTGGAGAAGATCTCGCTACCTTTGTCCCCAAAGTTGGAGCCGTCTGCGTTTTTTTTGTTTGGAGCCGTCTGTGTAAATTCCCAGAGTGTCAATGGTGGTAACTCTGTTCCTAATCCAGTCATCTCTGCTTGGGATAATGAAGTCGAACCCCCAATTGAGGTTGGAATTCGGACAGACATAGTCGACATAGCAGGGGGTAGGCAAGTCCTGATTAAGTATACTAGCATACCCCAGGTCAGTCCTTGACCACCGTTTAAGTTCATTGTGTCTGGTAGCTGCCTGGTGGGCCTGTTTTACCAGAAGCTTTGAGGGTTCCCAGAATGGAAGTGCAAAGAGAGCCCTCGTAGGTGTAATGTGTAGGGCTCCAGAGACCTTTCCTGACTGAAAAGTTGCCTACAAAGTAAATATTTTAAACAAAATTTGCGAGAAAAAATTAACTTAAAAATGTTTGAAAGCATTTAAAGAATTATAAAACAATTTTCCACCTCAATGCATCGAACTTCACTTTAAGTCAGCAACAAAGTCAGTTAAATGAGAAACGAAAGGACAACAAAGACCGAAGCCCACTCTAGACTCTTATAGTATGTCCTGGGAACAAGTAAAAGTAGTGCGAGTAGTAGCCTTAGATGTGAAGAGCCCTAAATGCACATGCAGCCCCAACACATGCTGTAGTTATATACAAACAAGCAACAGAAGCAACAACAACAAGCAGAGCAAGGGAAAAACCTATAAAACAAGTTTTGAAATAAGGACCTGTTATTCTTGCTGATGGGGGTGATGGTGGTGGTAGTGGTGATCAACTTTTGGTCATTTGCCATTTCATACAGTAAGAAACAAACAACCAAACAGCAAGGAAGCAACTCTACGCTGCTTGTAACCACCAACTGAGTTTGTAAGTGTTTACAGCGGGCAGGATAACTAAAACAACGACAACAACACGAAGAAGAAACGAATTGATAAGCAGCAATTCAACAAAATGAAACAGCACAGCAGAGAAAAGAAGCAGAACAAACAGTAAAGCATACTTATAGGAGCTGTGGCAATGGCAACTACTGCAGTCGCTATCTGCTGTCGGCCACTGGAATCCTGCTGCTGGCTACTAAAGTACATGTCAAAAACTCAAAAATGCAACATTAGCGGCCAGCACAATGCCTCGCATGTTCTACGACCAGGACTACGACTACGACTACGACTGCGAGTACGGCTGGCTGCTTCGAAGTCAACATGTGAAGTGGTCGGTTGTCTGTAGTCAAGCGTGCGAGTGTAGTCAAATGTGTCAGTTAAAGTCGTTGACAGTTCTGTGAAGTAGTTCAGAGCGTGCTTAGACACACACACACGTACAGAGCAGCACTTGCCTGCCAATACGCTGGTCGATTGTGCCGGACAAATTGTTGCAGAGCGCCTGAAGAGGGTCATCGTTCATACTCTGGCCAACTCTGGCATTCTTCCTGTGCGAGTAATGTGCCAATACGAGTCACATAAAGTTTTGCGTAAAGTTGCTGCTATGCGTGAGCACTGCACTGTTTACACGCACACACACACATGCAAAGTGCCAACTCACAAACACATTAACAAAGTGGAGTTTACTTATAGTGACCACATGTTGTCATTATGCTCAATGGGTGCCTACTCGGCAGCCAAGTGGGTTTAGTGCCTCTCTCAGTTGAGCTGGTTTACTGCAGGAGCTGACTTTAGCTGCTCCATTGCAGTTTTTTGTGCTAAATTCAAGTATAGTCTAAACAATAAAAAAGGATAACCTCCGCTTTATTTACATATTCATTGAAGTCAATGCTCGCAATTGTGCTAAGGCGAAGAGTACTCGGAACTCAGGCAGTCTTCGGAGTAGGGTTTGAAGCTTGTTATTATGCGTTCTGAAGGTTGTTGAAGTGTGGAAAGTTTGGTAACATTCCTTGAGAAGAAGAAATATATGAATTTTACTTGTAACGCCGATGAGTTGGGGATGGAGAGCACGTGGAACAATTCCTTCGGGGGGTAAGGAAAAATTCAATGCGTATATCAACACAATTCACGGAGACTGATACCTAAGTTATCTTTATACTAGACTAGACCGTCTCATCATCAGCATTGTTGGCGCGACGGCCCTAGTTGAACCTTGACCTCACACAAAACCAATCTATCTCCCACAAAACCTATCTATCTCCCACAAAACCTATCTGTCTATGTTCTATTAGTAGACTACTTAATCCATCCCTGGTCCACCTAACTTAATCTAGGTGAATTCTTTTTGCGGGGTGGTTTGGAAAGAAGTCCTTACTAGTGCTAGATCAATATTATTTCATCTCAATTAAATGTCTCAATTTATGTTTGCTTCTACTTTCAGAAACGCCTCTGCCCTCCCAGCACTGTCCGCGCAAGAACGGCTACTTCGGCCATGAAGAGCCGGGAATATGCGACAAGTTCTACTACTGCGTTGACGGGCAATTCAACATGATAACCTGCCCCGTTGGACTGGTGTTCAATCCCAAAACCGGCATATGCACCTGGCCGGATGAGGTGGGCGTTAGCGGTTGCAAATCGGGCGATATCTTCGACTTCACATGCCCCAAAGTGAACGAAACCGAGGCATCGACTCATCCCCGCTATGCCGATCCAGAGGATTGCCAGTACTTTTATGTGTGCGTGAATGGCGACATACCGCGCAGGAACGGCTGCAAGCTGGGACAAGTGTTCGACGAAGACAAGAAGCTGTGCGAGTGGTCGCGTCTGGTGCCGGAGTGGTAAGTGTGGAGGGGGAAGGCCGCCAAACCTATTTTGCATACTTTACTCTTTTACAGCGCCGATTGGTACAAGGATCGCCTGAGCGATGCCGAATTGGAGGAATTGGAGAATCCCAAACCGAAAACCAAGAAACCTGCACGCATGCGCGGCGCCACGAGGCGCAAGCACACTAAAAAAGTGGAGGAGGAGGAGGAAGAGTAGGATGCAGAGCAGAGGACTCGTCAAAAGACTACTAAGCACGTTAGCTTTAAGATATATAAAAAATTAATAATTTGTTGTTGTAATATTTGTATGTGAAAACGAAATCAAAATAAACGAGGAATCTGAAATATTTTATTACTTAAAAACAACATTAAATTAAATGTAAAATAATATTTAAATCATAAAAAAAAACAATCGGAACGAAACCAATTTCTGCGCAGCGATTTGAGTGCCTGTAAACAGGATGTAAAAGTGGGAATTGCTTCGCTTTTGTTGTTGTGGCTGCGCACTTCCTGCGGCAGTCGAGCCACGCCAGCTCGTAAAATGCGGGATTCCGTGTGTAATTTTTGACTTATCTAAAGGATAATTTTATTTTCCGTCAAATTACACACACATCTAAATAATTTACAACGCCACCCAGACACGCAGTCTCACGGACACACACACTCGCACACGCATGCCAATTGACGCAATTTTTTTGGTTTTTTTCACTTTTGCAGACATTTTCATTTACGATGCAATTTTGCTGTCACTGCCAAGTTGAGGAAGGAGCACATTGCGTGCAAAATCATAAAATCTCAGCGCACAGCACGAAGTGGGGACGAAAAGCAACCCGAAATGCGATGAATCTATGTGGGACGAGTGGAGCTGTCGCCATGTTGCTTATCTTTGCTTAGAGCATTTTTTATATCCTTGCGCTGCTGCTGTGAATAGCGCATTCACGCGGGATCACTTGCAGCTGCCGAGATTTACTTGCTGCTGTTTCGAGGGGCATTGCATTGAGCTGCGTTACGAAAGCAGTGCTCAATTGATGCGGGACGCTTCAATCGTGTTTTTAGAGGAATTCCAATACGTGTGTCAGTGGACAAGGGAACGGAAATTATTGCCCTTCTAGGTAAGATAACTGTGGGGACAGAGAAACTTTTGGCAGTGGCAGCCGCATATGTTTTAAAGTAGCGGTAAGCGATGCGGGAAACATTGACTAAATATGTTTGAATGAAACCAAACATGGGATGATATTGAATATAGCGATTTTCCTTGCCTACTCTGATTAGCCCCTTTAAGGATATCTGCTTCTATACACTTCTTAGATCGCTGTAAGGTATTTGTGTTTCAACGATACTAAATAGAAAGATTCCGGCAGTGGTTTTAGTGATTACAAATCTCAGATTTTGAGGCTGCCTTTGTGTGTTTTCGCAGAGTTGAGTGAACAAATCCAAAGCCCATGAATGTAAACAGAACCTGATACATTGCTTCCAAGAATAGTCGTTCCTTTATAAATATGGAACCTCTCATTCATTGACAACTGGACCATTAGTAACTTAGATGGATGAAGATGCTTCCACTCTATTCACTTTAGAGCATTTCTAATCTAGAAATTCGGGAGTTGATTAAAGCAGCACGCAGGCTCAAAAATAAGAAAGCAGCTGCATCCGATAACTTCCCAGCAGATCTCTTCAATTGCAGCGCAAATAGCATGTCAAAAGCGGTATGCCTGATCATCCATACTACTTGGATCTCGAGTCATCAATAAAGAAGGGAAGGAAAGCGTTATCGTTACCATCCCAGAGAAAGACGACCTCAGTCTATGTAATTGGAGAGCAATTGCACTTTCCAATAACACCATCCAGAAACTCGTAGCGCTTGTTATCTTGGAAAAAGTAACCACCGCCCTAAACAGCCAGCTCCGAGCTGTCGGTAGACTGGAGGTGTCCTCTATTCCTACTCTTCGTAGACTTCGAGCGGGCTTTCAACACGATTCAAGAAAGCATACTCTGGGGCGCACTTCGCGCCCGCAGGGTTCCAGAACAAAATATCGAGATCATACAATATGCATATATACTGGCGCAGAGTGCAGTGTGCGTTTTCAAAATGAAAACAGCCCCAAATTCTCGCTGGTGTGAGCCAGGGATTCTCTCTCTCCCTGTTACTCTTCATTGTGGTTCTGCACAGCGTACCGACGAAAACAGACATCGACGCTCCGGACGGCTTCCATTGGCGACAGCACCAGAAACTATGCAGATGACACGCTCTTTGCAAGGAACTAGGGGTAAACTGCCTCGCCTCCCCGAAACGATTTGGCAGTAGATCTGAAAATGAACATGAAGAAGACCAAGCTGATGAGAGTGGATACATCCAACCAGCTCCCACTTACTCTGAGCAGTGGTGGCAATCATGTCTGTGTAGAAGACATTGAAGGGTTCTGCTATCTTGGCAGCCAATTTTGCAGAGATGGTGGCTCCACAACAGACGCTGCGGCTCAAATAAACAAAGCTAAAGCTGCCTGCCACAGGCTAGAATATGTGTGGCCATGAGCGAATTGTCCCTGAAAACTAGGCCGCAGATTTTGAAATGCAGCGTAAACCCAGTTCGGAGACGTTGATAGTTTCAAACATTATGCTCCAGACATTCGCTAACAAGTGTCTAAGGTACCGCATCTGCTAGTCAACTGTCATCTCCAATGAAGATTTGCTAGCTCTCACCAAAAGCGAACCTGTGAACGCTGAGATCAAGAGAAGGCAGTGGATAGGTCACACTTTGAGAAAAGAAGTTGAAGACATAGGTTAGGTTAGGTTAGGTTAACGTGGCAGCCGGTCTAAGGGCCAGCTCACTCAGACCACCATGGGTCCATTGTGATACCACCGCGCAACAACGCACCTCCGATTCATTCGTCGAACCATTTCGAAGCCCTAATAAAGCGAAGAAGACGTAACAAAAATAGAATTCCAGTATAACCCGCAAGGCAGCAGGCGCCGAGGTCGCATCAAGGCAAACATGGATAAGAGCAATCCTAGCTGAAAGGCAACATCGAGCACCATGAAATGAGTTAACAAGCATCGCTCGAAATTGTAGGCTTTGGAAGGAGTTTGTTAGCGCTCTATGCCCCGATTAGGAGTGAAGTAAACTATACTACGATATCAATATCAACTAAAAGAAGACGAATATTTATTGTTTATGTCTTGGATGACAGGCAGAAACTGGACCAACATAAGTAAGGACTTTTAGTGTCTATTATATAATTATGACTTGTCACTACTGACTAATTGGTAACTTTACACATATCTGAAAATAAAGGATAGTATAAACAAATCACCCTATATATTGTGTGCCACTCATTCTTCAGTAGCCCCATTCTTCACACTGAAAAACTTCGTTTTAGTCCTTGGATAATAAATATATATTCGAAAGCTGTTCATAACAAATATAAACAGCTTTCGAAGTTTAGTTCATAGAATCGCTACGAACCAAACACTGCACAGATCCCAGCTCTGTACTTACAACCGCCTACCACAAGTTTTTAATTTGATGTTATCCTTCAGCCCACTCTGGTGATTCTTCGGGATTAGTTCTCGTTTTATTTTGAGTTTTTGCTGGGTCCTCTGTTTGGTTTTTTTCACATTTTCTGTTAAACATCACACACGACACACAACACTAACTGCAACTTTCCCTGTGGCCGAAGGACTTCTCTCGTACGCATTGGAGCACATGCTTCTATGAAATGAAATTCTACGACATGTTTGCGTACTCCAAGAAATTACTATATTGTGTATGCATATCCTGCATGTGCAGGACACACTTTTAAAGCGGAGTACTTTACGCTCACTACATTGGCCCTTGCGGGGTACGAAAACGGAAAACAACTGTACGAGTACTCGTACATATATCGTAAAACCGAAAACTTCCAGTTTTCTCATAGCTGCGAATGCACTTGGACAATTTATCGATATCGATGCATATAAACAAATCCTTTAAGTATGGTATAAGTGGCTGCATCCTTGTGCCCTCCAATACAATCTGCTTACTTAACCAAACGAAATGCCCCTCCGTTGCTGCTCGTTTCACTTACTGCATAAGCTGCCACTTTACGGCTGGGGAGGTAATGGAGTCTCTTCTCTATAAATATATATGAACATTTTCTACCAGCAACAACAAAGCAACAACACAAGCAACACAGATTGTCTGTCCTCGTTGTCGTAAATGGCGAAAGTTAACTTTGCTGCTCAATTTTTTTGTTTGGTTTTCCCTTTTTTGGCCAAACTTTGATTTTTCTTCAGTGTTGCATATTTTTGTGCGCGCTGAAATTGAATTTATGCGCTGTAAGCAAAAAAATTGCACTGCTCTCGGATTTTGTCATTGCTCGTCATTCGGGGAATGCTGCAGGAGGGAAGTGAAGGGGCACAATGTATAAATGGAATTGCTTATTTAGTTGTTGAATTGCACAGCGAGCGTCGACAACATGTTTTCAATTTATTCTATTGCAAAGTTACATCAATTGTCATGTGTGCCTGAAAGTATGCTATATTTTTTTAATGCTTTTGATACATATGGAATACCAAAAATGTTGAGGAAAGAAAATTTGCGAAATTAGCGTAAAGGAAAGCCACATAAAATATTGTATAAAAATTAGTAGAAAAAAAAGAAATTAGGGAGTATATCCCGTAGAACCAGATCGAAGTACTTTGCATACAAGGAATATGTAACTGATCGCAAGTTTCAAAGAAAATTGGACTTTACTTGAAATTAAAAGTAGTCGTCGAGTAAGTGTGACCCTAAGGCAGGGATTCAACTATTATCTTAGCCATTTCTTGATTCCATCACTCTGTAAAATGCATTGAATGCATAAAATGTATGCTTCGTTCTTCGATCATTGGTCTCCTTTTATCTATATTTAAATGCTGTCTAGGACATATAATACGCCGTGCTATTGCTAGATCCTGTAAGCGTGGTCGTGGTAGCGATATGGCTGATGTTGTTTTTCATTATTAACGACATACCTTCCTCTTTATTATGAAATAAACATCCGATCATTTGTCTCAAAAAATGGCATTTTTCTTTGAATACGAAAATAACACCTCTTATTGGAAATCCCTTTATATGGCATTAGAAACAAGTCGTTAGTGAACTTTTCTTTCTCTATAGAATGATTGAGCATTTAAGGATGATCCTTTCCAGTGAAACTTGTTCAACTATTGTAGTTAATCTTCTATCTAAAGGGAATAGTGCACTTGTCAACAAATTCTAATACTGAAGAGTTTGACGTGAATATATTAGGCGGAGGATACAAAAATCCTTATCAGTCTTAGATGCTAAAGTCTTTCTTCAAACTTCCTCGGGGGTAGCTTACTAATACCTGGATCCGCCCAAGTTTAAGTGGGTTTCTAATGGTATATAAAGCTGAATCCGTATTGCTGGCATCGGAGAGAGAAGTTGCATACTTTCTATTCTATACTAACTGCCTGAACCTTCGATCCATAAAGGTTTAAAAGAGTTTCTCAATATGGGCAACCTTAGCTGGGTGAGTATTTCAGGAATTCAAATAGAAAAGAGAACGCGACTGATATCTTTCATCTTCCCTACGATCTTCACGGAGTTAAGTGTGGTCGTCAACATCAGCATACTTGGCTGGTTAAGTATTGTAGGCAGAAAAACTGGACAGTATCTTCCTTCATAAACTATATGGAAAAAAACGGTCTGATCTTCATGGTTCTGTCCATAATTCCACATTATCCACATTCATAGTTGCCTCCAAAAAGTGCCCGAAAAGTGATTGTGAATGTCTACTCTGAGATTCAATGCAGAACTCAGATCGAAATTCGAGTTCCAAGAGGCACTGATACCAACACAACTCCACTGTTATTGTTGAAGGAACCTCCAATCTGCCCGCTCAAAGAAAACTAATGGTCAAAGCCGCTATTTTTAAATATCCTAAGGACGAAATTGAGTCTTATTTCAAGCGTGTGTTAAATTTCCTCTCACCTCTGTTCCTCTCTCCCTCTCGCTGGTTCCATATTTGAGGTATTTGAAAGTGAATTTTATACCAGATTACAGGTTTTACAGGCTATTTACCTTTTCCGTTAGCTTTGGTTGTAAAGGATATGCCCAATGCCCCTGGGAGGCCTAATAAGTCTACTATGAGTACCTTTGTATAAGAGAAGGAACCAGTCCCTTTCCATTGTACACTATTTCATCCTCTTATTCTGCTTTCGCCAAATTGATTAGGAACCTTGACTTCATAGAACGGAAGCAGCCATTCTGGAGAGGCGGAGAGTAGCATAGAAAATGTGTTATTGCTTCTGACTCTTCCTCAACGCCTAGGCTTCTACGAACATCACTTGACGAGTGGTTCTGTTTTATGAGCATAAATCCTATGGTGCAGTGTCCAGTGATGATCCCTTGAACAAACCAATTGAGATACGACTCAGACACAATTCAAACAGAGAGACACTGGACTAACGTAACCTGCTGCTACATGAGAATACAATATCCTTGTAGGTCTTACGGTCTACTCTCCATGTAGAGTAGATATCAGTGCTAGTATAGAGTTGTCTACCTCAGTACTAAATAGTTCAAAGCCATTTCCTGTAATCTCTTATGATACTATGTACTCCTAGGAGTCCTCGAGCTCAGCAGACAGTGAGTCTGTGGGTTCGAGGGCCTGGGGCGAGGCACGATCCTTATGCTTTACTTTCGATTGGCCGACGGCTGATTCCAGCGCTTTTAGAACTGCCTGAATAGTAGAGTATGGAAGTATGGAGAAGGATTGCAATCCATTCCGTGTGTGTTCGGCTGCCTTTCATATGCCATCTCAGCTTTAATAATGCTACATAGGTCCGGCAGCCTGTACCCCCTTTGAACTTGCAGATATTCCATTTAGATGCCTATAGTGATAGATAGATACTCATAGTGTTCTCGCTACCTCGGAATTGTCTGTGAAAAGGGTAATAGAGTCTTTGTGCGGCACATATTGCGCTCTCTGCCTTGAAATTGTCTGTGAAAAGGATAATAGAGTCTTCGTGCGGCACATTTGCCAGCCTCCCGTTTGCGCCCTCTCAGGAGAGGAGGTGTATCCAGTAAGGGATGACTATGAAGAGTCTAAGCTCACATACCAAAATCCATTACTAGATCTCATGGAAGCCTCAAGTATATCCGAGTGCCTACACTTATGCTCCTTCAACAGGTTAATTCCTTTAACTTGATGACATCTTAAAATTTAGAGCAAATATCACTCATTCGCCAGTTTTTAATTTAAATGTTGTAATATTAGGATTGAAAAAGAAACACAGAAATTGTCTGACTTTTCAAATGCAAATGCCACACACAAATAAAGTTTATTTAACCTACATTACACACACACAGTATATATACACACATTCTCATATATCCTCAAATCCTCACACATGCACTCCTCTAATGCTGGCTGCTCAGCAGCCAACTAACTTGCATAAATGCGTCCCCATTTCTCCACACCATTTCCCATATAATTCCTTGAGTCAATGTGACGTTCGCTAATTGAATTGCATGTGCAACTTTTGCTTACCACCGCCAAATATGCATCCATGCCACCAGCGCCGTCATACGAGTACCAATCATCAGCCAACTGCAACTGAGTAACACAATCACGGACCTTTTCTGTTGACTCTGCATATTTTATGCATGAATCACGTTCATTACGCTAAATTTTGCTACAAGGTTAAGCACACATAGTTTCACATAAGTACTCGTAGTGTGCGGGCAAATGCGCTGCGCAGACAACAGGACGAGCAGTCCTGGTGCGTGCCACGGCGATAAGCTCGGAGTTGCTCACACAGTTTATGCAATTTCAGTCAAATTCAATGGCAATGAAAATTTTGATGCGTTTCAAGAAAGCAAACAAGCAAACTGAAAGATTGCGCTTTCAATTACACGGCTCCACAGGAGTAAAATATGTGCCAAAATAACCGAGTTCTGTGACGGAGTTCGCGGTAGAACGAGAATTTTATAGGAAGCCCGGATGTAACTTTACAAAGATGATAAAAGATATAGTAAAGATCAATTTGTACTTAGTAAATTGTTAGGGAACCACGCTACCCTCACAGTCGTGGGACGTTGACTCTAATCCTGCCCTAAGGAGTGGTCAGAATGTTTCTATCTAAATATTGTTATCTTCAAGTCGCAGGCTGTAGTTGCTTGTACTCATTCCTCAGCACCATTCCAGACTTCATAAATTATGATGGAAGTTGTAAGAATAATAAGAAAGGCATTGCAGGACATTTATAGGGATTTTTGGGGTTCATTTTTTCCATCATTGTCATTTACTGAACACATACATAGGTCCAAGCAACTTGTACTGAAAATAGTACGACCATCACAAGCAAACACTGTCTTGGGAAATACTCTTCGCTTACACACGTGTTATTTTACGTCAGTATGGAAACATTTTCGGTGACCTAAATAAACATAAAATTAATAATGAATGTATATAATAAATATAGAAAGGTTGCTTGGGACCTTCAGGACTCCACACTTACGTATTTCAAACGTACGTTCCGAAACTACATAATTCACGAACTTTACTATTATCTCTCATACTTATGCTTTCTACCTCCAACCCTAAATGCACACATCAACCCTCCTAAAAGCACCGAAAAGGATGTCAGTTCGTTCACACACAGCTCTTTAAAATGCTGCTTTGCTATCACAGCGTACTCAGGACTCCACACACTCCCACTTGCCCAGCTGGGCAGCTATTAATAAAAGTTTATGGTTAAATAAAAATAATTTATATCCGCATTAAAAATGTTCTCCAAATGCGATTCATTGATAATCGCTGCTGTTTTTGGAGGACTCCGTGTCTGAGCAGAAGGTCCTAGAAATCAGTGCTATAAATATGTCATTGTTGTTTTTGTTATAAATATCCTGAAGGGCCGTGATAAATGTGTAGTGGATGTGTGGTGGCATCATCATTTAGGACTGAAAAAGAGAACGAGATGGTAACAATTGCGTCCTTCGAGAGTTCTTGAAATAATTTGAATGCTTCTTTTATTCATGGTAACTCATTGAACATTCACATGACTCTTTCGTCACAATAACCTGCGCCAAATCGTGACTGAAAAGTTTCAGCAGTAAACTGAAGGGTCACAGAGACAACACAAGTATTTTATTTATTTATTTATTATTAGGCTTGAGGGAGAATGAGTATTAGTAACTCAGACCTTTGACTCGAAGATATAAACTGCATCCTTATTGAGTGCTTAGTTAAGAGGACATTCAACTGATCCGCTATTAAAACACCTAACGTCATCATCATTGTTGGTTTGACGGTCCTAGTTGAACCTTTACCTCCCACTAAAGCAGCTAACCTTGTTAGGATAATCCTGCAGAAGTGCATTGACACTCATTATATAAGTAAGTATCCAGAGACGATTTCATGGTGTGGTGATGGACTGTATTGAAATTTGCCCATATTTGGAGTAGTATTTTTGTTGAGAGTTGGCAAAGATTCCGGGAGGGATGAAGTAATTCGCTAACTACACGTTCTGTAGGCAATTTTGGGAAGAAACTTCATGGGATTGACATGTTATTTGACTGGACAGGTTATCCACGTATTCGTCCGGTCCACTCAGTGGAGAATATTGCCACTGTTGCTAAAAGTGTGCGCCTAAGTCTGAGAACACCAACTCGCCGCAGATCTCATCAACTAAGCCTTACTATCCTGAGTACACTTCTGCATTAAGATCTCAGATTATTCGCTTACACGGATCAATTGACTCAGGAATTGAACATAAATGACCATCCACAGAACGAGGATGTCAACAAACTGTGGGTGGAGGAACATTCTTGCAGTATTTCAAGGCGAACCTGGCCTACTCTCAGCAAGAGGAGAACGCTTCAGCAACTTCAACTCGCGCGCGAGACCATTAACACTACGGTTTCGGTGCTGATGGGGCGTTATGTGATGAAGAGGCATGCGGCTAAGCTGGGTTTGCCCTTTAATGACTTCTGCCGTGGGTGTGGTGCTGAGGAGGAAGAAGAAACAGTGATACACCTTGTATATCAGTGTCCATCCTTAGCCAGACGAACAATGCCCATCTTCCGGGTTTTTTTCTTAACCAGCCTGACATAGCTTACAATCTGTAAGATTAGGGACGGAGCTAAATTTGTCAAATTGTTAGATTGGTTCCCTACTTCGTAGTCGGGGGACTCGTATCTTTTGTCTTAAGATTTCCGCTGTGATTAGGTCGTAGCCTGGATATATCTTTGATACCAAACTCGGATGGACTTGGTCAGTATCAATTGTAACTTCAATTTCGACACTATCCTCTTGATGTCCATGCTCGACCCTAACATTATAACCGCTGGAATCGTTAGGAGTGCAAGTATCAGCAAGGTATTCTGCAAATGCTGCAGCTTTTTGGCTATTATTTTTGGCCAATTTGCTATTTCCATTGCTCAAAAACATGACAAGAATGTTCTTCTGGTGAGTACGTATATTCTTATATAAGGGAGTATTCTTACATAAGGGTGTATTCTTACATCAAGGAAAGATTCATCTTAATCATAAAGTTATGTAAGTCCAATTAAATTTTACTGGTTAACTATGGTTTCTACCACTCACCATCCTCGTCATGTAAGCCTCAAAACTGCTGAAACCGACCAGCTCCAAAATATTCCCAGAAACAAATGACAGAATATGAAATTCGAAATTCCCTTGGATTGCAGCCAAAGTGGCAATATTTGACAGAAATTACATACGCATTGCTTATTACTGCATGTCCCTTTTGAGTGCTGCTGGAAACCACAAAGTATGCACTGAAGTAAGTACGGAACCAGACAATCGTATTTTAAAATTAAAATATTTCAGAGGAAATGCGAATTTATCAACAATCTTAAAAGCAATTTCTCATCTGCATATTCCAGGCTTGTCAGATTGTTTTATATAAGAGCAAACATTTTGACTAATTTGACACCATTTGCATTCAAGGGCCACACAAAGTCTGTAAGAGGTTTAAAAGGCTCGATAAGTGGGGGATAAATTAAAGAAGTAGTGACAATAAAAACGGGGATGAGCGGAGCAAATTAACGAAGGTGACAAGACCCCAATATTCTATAATATCAACGGTCTCTAATCAGTTCCAGGCAGGAGGCTCACTCAGTTGATTAAGACTATAACATGACTCAGATGAGAATTCAAGACTATTTACTTTACCTTGATTTTCCCTAACTACGGTAGTTATATATTCAAATATGGTTTCTTTCATTCTCGTAATGTCGACCACAAGGTCAGATTTTGCCCTAAGTATTGCCACACCTTATGAAGAAGACTTGGATTATTCCAGCCTAAATAAACTCTGTCCCTATCGTGAGCAAGTTTAAAACCCATCCCTAATAAAGCCACACTATCAACATACAAAGACAGATTACTGCAGATTTTACAATAGCGACGATTGCCTTAAGTCGAAGTGGTGCAACAACAACACCACGGGTTTAGCAACAGAGAATGGATGTGGAAGAAGCGGACAGCAGTTAACACATAAAAATACTTCCTGCTGGCCATGTACTGCAGCTGGGCTATAGAAGCAGCAGCAGCCCAGGGACTCACGCTCTTTTGAGTCCAGCATTCGAAGCAGTTACACCGACTCAACGCTCCCACATCCTACGAAGTCACTTAGGAGCAGCACCTAGATTTACTAAGACCATTCTGACTTAGTGAATACAAAGTTTATAATCGGTATTCTACTAAGCTCAGTATCACAAACGCTTACTGAGACCTTTCTGAATTTGTGTATTATAAGGTTATTAATCGGCAGTCTAATAATACCCAGAATTACATACCCTTATCGAGACTTAGTCACTTACCTACCAGTAGTTTAGTTCACAGATAAATTCAAGTTAAATTATTCAATTTAATTTAAAATGAATAAAGTATTGAATAAAACCAAAGAACAAACAAAGAGGTGGATTTACTGCTTATTTTCTGTAAATGACTCCTCGCAATCCGGCGAGCTTACCCCGGTGAAAAAGAGTCGTTACAGCATGAACTGGATTGACTTTTGTCATGTCTAGTTGAAGAGTGGTGATTGAAAACTGGAGAATGCGTTGGAAGTGTGATATTTTCATAAAATACGCTCGAATCTGTGGCACAGATGTTCATGCACTCACTGTGCACGTGTTCCAGCTGATTTAATTGCCACATTCCACAGTAAATTTCTGTAATGAAAAATATTACCCAATTTTGCAGTTGTTCCCGGCGGAACAATTCGCATAAAAAGTGGGCTCCACTGTCATGAAAAAAACGTGTATAATATTCTCATGCATTCTCAAAGTCTTGGCAATTAAACTGTCCCAGTATATCCGCATTGATATCATGGGTAAAATGCAAGCAAATAAAAGTTCATCATACGTCGTGTGGCATGAAATTGATTTTTGACTACTATATAAAAAAATACTCCAGTTTTTGTCCCAATGCCAATCATTAAATTCAGTGCACTCAAAAGGGCATTATGCAGCACATAAATAAACACACACACGCACACACATATGCACACAGCTACATGGTCGCATATTTAACCATTCATGTGCATGTGAAGCACACCACTGCGAATTGTCAAATGCAAAGTGCGCTGACAATGCGCGGAACTGCAAAAAAGTTGCAATTTATCAACAATAATAACATTTTATGACTTTGTGGGCTACCAATCGCATTTACACTAGGCTCGCATAGTCGGGTAAATGTTCCGCATATTTAAAGCGCTGCAAAGAAATTGATTAAAAGAACTTTTAAATATGGATGGGATTTTCGAACGTTTATTTTCTGTAGGTTATGCATGCTTATGGGAAGTTCGGTCATAGTTCCCATGGAAATAAAGCAGTCTTTTATTTCATTACAAGCCAAAAAGTATGCTTTAAATAATATGAAATGTAATACGTTGAAATTATCTCTGAAGAACAATTTATATGAGGAATATGCATATTGTGAAGCATACTTTTAGGGATATTTTGATTGCTACTGTCAACGAAGTGCACTCATAAGGGAAAAACAACTGACTGAAGCTGAATGAAGCAGGTGACAAAACTGTCAAAGTCAATAAAGGATGCCCGCAGGGCGGGGTATTATCACCCATTTTGTGGAACATACTAGTTGATGATCTTCTGGTAAAACTCACAAATCTAGGCATATCATGTCAAGGGTGTGTGGACGATATTGTTATAAAAGCTAGAGGAAAATCTGAATCCACCGTTTGTGATATTATCCAGAGGGGCTTATTAGCAACTAGTGAATAGTGTAGGGGAACGGGATTGAAAATCAATGCCTCAAAGACCACCATTGTTTACTAGAAACATATCTCTACCATATATGAAACCTATTCTACTAAATGGTACACAGGTTGATATTAACTCTGAGAAGAAATACCTCGGTGTCATTTTCGAAAAAAAAGTTATAGTGGAAGACTCACGCTGTCAGGTGAGTGAACCACCAAGAGGGCTACCGTTTCCTTTTGATATGTCCCTTCCTTTCTGATATGTAGACGGCTTGCTGGTAAATCTTGGGAATGTAACCCAAAAATCGTTCGCTTGATGTATACCATGATGGTGAGACCAATCATCACCTATAGTTCTGTAGCCTGGTCAAATACAGTCAGACTTAAGACAGCGAAATATGCATTAAGTAAAGTATAATGCCTCGCCTGCCTTGTCATCACTGGAGCTATGGAAGTTATACTAGATCTAACACCCTTACATCTAGTAATGCAAGACTCTGCTACCAGAATACAAGATGTTATTTCGAGAGAATCAAATTACACCCAAAATATATGGGTAATAAGCTTAAGAATATGGTACACTAAAATCTCACAAGGATTTTATGCCAAGAAAATTCAATTTTGTACAATAATGAGTTGCAAAAAATAAAGGAATGGTCTAACTGAGACGTATAAAATTAATTAAAAAATCCCCTTTTATGGTATACAGAGGGTTCTAAGAAAATGGTCGGAACTGGGGCAGGAGTATTTGGGCCTAGAACCAACTACTGGGAACAAATGGGTTCTTTCCCAAGCATTTTTCAAGCTAAGATTCACGCTATTGAAAAATGTCCCCAGATCAACATTGATAGGAAATATCGGGGGAAAAACATCGTGATACTATCTGATAGTCAAGCAGCACACAAGAGTTTGAGCTCACCCTTAGTGAGGTCTAAACTTATATGGGACTGTATTGGGAAACTGAACTCTCTAGGCAGTATGAACAAGTTATCTGTAATGTCGATACCAGGCCACATAGGAGTAGAGAGAAAGGAGAAGGCTGATAGCTTAGCTAGAAAGACTGCGGCCCCTCACTTCAACGGCCCTGAACCTTTCTGTGGACTATATACCATTGGAGGTCTGCTGAAGAAGTGTACAGATGCAAAAAGAAGTCAAACCTGGAAAACTCTTCTGGGATTAACACAGTCCAAAGCTCTTTTGGGAGATTTTAATCCTAAAAGATCCAAAGAGTTTATAAATATGCCTTGGAGTAAATTAAGAATCATCACAGGCATTTTAAGCGGACACTGTAGACTCAACTACCATGTGAATAAGTTAGGTATATTTTCAGTGGATTCTGTGGAATAATTGACGAAACCTCACTGTACCTGATCACAGACTTGAGCACAGACATAAAGAAGCAGCGACCTCAGAAGTAGATCGAGGTTCTCCTGGGTAATTTCTCTCTTTTGAACTCTATATAATCATTACTCTAATCGCTGGATCTAGTTCTTGTCAGTCACTCATCTGTACATGGCGTCCCAGTGAATGGTGACGTTATTTTCCAACTTATTCTATTTAGTTCTTCCGGGCACTCCGAAACTATTCCAGATTTGATTTCTTGAAATATTTACTTGCTGCTCCCTTAAGATCCGACCTCCATAGTAGATTGGAGTGTAGAATAATTCGTAGATATTTAATCCTCTTATTGGGGATTCATCTCCTCTCCGCTGACAGTGATTTTATATATTTTGAAGGTCTCTACTTCTCCCTGGTGAATGTAACCAAGGACACTTTCAATCGGAATTGTTAAGCCCAGTGATTTATGCCATGAGAACGTTACGTTTATCTTTTTTAGGTAGAAAGGTCATTAGTTGGGGCAAATTCTGTTTCTGAGAAATATCCTTCAAGGTATTATCAATTAGCAGCAAAGGAACAAAGAGCTAAGATCCCTACACCAGAAGCAAACATTAAGGGAGACTTTAAAAGTCATCCACCAGGAGCAAGGCAACATGTTGCTGAGTCGCATGTTTCGAAGATGACTGCAACATGTTTCCCTTGTAGTGGAAGAGAGAATTCGCACCTCTAAAAATATAATTACAGCGCACACTCTCTTCCGCTCCCTCCTATTTATGTCAAAGTAGAATTTTCATTTTTAGCTAAAAATTTTTTGGCCTCAGCAATTTTATAAAAATGTTTTCCTTTGCTTCATTTTACAATTTTTTCAAATTGTTTTAATTTTTTTTCTTTATTGAAGATTTTAATGTCAATGTGGTGAAATTGTACATGAGTTAGTTAAGAAATACAGCACGCATTTAAATGCACGAAAAGAATAAGTTACCGTATCCTGTGAGATATTTGATCTCGGCGAATGCAGCGGTAGCAACCGTTTTCCTCGTGCATCCCTTCGATCTGATCAAGTCGCGCATGCAGATGGCGGGGATGCAGAATAAGACGCAGTATGATAGCTCATGGCATAGCTTGCAAGTGGTGCTGCACAACGAGGGATATATGGGATTATACCAAGGTCTGGGCGCTGCAATCCTGCGTCAGTTCACCTACACAGCCACCAGACTGACCATGTACACATTTTTGAATGAAACGTACAGAGACGTGCGTAAGCTGGAGCCTAATCTGCTGGCCCACATGACAATGGGCGTCATTGCTGGCGCTCTTGGTGCCGTTGTGGGCACGCCGGCAGACCTGATGCTGCTACGCATGACAACGGATGGTCAAATGCCAGTGGACCACAGACGCAACTACAAGAGCGTATTCGATGCGGTCTACCGGACGGTGCAGGAAGAGGGTGCGTCGGCAATGTGGCGGGGCTGCATGCCCACAATTGTCCGCGCTATGTTGACCAGCATGACACAATTGTCGGCCTATTCACAGTTCCGGCGCTTCTACAAGGCCCAATTCGAGTTACCGGATGGAGTGCGCCTCTTTGCGATGGCTGCCACTTCGGCAGGTCTGATATCTGGATGTGCCTCGTTGCCAGTTGATTTGGTGAAGACACGCCTGCAATCGCAAGAGATTATCAACGGGAAGCCCGAATATACGGGTGCTCTGGACGTCGCGACCAAGCTGCTGAAGAGCGAAGGTGTGCTGTCACTGTGGAGCGGATTCGGGCCATACTTCCTGCGAGTAGCACCGGCGACTATCATGCTGTTTCTGTTGCTGGAACAACAAACGAAAATGTACTTGAATTATGTGGGAGAGTAGCTACGCTCCGGCATTTGACTGTGCTGGAGCGTGTATAGGACTATTGTGTGTGTGTGTGTGTGTATGTGTTTTTTTTCAATACTCGTGTTTAATGCCATGTTTGGCCAATAAGTTATGTGGCTGTCCTGTCCAAACGTCGTTACGCAGCTGCTTTGAGCTGTCCTAGATGTATCAAATAAAGGAAGCTTCAAAAGAAATTGCAATGGTTTGATGAGAGGCAATGGAGCTGTCATAACCAGTCAGGTGTACAGGAGGCACCATCACAAACTTACGATTAAATCTTCGAGAAGTTTATGTATTTTAGTTTCCAATTTGTCAACTGTTGCAACTGAGTAGCGTCACTCAGAAAAGAGCATCACTAATGAATGAGCTTTGACTAATTCTTTCGGGGGGTTCCACCACCCTGTTAGTCGTGATAATACCCAGCCATGCATTTGCACCAGGATTACAGTCCAAACAAATGTCATGAATATATATATTTGTTTAATTGCTTCAGCATGTGCTCCTCTCATATCAAGGGTAAAATGCAAACAAATAAAAGTTCATCATACGTCGTGTGGCACGAAATTGATTTTTGACTGCTACTCGTGTATAAAAAATGCTCCAGTTTTTGTCCCAATGCCAATCATTAAATTCAGTGCACTCAAAAGGACATTATCCAGGACATAAATAAACACACACACATATATGTAGAACTACATGGACGCATATTTAACCATTCATGTGTATGTGAAGCACACCACTGCGAATTGTCAAATGCAAACTGCGCTGACAATGCGCGGAACTGCAAAGAAGTTGCAATTTATAAACAATATTAACTTTTTATAGTCCACACATTTACAAGTGGGCTCGCAACATGTAAACTATATGGCAAATAAATTCGAAAACTATTTTTGGCAGGCGAGCATATTCCTTTCTGTACTCTTATAGTGACAGACTCCGGATAGACAGCACAATTTGTGCACATGACGCTCTAAAGTCGCCGTCCCTGCAGGGGTATAAGTAATGGTACTCTAACTGATCATGAAGACTATGCAATTGTGGTACTTATGATATCCTACATAGTTCAAATGAGTAGCACAATAGTTGTAGAAGTCTGGTGAATTGGTCGTAATTTTTTAGAAAATTTTGAGCTATTATACGAGTATTTTTCTACCTTTCAAAGATTAAGGTGCGGTTTATCACTCATAGTTTATAATTACAGTCCAGTTAGGCAGTTAATCTAAAGCAAGCCATTCATATTAGACGTGTCTGCAGAGAAATTACACCTTCTACCAGACATCCTATAAAACTATATCATATATAGTAAAAGTATACACCCGCTGCAACTAATAGTATTGGAAACTGCAGCCCAAAATCCACAAAAGAACCACATGATTTTCATGCCTATTGACTATAGGAAACATTCTCGTCGGCTGTATTACTCCTGTTACAGTGCTCCTGACGTGATTCAAATGTATTTGCTCTAGCGCTAGTGTGGAAGCTTTTTGAAGGGTCCATAAAATAGTACTCTTTAAAATTCCTTTTCAACTTTTTGGAATTACGACGATTCACAGGGAGTCAAATCAGAACACTGTAGTGGATGACCCACCACACCGACTGGATTTCGGAAATATTAGTTCAATATTCTCACCATCCAGTCAAATAAGAATCATCTTCCTTCAGTTGTTAAACCAGTCACTCTATATTATTCAATAGATATTTAAAGATCTCTTCCTGCAACACAATATCTTCCTAGCTCTTCCAATTCCACACGTATAAAGCATCAATTTCCTACAAATCTCGTTTGTATTGTTGAATGGTTCCTTAAAGACTTCTTCCTGCAACGCAATATCTATTCCAATTCCTCACGTATAAAGCATCAGCTTCCTCCGGATCTTGTTTCTATTGTTGAATGGTTCCTTAAATATCTCTTCCTTCAGCGTAATGTGTTCCTAGCTTATTTAATTCCTCAAGTATAAGGCGACGTTTTCCTCCAGATCTGGTTTGTATTGTTGAATAATTCCTTTAAGATATCTTCTTCAGCGTAATGTCTTCCTAGCTCATCCAATTCCTCAAATATAAAGCGTCATGTTCCTCCTGATCTCGTTTGTATTGCTGAATAGCTCTTTATAGATAACTCCCTTTAGCATAATGTCTTAGTCGCTCATCCAATTAACAAATTAATCCAATAGCTTACATTGACCAACAACGATGGAATTGTGATGCACTGCTTTATTGTGACACAAGGACTGACTCACTTTACCCGATATTCGGGAATATAACTCATCAGATTCTTCCCAACATACTCTTTCAAACTCTCAAAAAGTAGATGGCAATCTGTTCAACAGTTGTATTCAAGCTCCTGTAGATCACTCCCTAGCTACCGAATCATTCACACATCCTGTAGGCGTATTTTTTTAAATTCATTTCCTTACCAACCACGTGCCATGCTTTCTAACAATGTTGAGCTTCTAAGGCAAGAGTGTAGGGAAACTCATCATCATCATTTACCATAACAGCCCTGGATGGGCTTTAGCTGCTTCAGCAATCTTCTACCATTCAACACGATCGAGAGCCACTGACTTCCAGTTTTTGGTGACGCTATCCCACCTGCTTGTGTAGGGAAACTACTCTCACAATATTTTGGTGATGGACCTTATTACATCCCTGATCAATGAATATAAATCTTAAAAGATTTACGTAGGGCCTACATAGTTACATTACTGAATCCTGAATACTGGATACTACTCTCAATCCAATGAATCCTAAATCCTAATGAGCACACAATATGAAATGTAGCAAGATGTTTGAATCTGGAATCATTCAAAGAATGAATGGAATCAATCAATGAATGATAGAATCATTAGAAAAATGACAGTTGTGAATGCAAGAAATCTTTGGAGATCTGGAGATGGCACCAAGATCTGGAGATGGCACCACCCAAGATATATCATCACTAATGATTAGACAATAGATCTAAAGGTCGCGGTGCTTAAATCCCCTACACACAATAATAATAATCACTAATGATTTATCACTACAGACTCATAGAACTAAAGAGAATAAGATAGCCATGCAGTATTTATCGAATGTACTCGATATAATTTGAATATGATGTTCATTCATGTTGACTCATGAATAGCTATATATTTATGAGCATCTAAATCAATCGCTTTTTCATCAGGTTCATTATTTCTCAACGACATTTGGACTGAGTTTCTTGCAGTTCGATCAACATTTACTAACCTCATATTTTGGTTTGTCATCTCGTTATTCATATCTTTAAAAACAGTTCCGTAACGCGTGTGATATATACATATTTTACAAAGTCTCCTGGTGTCTTTCGTGCCTCCCCAATATTTGTCAAGCTCTCATGTGTTCGGATTTAATACAATGACTTCGAAACAATCTCAATTGCTGGCTCACTAAATTATTAATATAAGTGAATGCTCTTCTAGACCTCTGGTATTTCTCAAGACCTCTGGTGTTCCTCAAGACCTCTGGTGTTCCTCAAGACCTCTGGTGTTCCCCAAGACCTCTGGTGTTCCTCAATAACTCAGGTGCTCCTTAAGACCTCTGGTGTTCCTCAACACCTCTGGTGTTCCTCAAGACCTCTGGTGTTCCTCAAGACCTCTGGTGTTCCTCAAGACCTCTGGTGTTCCCCAAGACCTCTGGTGTTCCTCAACAACTCTGGTGTTCCTCAACAACTCTGGTGTTCCTCAAGGTACATCTTCAGGTTGGCCTTTCTCTTATTTTTCATTAATGATCTTCCTACACAATCACAAACAATGCCTACTCTCTGCTGATGGACTCAAATTGCTTATTAAAACTATTGCAAACCTTCCTGATGCTAGAGACGATGTTCGGGAGTGGAAACGATGTTCGGGACTGGAGCCGATGTTGGGGAGTGGTATATTTTTAAGAACCTCCCCTAAAATGTTTCCAAGTGTCAATGATTTCCTCCCCCTTAGTGCTCCTCTCCGATAATGTACGAGCATCAGGGGTGCTTTAAAAAGTTTACAATGGATTCTGGTGTTGCATTTATACAAAAGCTGTTCTCTTTTTGGATTAACTGAATTCCACCCTATTTGCCACGCTTCGTGTTTTACTAGGACACTTTTTCTGCGGGTTTTTCAATTCTTTCACTGTTTTTTCTTTTGTGGAATTTAGTTCATTGTAAAAATATGTTTACAACTAAATATAAACCAAAACACGCCTAAAGATATGCTCTATTTTTGTTCACTTTACGCCCGAGTTAATGCAACATATTTTTGCATGTGGCAAGTTTAATGAACTTATTAGGAACAAGAATTGTCACGTACTACAATTTAATTGCGAATGTATTAGGAGCGAGTGTATTAGGATAAAGACACACCAACAACAACAACACCAACAACAACAACAAACACGACACTTCTGGCACCAATGACAACAAAAAAGTAAACATCTCTTGAGCTAAGTACACAACTAAATCCATGAAAGAAATCTAAGAGGGATAAAACGTTCACATGAGCAGCGCAAAGTGCGAAAGGAGCAATAAGGAGTGATAAGACGCCGTAAACTCTGCTTCACTGGCGTGCTAATTAATAAGGAAGCAGGAAGCGTTTGGTTACGCAACGAAAAGCTCAACAAGAAATCGTGTAAATCACCGAAGTAGCACGTACATTTTTTGGCTGCCACAATTTCGACACTTGATATGCTGCGCTAGTAACGCTGCGGGCGCTAAGCAGCAAGTTCCAGGAAGTAACATTTGCAAAATGTCCCGTGATTAAAATATGGCCCCAGGAAAGTTAACGTAATAAAGACCGAACTAAATACACGATGTAAATACGGCGTGCTGTAGGAAGTTCTGCAAATTGGGATATAGCAGAGCGACGCAGACGTCGAACTGAAACACGTAATGAAATATTGCAGTACTCTGCCTACTTTAATTAATTCCGCAGGGTTCAATTGAATTTAAGGCAGGAACTTTGTTTGATTGCGTGAACAAATACTTTTCAGTTGGCTGCATTGAAGTCTTCTACCCTGGGATTAGGTTTTATAGAGGCTTCAATACTTAAAGGATCTATTGATTCATTATAACAACCAAAGGAGACGATGTGTTGAAATGATCAGGATTATAGGAGAATAGATTGGACTGGACGAACCATATTCCTATTTATTTGAGGCAAAGATTATTCTATGGATGCTCTGCAGTATCTACAGATCGGCACCTACCCGTACTTTTGATCCATTATATATACAAGCATTTTTATTTGTATTGTTAGCACATCATAATGAATTATGTCTGCAAGGATTTGGGAAATTGAGTACTAGTATCGAGGGCTTTCAGTCAAGAAGAAAAAGATTTCGAAATATGCTTTTGGATGCTATGCCCTGGACAGGATTCGAAGTCGCGACACCAACAAGCATTTAAAAAATCATTGTTTTTAGATAGACCAGTAGTTAGTTCTATGGAAGATAACAATTATGCTGGTTTATCTTCAGGATACTCAAAGGACAACAAAAAAAAACAAGGCATGTAATTCTGGAGAAGTCTATCTTGGATTCGCTTGGTCCATTACTTGTAACTCAAGAGATCCTATTTCAGGGGAACTTCGGAAGCCTTCTTTGAGATAATGTCAAGCGTTTGCCTGTTACTCATTCAAGGGCTTCAATTTGATGTTGAATTGTTCCAGACTTAATCTTACGGAACTATTTTGACTCAGTTCAAATGGTCGATATATCTGAAATATCGATTTCGGTACCACCAAAATGAAGCGCTTTCCTTTCCTTTGCAGTTCTGTAGCTGGTTGTTTGTGGCCTCTGTTCTCACGGAGAGTATTCAGTCGGTCCTGCAAATAGCTGAGCAGTTTCATATCATGAATAAAGATGCAACCCTCAGTAGATTTAAAGCAGCCATTATAATACTTCAGATGACAGAAAATATGAAGATTTGTTGTGCACTTAACCAAACACGATACATGAGTCTCTTTATTATTGCTATCATGAATTCACTTAGAAACTGGATGTCTTGCCCCCAATGCCCATAACATATTTCATGTACAAATGACATTGTTCTTCGAACACTAACAAAATTAATACAGTCTGCGGTGCGATTCGTATGAAATACGGAACGAAACCTTTCCAGAGAGCCGGAAATCCTTCGTACTTCACCAGTTTTGCAAGAACGTCCATCGTTCCATTGTAGACAGGCTTTCCATCGATGATCTGCTGGTTTTGCATGCGTGTCTTTAGAATGTCCACTGGCAACGAGAAAATGGGCGTCAGCATTCCGGTAGCTATGCTAGCGGCGGCTTGTAAAGGGAGTCCCTCTGACAAGTGAAATTTTATCTTGAACTGTCGTCTGAAATATGAATATAATGGCAGCTGCGACATATTGATCACCATGGCTCGCATTATGGTGGGCATACAACCACGCCACATATTTAACACGCCCTCTTCTCTGGAAATGCGCCACAGTGCATCGGACACATTTTTGTAGTTTCGCCGTTCTTTGCGAGGCAGCTGACCGTCGGTGGTCATGCGTATCAGTATCAAATCGGCTGGTGTGCCCACCACGGCGGCCACGGCCCCTGCAACCAGACCCATCACCATATTGGCCAGCAAAGAGGGCTCCCGCATTAGGACTTCCTTATAGGTCTCATTGAAATAGGTGTACGCGGACAATCGCGTGGCGGTGTACGTAAGCTGCCGGAACCAAGCCGCCTCGAGGCCTTGATACAAACCCAGGAATCCTTCTCGGTGCACCACGGTCTGAAAGCAGTGCCATGGGCCCTTATAAAGTACCTTCCCTCCAGCCACGCCAGATAGCTGCATTCTGGACTTCATCAGATCAAAGGGGTGCGTCAAACTGATGACGATTATTCCCGAAGTGGCTGAGAGTATGTACCTCGTCACAGGAGGAAGTTGTTCTCTGGGTTTAGTTGACATTCAGTAACAATGAATTTTTATTAGATTAAAGAATACGAAATGAAAGATAATGAACTGAAATACAGTTCGATATCGAAGGTCGACAGTAAACAAGGTTTTCCAAAACCCAAACTTCAATTTATAAGAACAGCAAATGAAGGTTGAATCAAAGTAGTTTAAGGACATGCCTATAAGTCTGGGGTGTGTTTGCCCCAGAAAGGTGAGGACACTTGGCGATGAGCCTATTGCGTTGGTTCAGTCCATTGATTTCTATGTTCTCTTGTTCATACCTAAATACCGGGCATGATATCCATGATATCCACACCGAATGTTGGATCTTTTAATTAGTGAAACCAGCAAGTGTCAATCTATTGTTGTTCGAGGTAATACAACATCTTACCGTCCAATCACAATGGTAACTTATGGCTGAAGTTGAAGCTTTCATGTTGATGCTTGTTCCTTCGAAGATTTCAATTGTAATGTTGGACGATGTCCATGTTGATTCTTGTTCCTTCGAAGATTTCTATTGTAATGTTGGACGATGTTCATGTGGATTCTTGTTCCTTCGAAGATTTCAATTGTAATGTTGGACGATGTCCATGTTGATTCTTGTTCCTTCGAAGATTTCTATTGTAATGTTGGACGATGTTCATGTTGATTCTTGTTCCTTCGAAGATTTCTATTGTAATGTTGGACGATGTTCATGTTGATTGTTGTTCCTTCGAAGATTTCTATTGTAATGTTGGACGATGTTCATGTGGATTCTTGTTCCTTCGAAGATTTCTATTGTAATGTTGGACGATGTTCATGTTGATTCTTGTTCCTTCGAAGATTTCTATTGTAATGTTGGACGATGTTCATGTTGATTCTTGTTCCTTCGAAGATTTCTATTGTAATGTTGGACGATGTTCATGTTGATTCTTGTTCCTTCGAAGATTTCTATTGTAATGTTGGACGATGTTCATGTTGATTCTTATTCCTTCGAAGATTTCTATTGTAATGTTGGACGATGTTCATGTGGATTCTTGTTCCTTCGAAGATTTCTATTGTAATGTTGGACGATGTTCATGTGGATTCTTGTTCCTTCGAAGATTTCTATTGTAATGTTGGACGATGTTCATGTTGATTCTTGTTCCTTCGAAGATTTCTATTGTAATGTTGGACGATGTTCATGTTGATTCTTGTTCCTTCGAAGATTTCTATTGTAGTGTCGGTAGATCACTGGCAAAATAATAGTATAGGATTCGGGTGAGAATATTTCCTTCAGGCTACCTGCCATTATCTTTCATATGCCAAATCATCAGAGTGATCGATCAGAACTGTCTCTCATACTTTTCCCATATCTATGAACACAGCTGAGCGAACTGTTTGCTTCAATCTTAAATATTGTGTAGAAGACAGTCTTCAACTCAATAATGTCCAATTCTGTTCCAATTCAATGTTCATTAAATGGTCATCACTATTTGACGATAATTGCCGAAGTGTGTTGAAGACCCTCAATGGGTAGGTATGGTTAGGAACCAGAGACAAGTAACGAACACATTCCAACAATCTGACCAAATGCTGAGAAATCAAGTTAAAACTTTCCGACTAGGCGAGCAATTCGAAGCTTCTTCGAAGAGGCTAACTTGCCGAGTTGGAACTGCAGATAACAGCAGAATCTATCACCAACTGAGAGGATCGCATCACAGATATTACAAAAAGCCTCAGACTGCTGGATATTGGAACAAGTTTCTAATCTTGGGCACAATAATGGTGATTGAAAGGAACGA